>CM031582.1:9168395-9599079 GCA_018467065.1 Ephestia elutella
CTACGAATATTACCTATTTAAATCAAAATGTTTTATTATATTGTATGGCTAGCTAGGCTTGACCTTCAGGTCACCAAACCAAGGAATCTAATGCTCTCTAGACGAGAACCATCCATTCCTAATGGTCTTTAGAAGTTATTACAACAACCCTAAACCATAAACTCATTGCACTTACGTAACACTCGCTAACGACTTTGCTTGCTTGTAGACAGACAAGCAAGCAAAGTCGTTACCTATTCGACGCGTCACTCCAAAATATTACCTATTTTCATCAATTGAGAATTCGACCAAAGTGATATCATCACTAAATAGTTCAAACTTACTCAACATACCTATGTAATGTATGTAATAGAATAAAAAGTTTCAAAATGACACGTACGTAAAACAATACCAATTATTTACACTGTTTCAGTGTTGGCAATTTGCCCAGTTGGACATTATATTAGAATCATTGGTCATTGTTGTCGGCTAATGTCATGGTCACTTACCGCCTTGTGTTTTTGTTTCATTCATGCTTTTGATATTTTTATAGCATTTCTATAAATCGCTGTTATAAATATTTTCTTCTGTAAATCATACTAGTATTTTTAGAGGTAATCTAGAGACGTGCAGAAATGTTGAATTTTCTTAGTCATCCATCTTCCGTCTTTGGTTTCGCAAGAACCTTGCCGTATTATAAGCTTGAGTTGAGCCTGCCTGCCTCGCAACTCGCAATCGAGTAGGTGTTTCGAATTAACTGTCGCCATTATCAACGGCCCCAATCCCAAACTCGTTTTGATAAATGTATCATTGTAACTAAGATACAGTCAAGAATTGATTTGTAATCGCCAGTCTTTAAAAAGTAATTAAGCAGGTAGGTTGTTGTTACTATTGTCATACCTTTGCGCCACACTCCTCTATAATTCTATTTCTATATTATATAGATTTTTATTACCAGTACCTAATGAGGCTCTTGAAATTTGTCCGATCTCAGCCATCGGCAAACTTCTTGGTCCTTTATATTTCAGCTAACACTTTAAGTATATTTATTTTTAGATTTATTTTGTTTTCAGATTCATTTTGTCAATATTTTTATAATCATCATTTACTTGAGTAATATTATCGATCATAAATAAGAGTCAGGTGTAACAAGGTTAGGCTCGGATCTCTACTCAAGCGTGTCAACTTCCTCGTTGAATGCGCGATTTTGCTTTTACACTGAGTCCTCACATATTTTTGTTATTCACTTTGTTTAAGACCAACTGTTCAAACGGTACAAAATTTAAAAAAATAGACGTGATGAGCGAAATTCATGAGCACATCGAGCATCAGATGAGATCATCGACCTTACGCCATTTGAATTTTAAACTAGATTGAGGCTTTTAAAACATATCTATGGTTTAATTTATTATTGTTGCAAGTGTCATAACTATGGTTAGAAATAATAAATCGCGGCATATCATGTTTGCTGTTCGATAGAACATGCACGATACTTTTATGGAAGTTAGGTATGATAGCAATAAACCGTATGCTAACAAAGGATATGCTTCGACGAGTACGAATTCCTCTATGAATGAGTTTTACTATGAAAACACACCTTATTGAAGCTCTTGTATTTTTCTTTTGTTCGTTAGACTTTCTTTCTAGTTAATTAGGTACCTCTTTTGCTTCGAGATCTAACTCCGGGGTAACTTTTTATAGAATTATTTTATGTCTCATCCATAGAGATAATTATCATCTAGGTAGGTAAAGTCCAATCTCTACTCTACCAACCTAATTTTAAACTTCCATAACATAATACGGCGTATCTAGTAGACAACTACATACAGCTGATACAGCACGCTAAAAAGATTATTTTGCTTGGAATGGAACGAGGAATTTACGTGAGCTAGTGGTTTGGTGCCGTGCTGCACCAGGCACCTCTGTCTATCAAATAGAAATAAGTATATATTTTTACAGTTTTATATACCCTATTAGCCATAGGATTATGTCGTAAGGAAAGTGTTAGAAGTATTCAATCATTAGAAATTCATAAACATATTGCAAATTCAATGTCCAGTTTTGAATAAAATAGTTCCTGTTCTAGCTAGTCTCTACCAGTCTCTACAGTCTATTGATGTATCGACTTTTTTTTCTTGATCAATCAGCTATTTCTTGTAGGTTCATTTTAAAGGTATTCCACTTATAAACATACAAGAAATAGCTTACAGACCTAGTTCGAAAAAGTCTTCATTAATCCAGTTTTTGCTGACAAACGGGAAGAAATCGATCAAGTTTCATTTCGCGATAACGTTGAGAAAGCAGTGCAATTTCTCTATTTACATGTTCATAGTTTATATAGATATGAACAAATTTAATCAGTACATTATCCTATCCAAACAATATTTGGTACTAACGTAATCCACAGCGTTAAGGAAAGATTAACAGAAAGCTATAAAGATTGAAGAGTTATATTTTCTTCGTACTCAGATACCTACTATTTGGCACAAACCTTTGAAAAAATTAACAAATCTTAATTAACGTTTGTCTGAAGTTAGCCTCAAAGTCATGAACGGGTGTTATATTGCATTTTGCCCTGACCTTCCCCTCTTATGAACAACACTTTGTTTTAATCATGCATATGTATCAGGCCTCTATCGGTGAACCAATTAATGAATGTCAGAGCTATCTTTATATTGACAATACAAGACGAGCTGGATGCGTCATTTGTATTTCTGGCGACCTAGTTTATCAGAAGTGTCAGAAGTTAGTTGTTTTCGTGACTAATTACAAACCACAAGAATGGCTGACGAAGTGGTTACAGATTTTATGTATTTTATTCTCCTTTTCCTCGCCCATCGACTAACTTAATAGTAGAGGTAAGGCAAAAAATATCTATATTTTTTCTCCCGAAATGTACAATTTGTAATCAGAGCTTGGCGCCGGGCTTGCCGTTCAGTAGATATCTATTTAGGTCATTATAGTCTTTACATGTTATGTTAGTTTGTTATTGATTTTGAACTTCCTTAGTTCTGGTTTTGAACAATAAATACATAAGTAAGTACATTATGTCTGTCACAGTCACGGGTCATCGAGGTATAACAGAATGTTTAAGTATCAGAAGGTTTTTAAGGGTTCATTTTCCACATTGCTTCTCTTTTAATTGGTCGTAAATATTAAGTCTCTCTCTACAATAGGTACTTTCTACAAATTCGTTAGTGTATTTCATCGAATAGGTATGTGTTGTATTTTGCGATTTTCTGGTTGAATAGTTCCCAGACGATAAAATCAAGAAAAGGTGTGAAAGCAGCGTGTCGTGAACGTAGTAGCATTAACATTTCTTTGAATAGTACGTAAAAGTAGAAAACTAATTGTTACTAAAAAAATTATAGTCTTCTATAACTACAATCTAAACAATATTATATTATTATTATTTATTTATAGAACAAAAATAAATATTTGGCTACATTTAAGTTTTTAAAATGAAAAAAACTAGAAAAAGTGAATTATTTTTTTAGAGAATCCACGCTTTCCACGTGGTATTGTGGATAGTCTATGGGTGAGGCAGTGTGCAGCACCGTGACTTTTGTTATGGTTTGCGACATGCCAATTGTACCAGAAAGGGCTTTGTACTGATTGCTGGCGTACTGTTAGTACCTTACGTTAGCAGAAAGTGTAACTATGCGTACCAAACTGATGTAAATCTTTATAGGAAAAATAACTTCGACTGGTTTTCAAGGAGTGTTGTACGATTCATCCAGACGGAGTGTTTTAATACTAACTACTTACTAACCATCTCTAATTTGATTAGTAATTTAAGTCAGTAGGTATTTGCAAAAAATATTTACAAAAATCATTAAATAATGTGCTATTAGATCATGAATTACAAAGTCAGTTGGTAGTTTGTTATAAAATCACAAAACCACATTACATGGAACGTGACTGATGAATCCTAGGAGAATGAGATCATCTTGTAACTGTGAATATGCATTAATGAGACTGATTTATGAAAGCCTTCTAACAATTATTCTAAAACAACCTCGAAGTTGTAATGCGCAAAAAAATATGAAAACTTTAATATCATCATCATCATCAACAGCCTTCCGTGGTATATTCCACTCTGTTCACCTGGGTGAAAAGAGTAGACTTTTTAGTATCTTCATTTCACCTCAGATTCTTTTTACCCAGAAAATTTCATCAGATGAATTGATTCGACAAAATTTGTGTCATTTATTCACCTTGGACTTAATTTACCCAGGTGATATAGGGCCACTTTTTTAATCAATTTAGTATAATTTGATCACCCATGTACAATTTATAAATAACTCTCAAATTAAAAGCCCTGTAACAGGGCTTTTAATTTGCGAGTTATTTATAAAGTACTCTTTTCACTTTTTAATTCCTTATAAGGTTTAATTTACATTAAATTAAAAAATATTAACTTGACTTTGATTTGAAAGTTGTTTTTGAGATTTTGTATGCAGGTGATAAAAGTATACTAAGTATACTAAAAAAGTGGCCCATTATCACCTGGGTGAATAAATGCAAAAGTGAACAAATGACAACAATTTTGTCGAATCAATTCAGCTGGGTGATATCACCTAGGTGAAATGATTCCAAGGTGAAATGAAGATACTAAAAAGTCTACTCTTTTCACCCAGGTGATATCACCCAGGTGAACAGAGTGGAATATACCCCTTCCGTGACCTGTTGGTTATAGTATATCTAGGCCTCCTTCCGTCTACGCACGTCACAAATTTAAAATTCGATATGGACTAGACTAACTATGATATTTTTTACATTTTACACGACTGACTAAACAAGGAGTGTTATGTTTTCTGGGTACATGTATGAATGTGTAATAAGTTTTTATTCAACCTACTTAGGTAAGTCCTGAACGGCTTAACAGATTTTGATGTGAAAGGTATTTTTAGATTCCTTGCATTCCTTCGAGTGACATAGGATATGTGAGTTATCAGTCGTGTTTTTTATTTTTTGATAATTAGCTTGTTTATTTTATAAAACACCTGCATGTTGCTATTTCTGCAGCGCGAATTTCCAAACATGCTTGTACAAATTTCGCAACTGTAGAAAGCAAATAACATTTGCAAAGAATAGGTCGTATAGCTCTATTAGTAATCGCCGTACAACCTAAACGCTTTGTACAAGCCTTTGTTACGTGACTGGATTGGAAGTCAATCTCACACGTAAAGGGTGATCCATTCTAGACACGTCTAATGATACACACGAATTGACAAGTGTCAGGCCCTTATTGGTTGATACCTTCGAGCTTTATATAGGTGTATAATTAGGAGCCAATGGAAAAAAGATCAGAGAAGATTTTAAATAATATTTCAAATAGTAACCTGCTAACGATTTCGATTGCCCGTCTTGACGTGACGAAAGTGTATTTAATTTCACAATTTTTCTTATAAGAAAAGTCTCTCTCTCTAATAGCCCAGGTTTGATATCTCTTTATTATAAAAAAAAAAAACTTTATTACTTCCTGCTAGCTAACTTTAAAAATTATTCAGGTACTTATTTAAAATGTTGTCATCCAAGTTTTTATACATAAACTGGATCAAAATTATGTTTATTTTAATCCTGATCAATCCAAGGCTTTACCGCAGGGTCCTCAGGTAGGCCAATCTAACACACATTAGTTGGGGTTATTTTTGCACATTCCTGGTGCAAAGTCAACTTCACAGTCTGAGCAGCTAACGCAGCGATAAAAGAGAACGTATTTTCTGACCAGTACAGGTTTTAGAAATTTAACCATAAAATCTAAAAATTTCGCTTTTATAAGAACTAAGGAGATTAAATTCTCAGAACTTTCTACGACTCACAGTAATCTTAATTAGGCGCGTAATATATTCTTAATTACTTATGGATCTAGGCATTTAATAGGTTCAAAATTGCTTGGTCCGTACCGTATACAAAGAACTTTGTACATTTGGAGGAACACGATATTGTATGCAAATATGGAAATGTTTGGCTGGACGCTATACTTTGACTCTATATATGAAAATAAAATAAAACAATACATGGTAAATATTATCTTTTGTCTTGAACCACAATTTTATCTATAAACGGCAGGTTAAGTAGATAGCACACAGATAAAGTTTAGTTTTGTTTGAATAACCTTGTCTCATCTAAAACTAAAATGGAGCGTTACTAAATCTGCAATAAATGGTATCAATTAAAGACTAGGTAGTCTTCATGATTGAGTCTCGGCGTCAATTTTGTTTGTAATCAAACTCCCGTCCTCCCACATATTTTTGTTTGCAAGTCAAAAAGTATACGATTTATTTTCTACTAGATGATAGATACTAGCTCTATTTATTAGTAATCTCGGATTAAAAAAATATATAATTACAGCTGAGACAGCTAAAATATAATGCAATTATCACGAACATTTCAGTTAAATAAATGAGATAGTTATGATTGTGCTTGATTAGATGGTAGATGATTACAAAATTGTTATTCCAAATGCAACGAATTTACGACGCTAGTGAATGTCTTGATGCAGCTTCATTGAAATGACAGCATATCCTGGCTATAAACCTGTTTGTCTGCAGCAGATGACCAACCGTCGCCAGCTGAGTGACTGATAGCATCATATCAAAGGACCATAACAAGCAAAGTGTCTGTTCGTATATTAGACGCCTACGCGTGACCAGTTCCTCAATTGAAAAATATACTCCGACTAAATTGACCTTACGCCAACCTACGTGGTTTATTTATGACGAAGTCATTCTTCATGGGTTTACTGTTTCTAGTTTGATTTACTTAACTGAATATATTTATTATCATTAGAATTTGTTTAACGCTTCCTGAGTAAGCTTCATGACTTGAAAGCTGAAATATTTTCTAAATTTTCGGTGCCTTTATGCATTAATTAAGCCGAAAATATGTATTTTTATTACAAATTACACGATTGAAACCTTAAGAGAGATCATAATCTGTATTATTTTTCCACTTCGTAAATAAACTCTAATTAGGTAAATTTCTTCATGAAAAATTACAATTATTTCTAATGTGGGGTTGGACCTGGCCTTAAATGGGTGGTTCTTTGATGATAATATTAGAATTGAGAATTGCGGTTCAATGGTGCTCACACTATATGCAAATGCAACAGAATCCAGATAAATAATGACATAGCTTCAAATGGTATAATTATATGAACATATTCCATTTCAATGGAGCTCCACACTTAGTGTTATCAATTATGTAAATACTATACAGAAATAGATGGAACAAACGCAATGCATGATGTCGTTTTATTTAACATTTAAATAGCATACTTCTATTAGGAAAATTGAAATGGAAAATATCAGTCTCCCTCAGACCTTTTACTTTATCTTTATTGGGACTCTAGATAAATTGAAACGCAACACTGCATCTGTTCAAATAACATTGTTTTCTTGATGTCCTTTCTCTAAACATTCCATCGTATGGTGTCGCCTGAAATACGATACCTTGATGATTTCAAACAACGTTCATTATTTCTATATTGAAACCAAAAAAATATGTAAACAGATTCACGATCGCTTATATTAAAATGTACTTGACTTCTCCGTGCTATCGCGTGAGAATTAAAGTAAAAAGCGGGTATTGTAAACAAAATCGCGCCAATTAGAAAGATACGTGACGTGCAAGTGGTGCATGCGACCTCTCTCAGGCTATTCGCGGCGATGATCTCACCAGCCCACGTCCTCGCTCAAACTCGTTTCTTGTTTACTTGCGATGTAACTTAACGTTTTCGAACATAGGACGTTTGCTGTCTTACGTCACCCCCGATCTTGTGCAGATCCTTCAACTGCTTCTTTCTGCAATTTGAATACCTTGTATTCAGGTTTAGATATGTAGCAAAAAATCATTGCTTGATCAATGATAAGATAATTTTGTTAAAAGTAGTTTTAATTTATTAATTGTTGGCTTTACAGGTTGTCGTAATTTAGCTTGCCTTCCGTTTTGACAAGCAAGGTAAATGCAAGGAATTTATAAGTAAAAGGACTTCCATATTCCTCGGTATTATGTAAGGTGAAAAATTCTTCAGTAATATTTTGAAACCTAATTAGAAGTTTCTCATCTCAGAGTTAACCTAACTTTTTAAATACTTGTCTGAAGTAGCTGACTAAAATTGTAGATGCTAGTGTTTAGAATAGAAGAGTATTTATTAAACATGTAGATATTAATTTATATGCAAATAAATTCGGACGAACTCAGTACCTATTTTTTGTGATTTCTCGGAAGTTCCCAAGGCAACGGCCCCATAGAATGAGCAGAATGTTCAAGTGCAAAATGATTTGCCGCCAGGCACGACTATTAAATTTTTCATAGACAAAGTCTGGAGGTCGGATTAGATCATTTAGAATGTGTACCAAGCGATTGCTTAAATTTTAGCTTGCGTGTGGATCTAGACAAGCCATATGGTCGCCGACCTTGCCTGTCACACTGTTGGAGAGTGGCAAATAGTCAACAGTTCCTACCACCTACCTACACTTTATTATTTCCGATTCTCCGCGGTTGGACCAATTTTTTTTTCTTTTGTAACCATGTTTTGTAAACAGAACAAGTAAGATTAGAATACCTTATCATAGTAGTGATAAGAAGTTGCATTTTGTTGTCAAGGCGCTTGATAGATAGCATAGTAATAAAAAAATATAGAGATGTTGCTACTTATAAGCAGAATCACAAAATAAATTATTGTGACGGGAGCTTTGAAGGCTCAAGTAGGAGATCGAACATTTATAAAGTAACTCGGACTTTATAAATGTTCGATGCTTCCTAAGAAATTCATGACTTTTTATAAATAAATATAATATATAATACAACAAAAAGGTGAAGTCATGATCCGAAAAAAGAGTTTCGAAATAAGGCTATGGCGTCTCGAAGCCTTCGGTACGGCTTGGCGGCACTTGTCCGTTTTTGGTAGAGCGCTCGAAACAACTTTCCAAGTCCTGTGCATTGGGGTCGCAGGTTTTTGCTCGCCGCCTTTTATGAAGATCATACTAACTCAGTTGATTTTAAAAATCCTTTTCAGAATACATACCTCAACCACTTGTGATATCGTGAAATTGTACATAACCAATTCCAATATTTCTCTGCTTCCGTATGCAAGTTAAATGTTATCTTCGAGTTGCACATAATTTTGATCTTTAATATCCTTGCATTAAAGAGTCATAATGCTTTGGTAGAAGGACAACTAATCGAGAAATGCAAGTGAGTAATTTTCCCAATATAGCAGGCTCCTTCATCTCGTCGTCATTCGATGCTTGCCATGACTCAGTGTACCAGCGAACAGATGTTCATTGTAGAGTCACGTCTCTGAATGTGCAGACACTTTTATTTATTACGAATCGTCAAAAATAAAAATTAAGCAGAAGTCGATGGTCCTTAAATATCAGTGTTCACGATCCGACAGTAACGATGCAAAATTGCTAACGTTTCGTGCTAAATCGTAATCTAGATAGTTGGACGAGTCACGGACGGTGTAGTTGTTTACACAAATCGTCAGAGAATTTTAACGTTTCGATTGGATAGTTTGAATTATGGCTCTACGTACTTCCATAATTGTATTATTTACATAAATATACATATGGTATAAGGCAAACAAATTGATTAAAAGTATGCAAAATATTGTGCCATATATAATATACTCGTACATACATATTTACCATACAGTTATTTTTTTTTGTTATGAGCTATTGCCGGTATTTTACGACCCGTGTACCAAATTTTATCAAAATCCGTCCGTAGATTTTGCGTGTTTGAGTATCAAACATACTCACAAAATCACATCCAAACTTTCGCGTTTATAATATTAGTAGGATTGTTAGTATGGCACTATTGTTTCGCCTCGTGTGAAATTAATTACTTATCTACTTACAATAGATTTTATAAAAAGTTAAGTTTCAGTTGATCTAACATATTGTACAGATAAATAATTATAAAAATAAATACACATATAAGGACAAATCACACAGATTTAGATACCGACAACAAAGTTTTGTTATTTTTGAATCCAGGTCGATAAAAAACAGATCATCCATCTTCCACCATTCCTTACAAGAGGCCTGCGAGGGACAGCACTAAACTAAACACCAATGAAGAGTTCATATATGGTCACAGAGCTGAAGTCATAATTATTTTCATTTGTCGTGTCAGGGCCTTCATGGAATCCTCATTGCCGCTGATTCATGTAAAAGCATTTATTTATGTAGGTATGGGTGATTGCAGACCGCGTAGGTATGCAATCATAAAGTGATGTTAGTTGCTTGACTGCAACGCGAAACTACTACTTGGTACTTTATACAGACAGGCAGGGGTTTGTGAATTTCGTAAAAGTAGGTACCATTGCATGGATCCCACATATACATATATAATTGAATATGTTTCTTTGTGTGCCGAATAAAGATTTTTTCTTTCTCTCTTTTTATATATTTTTCTGTTTGCTGAACCATAATGAACCATAACATAATCTCTCACAGAATTCAGATAATCTACACTATTAATTTTGCTGAAAGAGTTGAACACAGAATTTGGCATTTATATTGGTAGCGGTCGTTACGCTACTCTGTGATCCAACTTGTGCTTTGAAATTCTAACTGGAGTATCAGTGGGTAATACTTTAATTAGACATTTATATGAGCAAGATAAGGGCTCAATCAGATACGCCTGGCGATTCAGTAATCGTTTAATCAGTGTCCTAAGCCCAGTTATCAGTCTGTAATGCATTAATGCCGGTATTATACCCCCAGTAGCCTTTGGGTTGCCTAATCTTTGTGACTATTATATCGACGTTACTATACAGAATGATTTTTTATCGAGAGACTTATTTAGCGAGGTTATGTGGTATTAGATTCCTGGGCCAACTAGCGAAAAAAAATATGTACTTAATTTTTTGCATAGGTAATTTATCCAATTTAATAGGTAGGTACGATCGCGCGAAAGGAACGAGCATGACGATGAAGTTAAAAGTCATTCTCACGCTCAAATAATTCGTAAGCGCATATTATAGCCCATCATGTACCGAATAAACTCACATACATAGAAGTACAAAAGTTCAAAAACCATTTTATTTGAGCTATCGTTTAGAAAACCAAATATCAATTCCCCCGTCACAGACTATTGTGTATATTGATGTTTGTTCACATGCAGATTATATCAGCCTTTGTAAGACGGATATCGATCGCAATCAGGAGTATCCTCGACCACGACACGAGCAGATTTGGGACATGTTTGACTTCCATCGCTAGGCGACAAGCCATCAGACTATTAAATATACATCACAAATTTCTTATAGAGCCCTGCTTTGACTTCTGAATATGTACTAGGTTATAACTTAATGACCTAAATCTATAATGACCGCGAAGCAAAATGGAAGGCTATTTCTGTCAGGTTTAAAATTAAAAACAAAAAAATGCATATTACCATTTTTTTCCAATAAATCACTTTGCTATTAATATTAAACATGTTATAAATAAATATAAATAAATAATAATTTAGATGTAAAGTTTTTCCTAGATAAAACAACAATTTTTTTTCCAGGACTTATTTTTATTTGGGACAAATAATGATCTGAAACCGATAAAAGTAATAAATTATTCTAGTAAGTCCACCTCAGTTCTCAAGACCGTGGGTGGATCTCCTTGTCTAAAGAAAGGGGGTCGATGCATTCTGGTTCGCCAACGCGTTGACTCACGCCTATATTGGGACTGTATTGCAAATTGCAGCTTGCAGCACATTCTTAAATGCACTTTGTATAATTTGAATGCGTGTCACTTGAATATAGGCTTATTCTGATTTCATCATTCTCACGATGTAATACTCGTATTAAATAGGTCAATAAACGGACCTTATCAGTTTTAATCTTGAAATTGTCCAATAAGCAAAATACCTACTTGAATCTCTCCAAAATACCATAAAAGTTATGGTTTTTAAATGAAAATAAAAGTAAAATTTAAATATGCTCATCACCCTTCTTTCGTACTAAAATCAATGTATTTATAACAGATATTTATTCGTGCACTTCGTAGTAACGCAGATTATGTATGCACCCGCGGTCCTGGTTTACATTTTCAGCGTAACTTCATGAAGGAACCATGGGTTGCTATGGTGACCGCCACGGTAGTAGGTCAGCAAGCGCTACTAAAGTTAGGTACACTCATTTTCATTTGTTATATTTTACTTAGTCCAATGAGAGCAATAGAATAGGTACTGAAAGGCAAGAATACATTACACTTAAATGGCCAGAATACCTAATTGGATTAAATTTAATATACTTTTATTGATTGCCACAAAAGCATTACTAATTGGCAGTAAATTGAAAATGTGGAAAGGTTGTGCTTTGAATTGGTGTCAAGCATTCCGTACATACGTGAATTATCTAGCGCCTAGATTTAGTAGCTCGGCTGAAGTTTCAGGCCAAAAAGGCGGCTCCATGCGGCAGTGCGCGTCGCGGCCTCGCCACAGCCGCCCGGTACTCACTGCCAATTAGAAATTTATTTAACTAACCTAATAATAATAGTAAATACTGTTAATATTAAAAAAAACTTGATAAAAAATGTAACTGTAACGTTCACATCAACAACGTCTTGTTTAGGTAATGTGAAAAATGAATCGGAATATTATGTTAGTTGCAATGTTTCAAACAATTTGTTTACGATTTAAATGTGGATGTTAACATTCGCGAGTAGCCTGTAAATTTCATGTGTAAAGGAGCATAGTGTAGCGGGCGCGATGGGCGGGTGCGATGGAGCCTCTAGTGCTACCGCCTTTGCTGCCTCCAAAACGTTTCCCACTGTTTTTACATCCCTATCGTCTGAAAAGGTGTGATTATACATAGTACACGTATTGCAATACTGCATAACAATTTCTAAATTACAATATCGAAATTAATATTTGCAAAAACATATACTAGAACTTACTTAAAGCTATAAAATGTAGGTAAAGAAGGAGATGAATAAAGTTTTTCTAATAATTATGTAAAAATTTCCAGGCGTCACCGCTGCCCACACAACGATGTCCCGGAGCCATTGTTCGATGTGGAGCACACTACGAGCGTGGTCTCCGCATACAAACAAGATTACGACGAGAAGCACGTGAGCCGCACTACCGCCGTCCACCACGAGGACCACTTACGGCTCGAAGGAGACTTCCAAGAGCCACAACGTCCTCACTGGCAACCTGCCGAACGACCGAAGCCGAAAAAGCCCGAGGACAATCTTAAACCTGAAGGCGATTTCGAAAGACGGCAACCAGATGAGTGGCGGCCGGGTGAGAGGGCTCCCGTGAAGAGACCCGAAGACAATTTGAGACCCGAAGGTGACTTTGAAAAACGACGTCCAGAGGAATGGCGACCAGGAGATAGAGTGCCAACCAAGCGTCCAGAAGATAACCTGCGACCCGAAGGGGATTTCGAGAAGCGACGTCCCGAAGAGTGGCGTCCAGGAGACAGAGCTCCTGTCAAGCGACCCGAAGATAACTTGAGACCAGAAGGTGATTTTGAAAAAGAAAACCAGATGAATGGCGCCCAGGCGATCGAGCCCCGGTACGAAAACCACATGACAATTTGAGACCAGAAGGAGAATTTACTACTCCTGAAAAAGAACAATGGCGGCCTGCTGAAAGGCAGAAGCCTAAGAAGCCTGACGATAACCTTAGACCTGAGGGCGATTTTGAGAAACGTCAGCCTGAAGAATGGCGTCCCGGTGATCGAGCACCCGTACGTCGCCCTGAAGATAATTTAAGACCGGAAGGCGATTTTGCAAAGAGACGCCCTGAGGAATGGCGCCCTGGAGACCGAGCACCTGTTCGCAGGCCTGATGACAATCTGAGGCCTGAAGGTGAATTTACAACTCCTGATAAAGAAACATGGCGACCGGCTGAAAGACCCAAGGCAAAGAAACCTGTAGATAATTTAAAACCTGAGGGCGATTTCGAAAAACGTCAACCGGAAGATTGGCGTCCTGGTGATCGACCTCCTGTTCGCCGGCCGGAAGATAACCTACGACCGGAAGGTGATTTCGAAAAAAGACATCCTGAGGAGTGGCGTCCAGGCGATAGAGCACCGGTACGACGTCCTGAAGACAACCTGAAACCAGAAGGAGAATTCACCACCCCAGACAAAAAACCTTGGCGTCCAGCTGAAAGGCCAAAACCTGTGAGACCTGACGATAATCTAAGACCAGAAGGAGATTTCGAAAAGCGACGTCCTGAAGAATGGCGCCCGAGTGACCGACCAAAAGCTATAAAACCCGAGGATAATTTGAGACCCGAAGGTGACTTTGAGAAACGTAAACCTGAAGACTGGCGTCCAGGTGAAAGAGCTCCAGTTCGTCGCCCTGAAGATAATCTTAGACCGGAAGGCGACTTCGAAAAGAGAAAGCCCGAAGAATGGCAACCAGGAGACCGGGCACCGGTCAGACGTCCTGAAGATAATTTAAAACCCGAAGGAAAATTCACAACACCAGAAAAGGAACAATGGAGACCTGCAGAACGACCTAAACAGAAGAAACCAGAAGACAATCTTAAGCCAGAAGGTGACTTCGAAACTAGGAAACCGGAGAAATGGCAACCTGGCGAACGTGAACCAGTTCGACGTCCTGAAGATAATTTAAAACCCGAAGGAGAATTTACAACACCAGAAAAAGAAAAATGGAGACCAGCTGAACGACCAAAACAAAAGAAACCAGAAGACAATCTTAAGCCAGAAGGTGATTTCGAAACCAGGAAACCGGAGAAATGGCAACCTGGTGAACGTGAACCAGTTCGACGTCCTGAAGATAATTTAAAACCTGAAGGAGAATTTACAACACCAGAAAAAGAAAAATGGAGACCAGCAGAACGTCCGAAACAAAAGAAGCCAGAAGATAATTTAAAGCCTGAGGGAGACTTTGTGAAAAGAAAACCCGATGAATTCGTTCCCGCCGAAAAAGCTGTAGTCATAAAACCAGAAGACAATTTACGTCCAGAAGGAGAGTTTACAACTTCAAGAAGGGAAGACTATAAGGTTGTGACTGGTGAACGAGCAGAAATCGTTAGGCGTGTGGACAACATTATTACAGAAGGGGAATTTACTGGTAAGTAAAAAAAGATAGGTTTTTAAGAATTTAATTTTTTTATAGAACTTTTTAAACAAATTTCTTACAATTGTAAAATTAATTGGCCACAATCTATATCTATCTTCTTTTTCTATATATTCAAATCTCATGTCACGATGTTCTCTCCTATAAACTCAAAAACTACTTAACCAATCAGTAATTTAGTCCAGTTTGTAAAAAAGTTTTTATCCGGAAACCCACAGGAAACCCGCGACGCAGCGATTCTATGTTTATAAAATGTGTAAATATCCTACTAATATTATAAATGCGAAAGTTTGGATGTGATTTTGTGAGGATGTTTGTTACTCAATCACCCAAAATCTACTGGACAGATTTCGATGAAATTTAGTATACGGGTAGACAAATATCAAGAATAGCACATAGGGTACTTTTTATCCCGAAATTCCCATGGGAGCGAATAGCCCCGGGGCGCGGCTAGTATAAAATCAAAATCACGTCACATTGTTTGAAATGACTCTCCCGATCTTGGAATTTGGCCCACATTTTACAATTTGGTTTAAGACGAGGTCCAACCTGAGCTGCAAAAAACAAAATTCATATGCGCTTAACCGCGCCGTGTGCGCGTTGCAATAAGATTTTTTGCACAACACAATGTTCTACTTTCGTTGGCAGGATCGAACAGATTTTGAACCGATTTAAGTAGCAACTATTTCTCAAATATCTTTAAAAATATTAGTCTAAAAACAAAAGTGCTCGTTTAAAACTTTAATATAGTATATATATTAACTAATTATATAAAAATATATATATGTTATCGCTGAAAATTGTAAGTTCCATGACTTGAAAGCTGAAATTTTTTCTAAATTTTGGTGCTTTTATGAATTAATTAAGCCGAAAATATGTATTTTTATTAAAAAGTACACGATTGAAACCTTAATAATTAGTAATGACTACTCAATTAATTAACTACTTAATTATTAATAAATTATGACAATTACTCTTAGTAATTGGCCTTATATTTTTTTTTACCGTACTTTAACTAGTGTACTTATTTATATATCTTCACAAAATAACAAAAGTAAGTAAGATATGTTTTCTTTTTCAGACACAACAACCTCACGTTCTGAATACACTATTAAACCAACAGAGCGACTTAAACCGGTGCGAAGAAATACGTGGACTAAGATAGAAGGAGAAATGATAACAGATACGACTAATAAATCTGAGTTTATTGATTATACAGATATAGTTGAGAGGACAACATTGGTCACAAAGAGAAAAGATAATATAATTAATGAGGGTGAAATTGAATATATTACATCTAATCAGAAAGAGTATACCGAAAAGGTTACACCGGTTGAACGTCCTCAAAGACGTCGTACATGGACAAAAGAAGATTTTGAAAAGTTCTATTCCACAGAAGATTTACAGAAGGTGACAACTTCCCAAGAAGAATATAGAACGTATGAAGAGACCGATGCACGACAGCAACAAATCATCAGAAAGGATAATTTACACATGGAAGGTACGTTTGAAAGCCACACAGTATCACATGATGCATTTCAACCTAAACTCACCGAAAGACCGAAACAAAAGAAGCCTATTGACAATCTTAAGCCTGAAGGAGATTTCGAGAAACCCAAACACGAAGAATGGCGACCGGCCGAAAGGGAAACTCCGAGGAAACCTAAGGATAATCTTAAACCAGAGGGAGATTTTGAAAAGCCAAAATACGACGAGTGGCGTCCAGCAGAGAGGCAAACACCTAAGAAGCCTCAAGATAATTTAAAACCTGAGGGTGAATTTGAACAACCTAAACATGAGGAGTGGCGTCCAGCAGAAAGACAAACACCGAAAAAGCCACAGGATAATTTAAGGCCAGAGGGTGACTTTGAACAGCCACGGCTAGAAGAGTGGCGTCCTGCTGAAAGACCTGAAGCCAAAAAGCCTAAAGATAACCTTAAACCAGAAGGTGAATTTGAAAAACCGAAACACGATGAGTGGCGTCCTGCTGAGAGGCAAACACCAAAGAAACCACAGGATAATTTACACCCTGAAGGAGAGTTCGAACAACCGAAGCATGAGGAATGGCGCCCCGCTGAAAGACCAGTGCAGAAAAGACCACAAGATAATCTTAAGCCTGAAGGTGACTTTGAACAACCCAAACATGACGAGTGGCGTCCTGCTGAGAGGCAAACACCAAAGAAACCACAGGATAATTTACACCCTGAAGGAGAGTTCGAACAACCGAAGCATGAGGAATGGCGCCCCGCTGAAAGACCAGTGCAGAAAAGACCACAAGATAATCTTAAGCCTGAAGGTGACTTTGAACAACCCAAACATGACGAGTGGCGTCCAGCAGAAAGACAAACGCCGACAAAGCCCAAAGATAATCTGAAACCTGAAGGCGAATTTGAAAAGCCAAAACAAAAAGAATGGCGTCCTGCAGAACGACAGGAGGCTATAAAGCCTAAAGATAACCTTAAACCAGAAGGTGAATTTGAAAAACCAAAACACGATGAGTGGCGTCCTGCTGAGAGGCAAACACCAAAGAAACCACAGGATAATTTACACCCTGAAGGAGAGTTTGAACAACCGAAGAACGAGGAATGGCGCCCCGCTGAAAGACCAGTGCAGAAAAGACCACAAGATAATCTTAAGCCTGAAGGTGACTTTCAACAACCGAAATATGATGAGTGGCGTCCAGCAGAAAGACAAACGCCGAGAAAGCCTAAAGATAATCTGAAACCTGAAGGCGAATTCGAACAGCCAAAACACGACGAATGGCGTCCAGCGGAGCGACCAATTCAGAAGAAGCCTAAAGATAATTTGAAACCTGAAGGTGAATTTGAGCAGCCAAAACATGATGAATGGCGCCCTGCTGAACGTCAAACACCTAAGATACCCCAAGACAATCTTTGGCCTGAAGGAGACTTTGAACAACCAAAGCACGAGGAATGGCGCCCTGCTGAAAGACCAGTGCAAAAAAAACCACAAGATAATCTTAAGCCTGAAGGTGACTTTGAACAACCCAAACATGACGAGTGGCGTCCAGCAGAAAGACAAATGCCGACAAAGCCCAAAGATAATCTAAAACCTGAAGGCGAATTTGAACAGCCAAAACAAAAAGAATGGCGTCCTGCAGAACGACAGGAGGCTATAAAGCCTAAAGATAACCTTAAACCAGAAGGTGAATTTGAAAAACCAAAACACGATGAGTGGCGTCCTGCTGAGAGACAAACACCAAAGAAACCACAGGATAATTTACAGCCTGAAGGAGAGTTTGAACAACCGAAGCACGAGGAATGGCGGCCTGCTGAAAGACCAGTGCAGAAAAGACCACAAGATAATCTTAAGCCTGAAGGTGACTTTCAACAACCGAAACATGACGAGTGGCGTCCAGCAGAAAGACAAACGCCGAGAAAGCCTAAAGATAATCTGAAACCTGAAGGCGAATTCGAACAGCCAAAACACGACGAATGGCGTCCAGCGGAGCGACCAATTCAGAAGAAGCCTAAAGATAATTTGAAACCTGAAGGTGAATTTGAGCAGCCAAAATATGATGAATGGCGCCCTGCTGAACGTCAAACACCTAAGATACCCCAAGACAATCTTTGGCCTGAAGGAGACTTTGAACAACCAAAGCACGAGGAATGGCGCCCCGCTGAAAGACCAGTGCAGAAAAGACCACAAGATAATCTTAAGCCTGAAGGTGACTTTGAACAACCCAAACATGACGAGTGGCGTCCAGCAGAAAGACAAACGCCGAGAAAGCCCAAAGATAATCTGAAACCTGAAGGCGAATTTGAACAGCCAAAACAAAAAGAATGGCGTCCTGCTGAACGACAGGAGGCTGTAAAGCCTAAAGATAACCTTAAACCAGAAGGTGAATTTGAAAAACCAAAACACGATGAGTGGCGTCCTGCTGAGAGACAAACACCAAAGAAACCACAGGATAATTTACACCCTGAAGGAGAGTTTGAACAACCGAAGCACGAGGAATGGCGGCCTGCTGAAAGACCAGTGCAGAAAAGACCACAAGATAATCTTAAGCCTGAAGGTGACTTTCAACAACCGAAACATGACGAGTGGCGTCCAGCAGAAAGACAAACGCCGAAAAAGCCTAAAGATAATCTTAAACCTGAAGGCGAATTCGAACAGCCAAAACACGACGAATGGCGTCCAGCGGAGCGACCAATTCAGAAGAAGCCTAAAGATAATTTGAAACCTGAAGGTGAATTTGAGCAGCCAAAACATGATGAATGGCGTCCTGCTGAACGCCAAACGCCCAAAAAGCCACATGATAATTTAAGACCGGAAGGTGACTTTGAATCTCCACAGCCTGAAAAATGGCGTCCTGCTGAGCGTCCTGTTCAGAAGAAACCCCAGGATAATCTCAAACCTGAAGGTGAATTTGAACAGCCAAAACATGAAGATTGGCGTCCTGCTGAAAGGCCTAAAGCTATAAAACCTAAAGATAACCTTAAACCAGAAGGTGAGTTTGAACAACCTAAATTTGATGAATGGCGTCCTGCTGAACGACAAACTCCCAAGAAACCGCAAGATAACCTTAAACCTGAAGGCGAATTCGAAAAACCAAAACACGATGAATGGCGTCCTGCAGATAGACCTGAAGTTAAAAAACCAAAGGATAACTTACATCTACATGGTGAGTTTGAAAAACCAAAGCATGACGAATGGCGCCCGGCAGAACGTCAGACTCCTAAGAAACCGAAAGATAACTTGCAGCCAGAGGGCGACTTTGAAACTCCTAAACAGGATAAATGGCGTCCAGCCGAAAGACCAGAAGTGATAAAACCAAAAGATAATCTCAAACCAGAAGGAGATTTTGAGAAACCTAAACATGATGAGTGGCGCCCCGCTGAACGTCAAACGCCTAAAAAACCACAGGATAATTTGAAACCAGAAGGTGACTTCGAATCTCCTCAGCCTCAAAAATGGCGTCCTGCTGAGCGTCCCACTCAAAAGAAACCACAAGATAATCTTAAACCTGAAGGAGACTTTGAAAAACCAAAACACGATGAATGGCGTCCAGCTGAGAGACCTGAAATTAAAAAACCAAAAGATAACTTACATCCAGAAGGTGAATTTGAGAAACCAAAACAAGACAAATGGCGTCCAGCTGAAAAGCAAATGCCCAAAAAGCCTCAGGATAATTTGAAACCTGAAGGTGAGTTTAATAGACCAGAAAAACCAAAACATGTTCCTGGTGAAAGGCCTGTACAAAAGAAACCCGACGATAATTTGAAACCAGAAGGCGATATGGAAATAATAAGACGCACTGATTATACCGCAACTAAAGGTGATCGCATGGATATCGTACGGCATGAGGACCATCTCAAAATGGAAGGAAAAATTGATATACACCGTTCCCGAGATGATTACAAACGTATTGACAAAGTTGAAAAAGTTGTAATACAAAAACATGAGGATAATTTGAGAACTGAAGGGGAATTTGTTGATCTTGAAATACGAAATGACTATAGTGCTACGAAGGGTGAGCGAGCGCTTGTTGTAAAACCTAAAGATAATTTGAAACCGGATGGCAAATTCTATAAACCAGAAATGGTTCCTTCCCAACCAGCAGAAAAACGCAAGCCATTTAAACAAGTTGATAATATTACACTAGAAAGAGAATCAAACATTCGTCAAAAACAAAAAATAGAACGTGTTGATATCATCAGAAGGGAAGATAATCTGAAAATAGAAGGAGAGTTTATTGATATGAAACAAAGAAATGATTACAGTAGAGTAGCAGGTGAAAGAGCAGAAGTAGTAAAGCATGAAGATAATTTAAAGATGGAAGGACGAATGGAGAATGTAAGATCTTCCGACACGTATCGTGTAGTTAAGGGTCAAAGAGTGAAATTAACTAGAAGAGAAGATAATTTAAAAATTGAAGGTGTATTCGAGGACCATAAGCGGCGAGATGATTATAAGAGTACTAAAGGTGAAAGGGCAGCTATCATTTATCATTCAGATAATTTGAAACCTGAGGGAGACTTTGAAAAGAGACCATTCACTGAGAGCACACATGATGATCGACGTTCACCCTTTAAACTGGGCGTTGAACCAGATAATGAAAAATCAACACGACCAAGATGGGGAACACCTGACCGCCCAGAAGCCAGAAAACCACAAGATAATCTTTACCCTGATGGGAAGTTTGAAAGTAGGACAAATACTAAGTGGCAACCCGGTGAAACTCCTGAACAAGTACGACCTAAAGACAATCTTAAACCTGAAGGTGACTTTGAAAAGAGGCATAAACCTCAATGGCAACCAGGAGAAACACCTGAACAAGTGCGTCCAAAGGACAATCTAAAGCCAGAAGGTGATTTTGAAAAAAGACCTAAGACTCATTGGCAACCTGGTGAAACACCAGCGCAAGTACGACCAAAAGACAATTTGAAGCCAGAGGGTGATTTTGATAGACCTACAAGGCCAAAATGGGTTACAGGCGATCGACCTGATCAAATTAAACCAAAAGATAATTTACATCCTGATGGCGAATTCCAGGATAAGCCTAAAACACAATGGCAACCTGGTAATATACCAGCACAAGTTCGACCAAAAGACAATTTAAGGCCTGAAGGGGACTTTGATCGACCATCAAGACCTAAATGGCAAACAGGAGAAAGACAAAGTCCGGTGAAACCTAAAGATAATTTATATCCTGAAGGTGATATGGACAAAAGAAGTCCTACTAAATGGATACCAGGTGATGCACCATCTCAGATACGTCCAAGAGACAATTTAAAACCCGAAGGTGAATTTGACCAAAAATGGAGCCCAGCAGACAAATCAATACCACGCCATACCAGTGAGACCAAAAAGAAAATTGTTGATGAAACATTTGTAACAGGTCAAGATGACCGTAAGATCCAATCTCGCACGACACAAAGTACTTCCGAAATTCGACGAGATGATGAAATTGGAAATATACATTCTGAGAAACATTCCAAACAAATTCAAACTTCTTCCGAACAGTCTACATCGCAACACATAAAATCAGGTACCACAGTGAAGCATTCAACTGTTTCTCACAATGATTTTAATGATCAAAGTGTAGCTGACCGGACACGGAAAACCACACTAGACATTGCTAGTAAAACACAACCGAAGGGTACTATTTCCAGAGACGATAAGAGCTCAATGCAAAAAACGGATTCCAGCAACTTAAAAACAACATCATCGTCTACAACGAAAGTCATGAAACAAGTCACAGAAAAGAAACTAATAGGTGGCAAATGGGTAACAATTACACGAAACGTAGAAACAAATGTCTTGAACGGTTCCAAGGGTGATAGCGGCAGTCCAATTCGTTCAGGTGTAAAACTACGTCCAGATGATGGTAGTCAAAGCCTTATATCTTCCGAGCAGAGTCAGCCAGGGCAGAGACAACGTTCTGATGACGCTAGCCGAAGATTGATTTCTTCAGAACAGTCGGTGACATCCCTGAATAATCAGGACGTAAATAATCGTCAGTATTATACAACTTCTACAGAAAATCAATCCCGACATAATGTTACTCATTTAAATCACAATACAACACATTCTGAAAATTATGTAACCAGACAAGTAGGTGGGCAAAATATTAAGTCAGTGCTATCAGATCAATCGATAGCCTCTTCAGATAATAGTAACATTCAAAGACGTATTGGATCAAGCCAACATACGAATTCTGGAAGTTATGTCAATAGGCAAGTCGGTGATACTTCTCAAAATATCATATCTTCTGGCAGCCAGGACCATCACTCACAAAGGAATGTTTCATATATTTCAAGTACAAGCCACATGGAACAACACATTTCAAGATCTTCTCAGCAGTCTCATACTAATAACAGAAATCAACTTAGTGACAGTGTTACAAAAACTAGCATAGAGTTTCAGAGAGCTATGCATGGTGGGAATGATTCTAAGCCTGTAATTGACAATTCATCCCGTGTAGGTCATCATAAACGCTCATCTGATTTGGTTTCCGATGCATCTTCCACTAACTCTGTCTTGCACCGAAAAGGAGTCTCGTCTAATACTGAAGCACAACATTCTATTAGTTCGACAGCTGCTGCTCAGCGCAAAAGTATTGGAAATCTAGGAGAACGTGGGGAATATATTAGCAATTCCAGCCACAGCTCAGACAGGAAAAGCATTAGTTCAATGCACCGATCAGCCAGAGACAACATGGCGGTTATTTCACAGCACTCAGACAGTTCAGATAGGCGCAGTCAGAGTAGAAGAGATGGACAGTCAACTTTAGTGGTAGAGCGCCAACCACGAGTTAATAGCAGAGATAATCTTCGCGTTGGCGGTGACTTCTATGGGCAGTCCGAAGCACGGTCCTATGGTAGTTTCTCCCGGTCGGAACAGACGCAGAGAGCTGAACGTTCAGAACACTTGGAACGCGTGCAGAGAGTTGAGCGAGTAACTCGTCATCGTGGGAATACATCTACATTCGTTTTAGGAGATGGCGCCACTAGCTACAAACGTGAATTCACCTCTCACGTCCATGGAACTTGCCCGGCCACTCTCATCGAATCACCGAAAACGCCATTCAAGCACACGCGGGACACACGTGAACACAAGTTTTATGCTGCTAAAGTAACTCAAAAGTAATTTTTATATTTTATTGTTACATTTTTAAACGGGAGTCAAAGCCAAGAAGGAATTATATAAAGAGTAGGTACATAACATATTGTATTATTATTGTTGTCATGGAGCTAACACTTGCTAGTCCTAATAAGAATAACGTGCCTTCTTTCTGTTGTTTACGCATAATATGTTTTAGAAGTATACCTACAATTTAAATTTAAATTACCTATTACTTACTACATACTTATTTTAACAATGCCTTTAAAAATATTGTCAAAAATTGCCATGTAAGTAATAATAAACTTTATATTAAAATTTGTTTTTATTTTTATACATAGGTATTAATAATAATAGGTTTCCCCAGTATCAAAGCGGTAAAACCACAGTCAGAACTGAAATTTCAAATGAAATAACACGAGTTATAATTATTGTATACTGTCACGAATATTTGTAATCGTATCGTCACATCAAAAATTTATATGGAAAATGAATAGTTACTTTTCCATATTATCTGTGCATTTCACAGTCATATAATCATAACATTTCATAGTCTGAAACGGGCCGCTAATGACCGGGAGAGATACCGCATGCTGGCCTCCAAACTTCATCTTGAAGATGGCACCCCCTGATGATGATAATAAAAATTAAAAAAAAATCTGTGGTGAATTTGCGTACGATAGAGGCGCTGTGTATTTTCCATATATTTTTTGACGTGATAACACGAGAATCGCAAATATTCGAGCTCACCCCACAGACATATAAAAAAAAAATATTTCTGTGGCTCACCCCGTATTGTTGCACCAACGCATTACTATGGATACTATTGCATAAAATAAACACTATAGAGTGTCAAACTACTGGTACTATCGATAATGGCGATGAAACAACACTATACTAGTGGTTCTGTCAGAACAGTAGACCTCGCGAGCCCTTCCACGAAATAACCGATATTTTACCGTGTCCCTGGCTAAAAAGAGTTTTGAAACCAACCTACCAATGCTGGAAAGAAAGTAAAAAGTTCTCATATATTACCCATAAGCCCACCACTAAAAAAATTACTGAAACCTGCCTTTTTTGCCTCAAATAATATAAAAAATAATATAAAAATAAATATAGATGGACAAATCACACAGATTGAGTTAGCCCCAACGTAAGTTCAAGACTTTACGGGATGCTAATTTAACAATACTATATTTTATAACAAATATATAGATAAATATCCAAAACCCACGTCAATCTGAAAAAGATTATTTTCCATCTTGACCCGATCGGGGTCGAACCCGGGACCTCTGGCTCTGGTGTAGCCGTCCGGGGCGTGATGACCGTGAGGCCACGGAGGTCGTCAGTCATCAGAAATGCATGGTACCTATTGGCTATATGTATGTATGTATATGTTATTTTCGCAACAAAATTAATGTTCAAAAAAGAAAGTTCAATTTGAAATCGAATCTCTCTGATTAGTAGGTATGTAGGTATTACTTTTTTTTATAATAGGATTCTAATCATACAATAAAGTTTTTTGATATCAGAATTATTTCAAGTGTTCAAGATAATTCTACCATGCAAATCAATCCACAATACAATACCATTAACCAAATAAATACACACAATTCAAAGCCAAGCAAGACAAAAAAAAGCCATATGATTTTTAAGAACCATTTAATAAATAAATCAAGTCACTCTTGTAAACGTATTAGCGATTTTGCGAGTATTAAAAGCTTTGCTGCGCCATCTATTGATTTTTTTGTGAACTATCGTATGAGAATTTATAACATATGGATTTATAGCGGTTTTATTGAATTTTACTATGTTGTTCAAACAAAAAAAATGCGTCTTAATAAGAATGTATATGTGTGAATAAAATGTCTAATGACATTTTTGAATTATTTTTAAATAGCTGAGATATGAGGTTTTTTTATATATTTCGGCCATTTTATAAAATTTCGAAAAACTGGCTCGACTAAAAAATTCTATAAAATTACCGAACCTGCTTACAAAATTTCATGAGAATCGGTTCAGAAATGCGACCCGTAGGCGATAACATCCGGACAGACAAAAGAATTTTCGGCTAGTGGAAACTGAGACGCTTCGCTCGCTGCGCTCGCTCGGTCGATAAGTGTATATAAGACATACACTATATAAGTATAGCTTCAATTTGCTTAATAAATTCTCTCTGTCCACGGCGGTAGTCCGATTTTAATGAAAAGTCCGATAAGAATTAAAGTTTATTACACAAAACAATAGGTAACTCATATTATAATAATTACACAGCATATTGAAACTTAAAAATAATATTATATCTAAAACTGAGTAAATTGACCAACAAAACTATGTAAGTACGTTACCTAAACAAAAAAATTTCGCTAATTGTTTTCAGTGTCCATTAGAGGAAGAATCGGTGTTACATGGCGACTTCAGCCGTCTTATCCTTTTCATTCGACTTGATCCTCCTTCATAGTTTTAGGGAAGAGATCCAAACTCATCGTTTTCTTGATAGTTTACAGCGTTCAGATTGTCAGATTGGGTTTTTGATTCCATCTCTATTAATGACGAAAGTCCTGAATCTTGACTAACTAAATCTGTAGGCTTATTTTCAACTGTACGCCTGTTTCGAGCTCCACTATTATACATTAAATTGTCGTCCACTCCTTCAACACCTGATAAAACACTATCCGAATCAGATCCGATATTCATAGTATCGCTCTCTATATTCGCATCCGGAGAGATATCGGTCTGCGCTAATTTCTCGTTTGTCTGTATCTTATTGGGAGACATGACGTTGCCTGAAAAGGTGGCTGTTTTCACTATCTTTAGCGTAATTCGAAGTGCGATCATAAAATCCATCGTCTTCAAATTCATTTCCTTCCTCACTATCATCGTCGTCGTTTTCTGCTCTGTATGGAATGTGTGCAACTTTGGCATTCGGTATTAGTAGAGCACTTCGTTTTTTTGTTAAGGAATCTTCATTTCTTCTCTTTACTCTAACTAGAGGTACCATATCTATCTCTGAATATTCACCAGATTCTTTATCAGTGTTTGAATTTGGAAAAGATTCTTCAAGTGATTTGAAGGAATCCGTATTTTCAAGCAATGCTTCACGTTTATTTGCATGATCTAATATATTATTTTCTAATAGCGCTTCGTTATTATAGAGTTGTGACAAGTCATCATTTTGATAGTTTGACCCAGTATCATAATTTCCATTTTCATTTAGGTCACTGGGATTAAAGTCATTGTTTACAAATTTCATATCACCGAGGCTCGAGCATTGGTTTTCGAAATCATTTAAATTAGCTTCCCTCTTATTATTTAGTTTAGATGATTGAACATTTAATTCCGCTTGATTTTTGCTTTCTCCGTTATTAGAAACGTCGTTTGAATTCACACTAGATTTATCCTCTACATTGGCACTGACATCTTTATCGCGTGAAATTTCCTGACTACTTGTTTTTTTAGCACTGGACACTCCAGATATTTCAGTATGATATTCTGGCGGTTTTGGATTATCCGTCGTATCTTTAGAACACTCAAGATCATTTTTAATATCAACAGATGAATGAACCTTATTTGAATCAAAAACACCATTATCGATATCATTATTTTCTTCTACAGCGCCAGCTTTTTTAGTGATATCACGTTTGCTTACGCCGTCGAAATGGCTCTTTTCACTTTCTAAGATTTTATTTAATAGATCTCTTTTTTCACTCGGTAGTGAATTTAAAAGACTTTCTAATTCTTGATCGGTCAACTTTTTTATATGTCTTTTAATAGCAGTCTCTTCGTTTTCATTAACTGTATTTTGGTCGTTGACGTTTGAATTAGCAGAGATTTCTGGATTATTAGCTTGACGTCTATTTCGATAAATATTTGATGGAAAACTTTCATAATTTTTGTCCTCTAACTTAACCTTTTCATTTGCGGCATGTAATGTTTTATAATAATTTTTGAAATACTCCTCGTGGTTCTGTTCAATTGGTGCATCATCGTTAGACTGATGATTTTTTAACTTAATCATTCGTTCCTTGGCTACTGCATTATCGAATAATTCATCACCTTTATCATCATTAGTTGTAGTTTTGGCATTGCGCCTTCTATATACGACTCGGCGAGGAAATTTTTCGCGTTTATCTGCATTTCCTAAATGTTGTGGCATTTCAGCCTGTTCGTTTGCATCTTTGGCTTCAACGTAACTGGGACGTTGTTGCAGTGGTTGTGGCTGGAATGAGTCGTTAGGTTTCATATCTTCTGATTCTCGGTCATTGTGCATCTTGTAATCTGGTGACTAAAACCAATTAAAATTAATGGATCGTTAAATGGATACGTACGTTCATGTCAACAAAATTACAAATGAGGTAATTTTAATTACATATCTATCTCTCTCTATCTAACCAAACGGTAGGTATCGATTGTCTGATACATTTTGAGTTTTCTCGTTTGTATGGATGGTTGTTTTGATGAACTTAATCACGCATCAGCCAATAGAGGGATTTGGATGAAATTTCGTACACGAGTAGAATAAGACTAAAAATAGGACATAGAATTTTTATCGCGAAATTCCCCGAGGAACGGAACTCTGAGCACAGCTAGTTTTTATAAAACCCTTGTTTTATAAAAACTAACTGTGAACATCGCCTAGGGGCATTCGCACACGGGGCAAATCATCTGCAGACTCCAGCGAAATTGTATGGCGGCGACTTACGAGCGACGCAGTAGTATGAGGTCGAAGATTTAGAGTCTTTTTCGAGGGATTAATTTTAAAATTTTCCAGGGCGTCCTGGGCAAAATATTATTTCACACAAATGTCCTGGATTTTTGAAGATTTTGTCCTGGGTCCGTAATTTTTCTGATGGCAGCCCTGTGATGCATGCAGTTTTAAAATATTTTCAGTAGGCAACAAAAAACATCCTAGGCATACTTTATGTACCTATATGAAAAACTTATAGCAAACTTACATCATTACACTTTTCTTTAGCTGACTGGCTGTCAGATGGTTCCGGAACATGCCTTTTCTCTTCGACGTTCATCGGTTTCTCGACTGCCTCTTCCTCAGAGTAAACTGGGTCCTATGATAAATTTAAAAAAAGTAAAGTTTGCTGTTTAAAAAACTCGTCAAAAATTTATACAGTGAAATCAGTAATAATTATAAAGTGTGTTATCAATAAAATCTCCCACTGCGTCTGTCTGTTCTCGATAAACTCCAAAAAAGTCGTGAGCAGACTAGTAAAAAAAATACGTTAGTAATGTGCCACATATTTGGAGAGTACCTAAATCATTGTTTTTATGAAAAGTTTTATAGTTATGTATTGATTGATTGATTATATGTATTGATTGTTAACTACCAAAACTTTTTTTTACCTGTCTTTCCAACCGAGAGCCATCGTCCTCGCGCAAGGAATCATCAACGGAAGCTTCCTCGTCAGATTCATATTCCATATCTTCCTGGTCACTGTATTTAAATATGTCACATATTTTATCACATGTATTATTTACAATGGGATCTTTGAAATAGACAATATATAATACTAAATACCTATTAAGTTCAAATAAATCTAAAAATAGAAAAAAAAATCGTCTTCCAATGATATTTTAGTTTTATTTTTTTAATTTCCATTTCTAGCTCAAATTTAATCTTGATGTTTGCCTAGAGCCTGCCCGCTAGTAGCTCAAAAGCGACCCCGTAGCTTCTCAAAGCAGTACCATAATTATAAAAAAACCGGCCAAGTGCGAGTCAAACTCGCGCATCGAGGGTTCCATACACGCAAAGCATTTACATTATAGCTCTAGCTAAAAAACCCAACTAGTTTCAAAAACAAACTTAACTTTGCAGTTCGATCCCTAGGATTAATACTGAATCCAGCGCAAAAATAAGTTTGTAACACTTTTTTTAGACTTCAACAACATATTTACAATTTTCAGAATTATTATCTACTGTATAAGTACTGTTAGACCTTGCTGTTAGTAAATTATATTTCATAATTTTAAGTCGCTCGCTGGCGGCGGTGTGGCCAGCGCTTTACAAGCTATATCTTAGATAGATTAGTTATAGAGGACTCGTGCGCGTAAACACCAATTCTGGGACTACAAATTTGCTAAATGGAATAAAGGAATAGTATTTATATTATAAACTTTAACCTATACATATTACGCATTTATCACTAAACTTATTTTTATTAAAGACTAGCTTTTGCCCGCGGCTCCGCCCGCGCTTATGTTGATCCCTAGGAAACCGTACTTTTTTCCGGGATAAATCATAGCCTATAATGTCCATCTCTGGACCCCTGACTATGAGGTTTTGATTGCTGCCTGAAATCGCTAAATATAATATGCGAAGCAACATTTTCAGTAATATCTCCTGATCGCGTTGACGAATAATTTTGATTATTTTTTTGCTGAAAGAGACCGTGGATCCCAGTATGCGATATTAATTTCAACTTGATACTTTTAAGCGTTCCTTAGAAAAAATGTTTGACAGACAGACGGACAACAAAGTGATCTTATAAGGGTTCCGTTTTTGCCTTTTGAGGTACGGAACTCTAAAAAGTTATGTCCCGTCACGGGACGCCCAGCTGTAAAACAAATGAGCATCGTAAAACAACGCATCATACTATTTACCGTCACGGCATTTGAGTCGACTTTACTGCCCAGCCGCGCCAATACTTAGATGTTTTGTTTTCCATAAAAAAATCGGAATCGACAACCCGATCGAATCAATAAGAAGTCGCAGACAAGCTAAGACGAGTTGCCTATATGTTACAGATTCATAATAAGATTTACAGGACGCATCAGCTATTCATGTTTTACGATAAGACAAGTACCTACAGTACAGTCTACATCTCAGAGTCTACATATTTTAGTGAATTTCGTGTATACTCGTATGTACCCAAATCCAATACTTACCTATCGACAGGCCCGTCAAGCGCCGATGGTCTGCTGAAGGAGGAAGCCACCAGGCACACAAGTACGGCTAACTTCACAAAATAGAGCATATTTGTTGGTCTTTTCTTTGAAAATATTTTTTTATGATCTGACAATGTTGACGTGAAAGCGGAATTATGGAATTTCTTTTTCGAGCTTCAGTTGTTTGACAACCATTTCGCAAGGTTTTACTCCATTCTGGTTAATTAAAAAGTTTTTTAACTCCGGCCATGACCATTACGCACTATAGGCAGGCCGCAAACCATACACACATTTATAGGTAGAAGAATTTTTTTTTCATTAAAGTGTATTTGAGTCTGTGGTATCCTTATCCTAACTAATGTTATAAATGCGAAAGTGAGTTTGTTTGTTTGTTACATCTTCACGTTTTATCTACTGAACCAATCTTCCATACACATAGCTGAAAGTACGGAGAAGGACATAGGGTACCTTTCATCCCGGGAAAAAGCACTGTTCCCGTGAGAAATTCACGCGGGCGAAAACTAGTTACATATGAAGATGATTGTGGTGCCTAAAGCCCCAAACTCTATAAGATATTCAAAATTTGTTTTTGTGTGCCCAAAGATGCCAACATAAAAACCACAGATAAAATCGGTGTGTAATTAAGTGATATGCAAAGATAATTAGGTACCAACTTTAATTAGTTATCATATTTGGTGATGCCTTACTTCTCATGGGTGTATCTGCAGGCAAGCACGCACACCAAGACAAGGGGCCCCATCTGTACCGTGTGCAGTGTGTGGCTCTATGTTGGCGCGACGATATTTAAAGCCTGACCAGGAATATTAAAACCCTCGACATGTTGCGGAAAAGCAATAGAACTAATTTCTTATACTGGCAACTAATTAAAAAACCCATCTGTCATTTCTCCTGTCAAAGTTTGACTTTCAATCAAGGGCGGATCTACTAGGTATTTTTTTCTGGGAAGGGCACCGTTTTCCATTCTCGAGAATATTTCCGAGATAAAGTTTCCGCTTGTTCTTTGAAAATTTCGAGAACGGCACATCACTAATGGTGGAGGATATTTTTTTTAGAAACACTTGTAAGAAACTATTACAACTACCTACTAGTAATTTGTATTACATATTACATACCTGGCTAGAAGGAACGATGGAAGGTAGAGTAAAGCTGTTACCGAGCGGTACTACCAAAACGGAAAACGGAGCGTAAGGCATCCGGCGGCTAGATGGGTCGACGATGTTTAGTATATTGCTGCCAACAACTGGAGTAGGATGGCCCAGCAGTGGGTCACGGAAGGCTGTGGATGATGATGACTACAAATGTACCTACGCCTATCCGGTGTGCGGTCAGCCTTAGAATTATTTTCAAAGAAAGCGCGTAGTAGGATAAAATTGGATTTTTTTCACTGTTGTAATATAAAATAAAAATATTTATTTCAAGCCAAGCCTTAGAGAATTAACTAAGAATAAACCAAATGAACAAACTCTTAACATTTTTCATAAATCACTATTAAAATTAATTAAGTAACTTTATATTTGTTGATAAATTAGGATAAAATAAATCATTTTGATAAAAGTTCTGCGCGTGTGTGGACCTTCAAAGAAAAAATACATTTCTATGAAAAATACCTACACTACGCGAAACTTAGTAGGCATCCGACCATTGTAGCGTGCGATACGTTGTTGTGTAGGTACCACCAGTTTTAAGAATATTGTCCATTTTTATCGTTACTATTAGCACAGAGTACTATATTATATCTGCACAACTCACATACCCTATCTATCATTATACATAACCATATACTATCGTAACTATTAGTACTTAAATAAAAATCCAGAATACTTACAACAATTTTATTTTAAATGAGACCGTTTCATCTCTATCACACTTATTATGTACATTTGGTTTAAATAAAACAAACCTCTGAAACATTTTACTGCAAAATCTTTAAGTTTGTGCATATTTGAGAGAAAACATTTATTTCTTAAATTTAATGTCATACAAATTGATCAAATAGAATAAGAATTTGTAGAAATACTCAATCACACGTCTTGGTGTCTCGATGCTTTCAAGGGCAAGGAAAGCGTTCTCATATCTGCACAACTCACATACCCTATCTATCATTATACATAACCTAACTCCAAAATGCAAAAGGTAAAAAAAACAACAGTTTTATAACTATGAGTACTTTCAAATGCAATGTGGCAATAGTCGAATTACACAACCGGTTAGACTGCCGCCTGATTGGTACTACAGAAATTAAATAATTTAGAATTGCTATATATCTCTTTATAAGTATACAACAAAAATGTAACAATTAAAGATCTAATGAAATGTCAATAAACTCCAAAATTTAAAACACCATATTGCACCTGACTCGGACTCAATGCTGAAGCGGTTTGCTATTAATATACAGAAATCAACAAACATTTGTCATATCTAACAATATAAATTATTTGATTTTCGATTAATTTGTTGTGAAATAAAGCTTGTTTAAGTTCAAACCGTCGTCTGTTCATTAACGGGTAAAGTTTTGCGTTTCCAGCAGGGTTTGTTAACGGTTGGTAACGGTACCAAATTCTCATATAAAATACCGGTACTTTTCCATATAAACTGCGGAAAATTTAGTACTGGTAACAAGCCTTGGTTGGTTTCCAGCAGTTTCGACATAGGCAGACAGACAGACAAAAGAGCCATGCCATAAAATGGTCTAATCACTCTAGGCTTCTCTGTTAAAACGCGTTAAACTTTCCTGGGTTCTCAAATATATTTAAAATCTTATTTTAATCTGGAATATTCTTAACTTTATCAAATGACAACTATGAGAAGAATCGACACCTCTGTGAAAACTAAACGATACAATATTTATTTATTTATTTCCATCACCAATTATGACATTAGACCAACTTCCTTATCTCGACATAGATGACATTATTGTCATCTTAGAAAAATTATTATTGAAGGTAAAATTCTGAATTTTATGTACAAACCGCCTCATACATATTAGGTCAAACAATATTCTGCTTTTGGCAGAAACTAGTTTACAATATGTAAACCATGTGATATATAAGTATATAATTTAGAAAACACTATTTAAATCTTTATGAAAAGAAACTTACTTTAACATCAGATTAGGCTCCGCTATTATTTATGTTGTGCTTTTTTCCTTTATCACATTTATCATACAACTATTTATACAGTTTACATTATCTGTCATACAGTACATACCTCATATCGGAATAGAAATTAAAACTTTAAGACATTAACAATATGCTTGGTTATTGTGAATGGCATCTTATAATGTACAACTTACACGAGACCGTTTAAACCTTAAATAAATGATGTCATTTATTATTTCATTATAGACAAAAGATAAAAAATATATTACATTGAAGCACTCCACACCAGAAGGATTGTGACACAAATGTATGGAGATTTGTCCAAATCTAAAATGAATATTAAATTTGATCTCGTATAAATGGTTCACAGTACAACTGTCAACAAAAGTCCAGATTTTTTTACATAAAAATGTTAATATAATTTTAATCACCGAACCATTCCGTAGTCCATACACGGATGTATGTGAATTGCATTCATTTGGAATGGAATGAAACCGTACGAACCTCAGTTCAGTCTCTCAATGGTGTAAAACAGGCCTATTTCGTTTGAAACTCATAATTTGATGACTAGACTCTTAAAACGTAATTAAATGAGCATTTACAAAACAAAAACGTGTCTATATGTGATCCGGTGCGCTCGCAATATTAAGTGACACACATTGCAATCGCAACCGAGAATAAAATAATTTGTACATTTTCAGTTTTTACAAGATTAAGGAATACACAATACACATCCAACTGGCCATAATATTGTGCGCGGTACGCCTATACGAGGAAAAAAATGTGGGGAGACAAGTCAGCGGTGAAACAATATGATGGTTTATGATGTATCGTAATTTTATATTACTTAAAACTTTAATGTCATTTATTCAACTCATCCCAATCGCAGGAAGCACCGCGCACAGACGACCACGACACCAACAATCCACAGATGAATACATTTAATATTGCGAGTACACCGCATTTTAAAACTAAATATTTCACAACTTAAAACTATTTAAGTCAGATAAAAAAAAATTAACGTGTGAAAATGCAATTATTCGCTCGGACATTGTCGAGTATTTATCACTCAAAATAACTGTTTATATCAAATTTAACAAAAAGTCCCTGGCGGTATCGACCTCGCAACCACACGTACACAAGATATGTTTGCGACAAAAGCTTATTAAAAACTTCAATAACAACTCTCTTATTTACATGCTCGTAAACGGTTACTTCTACCATCGATAAAATATTACTAAAGTATAGATGCATATTCTTCATACATCAAAGTGTGCCTCACATAACTATTTTTCTTGACTAACTAGATGTCGCTACCAGTATCAATCTTGTCAATTTGTCGTAAAAATTATAATCATCAAAACAAACTTCGTGTTACCACAAAGTAGTACCACATACATTCAATAGATGGCGCAATTCTTATCTATATTTCATTTCATGCAATGTCAAATGTTACTACAAACTTGAAACACCTATTTAAAAATGAAAATCAAAATAAATCAACATGTGTTTAAAAAATTAAAGAAAAAAAAATGTTGCCTAAGTAGGTACCTAGTTTATTGGTGGACTCTTCACCATCATCTTCTTCTTCATTTATGTTTGTTATTTCTACAAATCAATAATCCGCGGATAATTTTCACAAATAAAATTTTTATTCGAATAATCTATACATACATATAATAAAACAGTAAAAATATTTTGTCTGTACATTTAGTATTTTTGACTGAAATGAATAGAGGGACACTTAAAAAGAATAATAGAAAGCAAAAAATTTTTTTTTAATTTCTTGTCTGTCTGTCTGTTTGTTTGTCTGTATGCAATGATATACTATATAAACAATAATATATCATTGTCTGTATGTATGTAACGCGTACGCGTTTCACGCAAAAACTACTGGACGGATTTGAATGAAACATTTTTTGTTGTATAGCTATTAAGCCTGGGCAACATATAGGCTATAATTGATTTTGAAAACTGGAACACCTGATGAAGAACCTTAACAGAACAGCTAAACTATAAGAAATATGGAAATGGTACCTTTGCAAAAGTTTATCAATCTGACGAGCATTTTCTGTTGACGTTTAAAAATCTAAGATCAGGATCATCTGATGAAGAATTCCAAGAGACTAGCTATTACATATATGGAAATGGCGCCTTAGCAAAAGTCGTTCAACCTGATGAGCATTCTCTGCTGACGTGTAAAAAGACAGGATACGGGATAGGACAAATAGGGACTCGGGGTGGGAGTAGTGGTACCACAAAGTAGTTAAAAGGGTAGTGGTACACTGAAAATTGTAGATAACGAGCAGACGAAGATCGTTTATTGAATGAAATATCACTTTTGATTCATTCTTACACCGCGATTGTACTACGAATACCTAATATATTCCCACGGGACACGGGATAACCAAATGGCTGAAATTTTGAGTAGTACTGTAGTTTAGGTTATACTACAGTTTGGAATACAAAAAGATTTTTCATCTAAGTGAAACTCACGCGGGCGAAGCCGCGGGTAACAGCTAGTGATTCAAATAAAAATTTGTTTGAAAAATGATTATCTGTACATATTATACTCGTATAACAAAAGTTCGTAGACCTACAAACTCAACCTACTCATGTCGTGTGTCGAACTCGGCTTTTATATTCAACAAATTAAAAATCCCGCTGATTTCATTCAAAATCTCAACATTTAATAAGTTATTGACGGCGGGGAAAGCGGGGCGACGGGCGAGGTACGGCTCCGTTGCCAAGCAACCACTGCCACTGCCAGGCGTCCATCACTCGCTCAAGGCCACGCGCTTTGAATATTTAATCTCCACGCGTTAGGTATATAGACTAAAAGAATTTTCGAAAATTACGACTTTGAACGGCATGGAATGTAACAGTTTGACACCGGATAATTTTAGACTAATTCGACCCTGCTGAGCACGATTTTGCCCGGTGTCAGACCAATTCCCCCCCTTCCCCCCTTTTCATTAAAAATATGTCATTGCACGGTTTTCTCCGTTTTGAACAAAAACTGTTAATCTAGAAGAAAACTGTCAATGGCAAAATTAATCTGCATTAAATTACCTACCACATGGTATAAATTTTATTTTTTCCTTTCATCCCGGGACATGCACTGTTCATGTAGGAAATTCACGCGGGCGAAGACACGGGCAAAAGCTAGTAACATATTAATGTAATTTTCGTCACGAATATATGATTCGGTATTCTTCATTGGAAAAAAATTGTCTCTTCTCAGATTAGGTAGAAGCTCAGAAGACGTCATCCTAACTAACAGTATAAATGTGGAAATGATATTGTTTATTACCTCTTCACTTCACGCTTTATCTAGGTACTGGACCAATCTACATAAAATTTCGTAAACACATAGTTAGGAGTACTGAAAAGAACATGGTATACTTATTATTCTAAAATAATAAATAGTTTTATTATAAACTGTTTTCACCCATCAAATTGGGTGATAATGATAAATGATAAAAATATTAATCGAAGTCCAACTTTACGTAACTCTCAGTTACGTAATATTTTTATTATTAACAAGGTACTGTGAACTCGAAACTTGCGTAGGTATGCGTACTATGAGAGCCAGCCAATGATATATTATAATACAGATATGTTACGTTCATAGTAATTTGCGTTTTAGTTCTGTTCCGAGCAATCCAAAACTACACACATCGACAAGTTTTACTGATAAGTAAGACAAAAGATATAAAAGAGCATGCGAATGAAAGAGATAGCAATAGTTTTCAATGATTCCTCGTCAAACGTTTCTTATGCATAGAGTAACATTTTTTGTTGTAGAGAGGACACTTATTTGAAAAGAAAGTACATGGGTAAAAAATAAAACATCTTATAAAAGTAAATCATATATATTGAAATATTTAACAATTCAGTGTCGGAAAAAACTCGGAAACCTAATTGATAAAAAGAAAAACAATAGTAATCCTCTTATCAGTATAATGTATTATAATACCTAGTAGAAAAACGAATTCAGTGAAACTATTTTAATGTTTATTAAATTAGTCCATTACACACATTAGATAGCTATTATAATAACGAACAATAATAAAAAACAACTGAACATTAATTTTAGGCATTGAAGTCACCATCAGTATTCGATTCTGCACTAACTAATCTATGTCCGCAGCGCACGCATCCTTGTCGCTCTCACGTCAAAACTAGAATCTCTCTTTCTTTGTCTGAACATGGCGTCAGTGAGTGAAAAATAATTGAAATATACTAAACAATCAAACTATTTTTGCATACTCACATGTGATAAGAGATCCCTTGTACTTTATTAACTTTAGAATCATAATTGGTACACTTTCGAAACACACACGATGGCATTTTTAATATATCTTGGTAAGGACACAGGAACTTACGACGCGGTACGCTCGACGAGGCGCTTGGCGCAGACTGATTACAAGACGTTCCAATTGGGTCGTATTCGAGTCTTCACAGCGCGCGCGCCTATAACATATCTGCCTCTTGTTTATATAGTATATCATTGGAGCCAGCGACGAACAAGTAAAGTCCGTTTATTCATAATTGTCCTATTATGTAAACAATCTTACCATGTCATTTTTTGATTTTACAACAATATAAATTAATAAACTCAAAAACTACTGAACGGATTTTCATGCGGTTTTCACTAATAAATAAGGTGATTCATGAGGAAGGTTTTAGTGTATAATTTGTTTAGGTTTTGTGTATATTAGTTGAAATATGACGATAATAAGATAGTCGGAAAAAATTTGCCGCCCGGCAGCTTTCATCGAAAACGCTGTCCAATTCCTAAGAGATGTATCAAAATCATATATGGAAGAATTATGTATCTATAATAAGTCTACAAAAAAGTCCGCGATAGCATATATCTAGCTTTTATATTTCAGCCACAGTAACTACTTTTATGTTTTAAAAATAATTAAAATCGTTAGGTGTTTTTTAACTGGTGATATTAACCACAATTTATTAATCTTTATCAAATAAACAAGTCTGTCGTCACAAGTACTTAATATATTTAATATTGGCCTTTTACTGCATGTAATTTGGATCAATAGTTTCCGAAATACTACGAGTTATCTAAAGAACGACAATCGAGACAACGCGCCGCGAAACCATCTAGCGAAGACTCAAGGCGCAGTATAGGTAAACTCCATTTATTCTTACCAGTCCTATCATGTAAACAATCTTCACAGTACTTTTTGTTGAATTTTGTTGAAAATAAATCAAATATTTGTTCAAACCTAAACATTTTAAAGTAAAACATTTATTAACCACGAAAGTAATTTCCTAAAAAGGCTATTTTAATTTATATTGTTGTAAAATCATAAAACGATATGGTAAGATTGTTTACATGATAGGACTGGTAAGAATAAATGGAGTTTAGGTACCTATCTCTGAGCGGGCGCGTTTTCGTATGTTTTTATCAGTATTTATTTTAGTACGATGTATGTATTAACGTAAATATCATTAAAAAAACCGGCCAAGTGCGAGTCAAATTCGTGCACCGAGGGTTCCGTACACGCAAAGCATCTTACGTTATAGCTCTCACTAAAAGACCTACTAATTTCAAAAACAAACTTAACTTTGCAGTACTGCTTCGAGCGCAAAAATAAGTTTGTAACACTTTTTTAAACTTCCAACAACATATTTACAACTTTCAGATTAATTCCTGTGTATGTACTGTTAGATCTTGCTTTTTGACAAATTTCTTAATTTTAGGTCAACGGGAAGTACCCCGTAGGTTTTGATTGCTGCCTGAAATCACAAAATATACGAAAATTCGCCACATTTACGGTACCTAATATTTCTTGATCGCGTTGACGTATATTTTGATTATTTTTTGCTGTAAGAGACCATGGATCCGAGTATTCGATATTAATTTCAAATTGATACCTTAAGGATATACCCAATCAGGATTTTCCGAAAACGTACTGTCTTTAAACGTCAAGTGTGTACCATAGGTTAGAAGTACTGAAGCAGTAAAAATATCCCGTAAAGAGAAAAAATACTATACTAAAATTATATGGAATCAAATGACAAATAAAATAAATAAGAGTAGATAAAAAAAATTATACATAATCCTGTTTTTTTTTCTTTATCGTCGAAAATCACCGTAATTTAAGCGATAACAGTAGATTTTTTAAAAGAATTAAATATAGACTACAATTATTTAAAACGATATCGGCTTATTTTTTTAAATATATTTAGTGTTTTATCACAATTAAAAAAAAACCTCTAAAATAATTACCCTAAGAGCCTGACGAAAACTCGCTAGCAAAAACACAAATTATAGAAAATTCGAAAAGTAACCTTATTGTGTCGGCTTTAAGGCGGAGCTTACGTACCGCCCCTCACCCCCTCTGATTAGCCTTGAGTAGCGCCTTAAAGCTTTTCTGAGAAAAAAAGTTTGACAGACAGACGGACAGACGGGCAAAAAAGTGATCTTATAAGGGTTCCGTTTTTTTACTTTTGAGGTACGGAACCCTAAAAACCGGCCAAGTGCGATTCAAACTCGCGCACCGAGGGTTCCGTACACGCAAAACAAACTTAACTTTGCAGTTCGCTCCCTAGGATTCATACTGCATCGAGCGCAAAAATAAGTTTGTAAAACTTTTTTTAACTTCCTTCAATATATTTACAACTTTCAGATTTATTCCTGTATAAGTACTGTTAGACTTTGCTTTTTGACAAATTTCATAATTATAGGTCAACGGGAACCCCATAGGTTTTGATTGCTGTCTGAAATCACAAAATATGCAATAACTCCTGATCGCGTTGACGTATAATTTTGATTATTTTTTTGCTCAAAATGACCGTGGATCCGAGTACATATTCAATTTGATACTTAAAGCGTTCCTGAGAAAAAAGTTTGACAGACAGACGGACAACAAAGTGATCTTCTAAGGGTTCCGTTTTTGCCTTTGAGGTACGGAACCCTAAAAACAAATATATTGACAACCCGAGCGAAGCCGGGGCGGGTCGCTAGTTTAGTTATATTATATACTGTCAATCGAGTCGCCGCGAGTCGGAGCAACCGAAGTCGCGCGATATCGCCGGCACGCTGCATGAGCCCTAATGTCAGACTATACAAAGTACCTAGCGTAGATTTGCCAGTTTTGCCACTGAGCGACCGGGGGTAAGAGTATGCAATCTGTGAGGCAATTTGTGATAAGGATAAAACACGCCACTCTTTTCTTTTTTCATTTAGAAATCGCAATACTACTATATCGCTCTATCAAAGGATTTAGCCCAGGCTATATGTCATCTTGTACCTACATATAAATAAATAATTTTATAGTCGTTGCGTGTGTGTAGACGGCGATTATTATTCGTCTATGTAGGTACCTACTGTTAGTTGTAGAGATGGTGGTGCCATCTATTGCCATAGGTAGGTACCTACTGTAGTTGTAGAGATGGGTGCCATCTATTGCCTCTCAATATAAACTAACTCGCATGGTATTCGAACTACGACTGCAGCGACACACGGAATTTTCATGAAAACCGAGATAATGTACTTCTCAGTGGCGCCATCTAAATATAATACAAATTTGGTGAGGTACAGATTCAATGTACGTGAATAGCCATCTATAACTTGTTAATATTTTATCGATGCTTCTACTAATTATATGTATAAAGGAATTGGGGCATAATGTATTCATGCTAAATAACATCGAGAAGCTAGTGTGAAAATGTGAGGGTGGTCACGAACTCGTAGTAAGAAACTGTCTTATTTCTGCAAGACAACGCGTATTAAGCTTGCACAACCAAATTAAGGGCGCGATCGTACGATGTTACATTCCAAAAGATTAGTCGAGATGTTACAATATGTGAGAACATTATAATATTGCTACCGGGAACACTTATTTCTTATTTATCAGTCTAGCCGTCGAGTGACCGACCAGTGGCCTTTTAGGCCACTCGTTGCTTTTTATTATAACATAGGGCAGCAAACGAGCAAGCGGGTCACCTGATGGTAAGCGATCACCGCTGCCCATGGACAACTGCAACACCAGGGGTATCACAAGAGGGTTGCCAGCCTTTCAAGAAGACGTAGACTCGTTTTTTGAAGGTTCCAATGTCGTATCGGTTCGGAAACACCGCCGCAGGAAGTTGAGTCAAACTTTGAATACGACATTTAAGGGCCATTTAGACGGTGCAAGTTTCTTGAACATACAAGAGCAATAATTGAATGCAATAATTGCAGTGCAAGAATTGACTTTCAATAATTGAAAGCAACTGTTTACATGGTGATATAAATAAAAAACTTGAATACAATTCTTTAATGCAAATCTTGACATGCAATAATTGCCTATGTGTTCTGTTTACACGTATACAATCGTTTAGGCAATTATTGCATTCCATTTTTAAAACACAGATTTGTATGGGCACGTGCCATTTTTTAGCGACTTGCTTCAAGAATTGCACGTATTTGCGTTGTCAAATTTTTCATGCAAGAATTGAATGGCATTTTATTGCATGTATTGTTTATACCAAGAAAAGTTTTGAATCCAAACTTGCATACCAGATCAAGAATGTCACGTGTTGTTTAGACTATGCAAGTAAATTATTGCTTCAATTTAATCTTATTCAAAGGCAAGAAACTGTGCCGTCTAAATGGCCCTTTAGGCTACTGGACTTTGACGATGATCGTGACTAGCAGTGTGTGAACGGCGCGACAATATATAATGCCATACTATTGACTATTGTCGCACCGCTCACACACTGCAAGTCGCCACGATAACCCAGAGACTTTAAATACGAGAATTAAGCCACAGGCGGCGGAGTCGATCACTATTCGCTTTTAAAATGACTTCTGTATGAAGTGAACCGATAAAAAAAAGTGAGAATCGAAGAGAGAGTGAAGATCGCTAGTTCTGCCTACCCGAAAAAGGCGTGATAATATGTATGTAGTGATCCCGTTATCATATTTATATAATGTCTACTTCTCGCGTGAGTTCTAATCAAATTATGTGGAATAGTTGGGATTCAGAGACCTTCGTGTATTGACATAGTTCAGGGTTTTATACTAACAGTGCGTGACCACTTATCTCGGTAAGGTATAATAAACTAGTCTACTCGTTGCCGCCGGCTTATGAAACGTATCTTCAATCAACGCTTGAGCAATTGTTGAGTGACATTACGTCAAGAGAATAATGGCGAAACAATATCGCAAGCGTACAATGGTTTCAATTGAATAAATTTAAAAACCTTTGAGGTTTATAAAATAATAAAAAACAAAACACTTTCTTTGGTATTTCCTGTACACATTTTCTAAGTATATTAATTCGGAATGAATACTAATAACTAAAGTATAACCTAATTCTTTATGCAAAAGAAAAATGTCTATAAATTAGGACTCATTGTCCTATGCACAAATACCGTGCAGCAACATGCAGTGTGTCATGTACATAATGCCTAAAATCAACATAACAACTATACGCTTGCGATACCTCGAGAGATACGTGTGCATTATAAAATCTAACGTTAGACAATTCGTTGAACGCAACAGAGAGCCAGCAGTTATACTAGCATGCGACATTAGCGATAAATGCAATTTCAATAAAGTGAACACTTCAAGTATTATATACAAAGACAGGGCCGTCCGGCCTCACATTTAATTTAAAGATCAGTAATAAAATTGTCTCCATTTAATCCGAATCAAATTCCCTAATGATATTCGAGTAAATATTCACAATACTAAAAAATAATCACTTCATGCTGTACACGAATCGTCGATAAATTGATCGATTACCATTTAAAAAATCTAACTCTATACCTAACCCTCCGAATTAGAAACATGAGTAAAACGTTAAAACCACAATGAACACTTGCACAGTTGAAGTCTGCCGATGTCGACTGCGACCGGAATGTGTTCCCGCGCACTCGCTTCACTACGCTACACTACGCCGCTACCTTCACTAGCTCAGACTTGAAACGTACCAATTGTCACATATAGGGAGTCTGCCGATGCGACACCTCGGGAATCATATAGCAGGAATGCGATTATGGCGGGCTGAGGGATGTCGGTCGATGACGGTCGGTTCCATCTCATCGAAAATATCAACACCTGGTTGTCTTTTATCGCGACTGACTCAAATGTTTCTTCATAAATATCTATCATGTTCGAGTGTAAATATATCATCTAGATTTTCAACTATTCCTTCGTAAAAACTTTTGAAAAGTGAATCTATTTCTAACAAAGTAACATCCATGATCGTTAATATTTAATTTTCCCCAAAGATTTATGACGATAAAATAATTAAACCATATCTGACTGGCCGGAAACTAATTGTTTGCTTAGTACAATCTCACATTTCATAATGACAAATTACATGGCATTGAATTAAAACAACAATTAACAATTGGTATAATTAATCATGGTCAATATTGTGGCCAATAGTGAAACTAATAAAATTACAGTTTTCGACCATTAGATATTCAAAGATACTACTCCATCGAAAATAATTTCAACTCGAAAAAGAAACAAATAAATCGAACGTAAAAAAAACAAAACAATTCAAATTTGACATTGTGTCGTAAAAAAAACAAATGAATTCAAGTTTGAAATTGGAAACAGTTACCGACATCCCTGCGGCGCGGCGGCGGAACCTCTCGTCATTTATAAAGAATGATGGAAGGATGGGGTGAAACTTGCGCATGGGTACGACTGACGAACCAATCGCGTGAGACCCCCGCCCGATGAATCGCCAACTGCGCTTGACCGCCATTATTCATCTTACCCGAGACGTATACTACAAGCGGTCGAGCCGGAACTCGTGCTCCACGGCCGAGTCGGGAAGCAAAGCGCCCGGCTCCTCCAGTAGCGTGAGCTCGTCGAGGTCGAGCCCCTCGCGCAATTGCGCCTCCTCCCCGCCGAATATGCCCGCGTCTATCTCGCCCGAGTAATCTGCAAGACCGAATGTTGCCGTGTCATAAGTCGCCGTCGTAATCGAACGAATTTTTCGACGAATTAGATACTGCGAGCTGCTGTTGCTTAATCACGATAAATCTACTGGACGGGTTTCGATGAAATGTACACGGGTAGAAAAATACTGGGAATAGCACAAGGAGTACTTTTTATCCCGAAATTCCCACGGGAGCAATGCCCGAATAGGGTGCGGCTAAATTGTAAAATAGGGCTCAATTTTTGAATGATCTTTCCCGTCTCACTTTAAGGCCCGATGCAGACGACAAACTATCCGTGACGCACTTTTTAGTCTGTAAAAATTAGAGCCTATACAATCATATGCAGTAACGCACACGACGCGCAGACCATTTCCATAGTTGACGGCAGACTCGATCGGACAAAAAGTGCGTCGTCTGCGTCAGGCCTAAAAAGTAGTAAATTCATACCTGGTGGGCGAGGCGAGCGGCTGCAGCGGGGGGAACCCGCCGCCGCCCGGCACCGGGTCGCGGCGAGTGCTGCGGCGGCTGGTGCGGGTGAGAGTGACAGTGATACCTGTGAGTATGATGTCGGGGATGCTGGCGGGCGTGGCGGGCGTGCGCGGCGCGGAGGGCGAGGCGAGCGGCTGCAGCGGGGGAACCCGCCGCCGCCCGGCACCGGGTCGCGGCGAGTGCTGCGGCGGCTGGTGCGGGTGAGAGTGACAGTGATACCTGTGAGTATGATGTCGGGGATGCTGGCGGGCGTGGCGGGCGTGCGCGGCGCGGAGGGCGAGGCGAGCGGCTGCAGCGGGGGGAACCCGCCGCCGCCCGGCACCGGGTCGCGGCGAGTGCTGCGGCGGCTGGTGCGGGTGAGAGTGACAGTGATACCTGTGAGTATGATGTCGGGGATGCTGGCGGGCGTGGCGGGCGTGCGCGGCGCGGAGGGCGAGGCGAGCGGCTGCAGCGGGGGGAACCCGCCGCCGCCCGGCACCGGGTCGCGGCGAGTGCTGCGGCGGCTGGTGCGGGTGAGAGTGACAGTGATACCTGTGAGTATGATGTCGGGGATGCTGGCGGGCGTGGCGGGCGTGCGCGGCGCGGAGGGCGAGGCGAGCGGCTGCAGCGGGGGAACCCGCCGCCGCCCGGCACCGGGTCGCGGCGAGTGCTGCGGCGGCTGGTGCGGGTGAGAGTGACAGTGATACCTGTGAGTATGATGTCGGGGATGCTGGCGGGCGTGGCGGGCGTGCGCGGCGCGGAGGGCGAGGCGAGCGGCTGCAGCGGGGGAACCCGCCGCCGCCCGGCACCGGGTCGCGGCGAGTGCTGCGGCGGCTGGTGCGGGTGAGAGTGACAGTGATACCTGTGAGTATGATGTCGGGGATGCTGGCGGGCGTGGCGGGCGTGCGCGGCGCGGAGGGCGAGGCGAGCGGCTGCAGCGGGGGGAACCCGCCGCCGCCCGGCACCGGGTCGCGGCGAGTGCGAGTGCTGCGGCGGCTGCTGGTGCGGGTGCGAGTGAGAGTGGCCTCCCTGAGGAATATGAGAGAATTGTTGATATTCAAAAGAACTGATTTTTCCCCCTTAATGTAACATCCCTAGAATGAATGTCACTCAATTAATCAAAAGACCTCTACGCACACCTCTCAATCAGAGCCGATATCGAGAGCAGTGTTGCAAGATGCAATTTTTAAAAATACTTAGAATTAAAATTTTTGAAAAATCTATGCTTGAAAATCCATTAAAGTGCAATTCTACGGATTTCTGAGCAAAGCCTTACGGAATTTTTTAAAATCGGATCTGGCAACACTGCTCCCGATTTAGGGTCCGTGCGTAGAGGCCTAAGTATCAGAAACAGGTGCTACTGAGATCTTGACAATGTTACACCCATGACACTCCCTGTACGTGAGAGTTCGAAGGCCGGTGACCATAGAGGTATATTCCACTCTGTTCACCTGGGTGATATCACCTGGGTGAAAAGAGTAGACTTTTTAGTATCTTCATTTCACCTCGGACTCTTTTCACCCAGAAAATTTCTTCAGGTGAATTGATTCGACAAAATTAGTTTCATTTATTCACCTTGGACTTAATTCACCCAGGTGATATAGGGCCACTTTTTTAATCAATTTTGTAGAATTTGATCACCCACGTACAACTTTTAAATAATTCTCAAATTAAAAGTGATGTTAGGTACTATATTTTTTAATTTTATGTAAATTAAACCTATGGAATTCAAAACTGATTGTTACGATTAAGAAAATAAAATAATTTAATAATTTTCTTTAGTGCAATATAGTATTTTCTTATTCTAAACGGTAAGTACCTAATAAAATAATTTGTAGTTAGATGGGTACTTTTAAATATTGTTTTCGATGTTGCTGTTTCAGTAGCCTTTTTTATCGAAAAATTACGTTGATTTTTATTTTTAAATAATGTAATGATTATTATTTAATAATTTTTTACACACTGAGTAATCCTAATGATCACTTTTGTACAGTTTATTACGTACCTAAATATTAACTTGAGTTTAATTTGAAAGTTGTTTTTGAGATTTTGTATGCAGGTGAAAAAATAATACTAAATCTACTAAAAAAGTGGCCCAATATCACCTGGGTGAATAAATGCGAAAGTGAACAAATGACACCAAATTTGTCGAATCAATTCACCTGGGTGATATCACCTAGGTGAAATGAGTCCAAGGTGAAATGAAGATACTAAAAAGTCTACTCTTTTCACCCAGGTGATATCACCCAGGTGAACAGAGTGGAATATACCACCATAGAGACCAAAAATACTTCTTGAGCCGGATTTTCAACGCCAGAGTTGATGAGTCTAAGTTTTGGCTTAACTCTAATCTAAGCTCTAGTATTTGACAATAGCACCTACCGGTCATGATTGACAGACCGCGTCATAGTAGTCCTAAGGAAAGACATCATAATACAAACACCTGGTTGAGGTTGGATCCACGTCCCGCGCTCCTCTCAGCGCCCCCGCGCACATCCAGTCACCGTCCATATAGTAAGCGATTTTGCGGCACATACTTAAGTGCCGCTTCTTTTCGCGTAGTGTATTTTTTCTTTGACAATGTAGGTCTACATTTTGACATTAACGCATCATAATAGACGGCCAGTCCCACTCAAAAAGTGTCAGAGGCAAAACTCTGATCAGTCAAAATTCATTGCCAGTTTAGTTTTATTTCGCCTATATGTGCATGCTAAATAAGAGACAATGATTTTTTTTTAAAGGACACATTGACTTGTACGGACTGTTCACTGCATGTGCTGATGCCAAAATCTTTTTTTTTTTTATCTGATACTAGAAGCTTCCATTCCTTCCTGTTCTGCGCCAAGATCCTCTTTGGGTCGTCGAGCCATCGAAGTAAGTAAGTATCTGCATCGAACTATACATAATTTTCCTATTGTGATAATATCAGCCCTAAAATGAAAAGTTAAAAAATTACCTGAGAATATGTGTGGGTGTTATTCGTTGTCTGCGGCGAATGCGGCGAACTGTGATTTATATACGACGTGTTGTAATTTGACACGGGCGAGTCCATCTGTTGAATGAGAAACCACATGTACAATTACATTCCGGAAGAACAGCTCATAGCAAGCAAGAAAAACACCGAAATACAGCAAAATCCTGAAAAATAATGCCACGACTCCACTATATCTACATAATGTTGAAATTACAAAAGATTAAACAAAGTAAGCAGTTCAATCACATCTTAAGATAAAGCGAGCGATTCAAATAATAATAAAAATTAGAAACTTATTCGTATTTAACAATAGGGTGCATCAAATAGGGGTCTATTACGTTATCCTTTATGCCATGCGACTAACTAGTGCTGTGACATGACCACATGACTACAAATTAGTCATGCATTAGAATTTCTAGACAACCTACACTTATATTTCCTAGAAGTTTAACTACAAAAGGTAACATTAAGATATATTAAAAATTAAAATAAAAACAACTGGTAAGTAAACATAATAATTATTAAAAGTATACAAAATATGTAAGTATTAAATAAAACATTTCCTTCTTCAGATTTAAGAGCGATGCTCTCGTCGGTGTGATTACGTGGAATGAAACACACGCAATGACTAAGTGAAAAACGAGTTAAATTGAGATTTAAGTCATTTTTCAAAGATCCATTGTAAAGTCCGAAATAGTAATCCATTTGGTATACATTTATGTATGTAATAATTTTGATGGAGATTCACCAACTTCTATCTTTTTTATACACATTTGCATTGTCTCTACAACGGATAGAGTCAAATATTGTAAAATTATTTTTTGGCAGGCAAATGAATTATATAAACATGCCAAATAAACATAAACTCAGCTATAAATAAAGCTGATAAAAATATTTAAAAAATCATATTGGCTTTTCTATAATAGAATCTTGCAAAGCCGTGATTTGAATATAAAATTACAGCAAACAATGTTGAATAATGTAAGAACCAGAATAATTTAAATAAAAAGTGTGTGTTTGTCCGTAAAAACGTGAAGAACAAATATCAATATTGACAATTTTCAATTAGTCTCTATCTCGTAATAATCAATTAAATAGAATAAGTTCGTTTAAAATAAAATTTGTATGTTAAAAATGTTAAATACTGATACTTGATCACATCACAAAAAACACAAGTAAGACATATGCAAGTGTTTTTATTTCCATTGTCCATAATAAATTATTTCTCTTATGTATTTTAATTTTGCACTATTAAGTTTGTAAAATCCACTGCCCATGTCTGACCAATGTTTTATTCTTCCTAATAAATTACTTTTGTAACGATGTCACTTGTTGAAAATTTTGATTAGTCTAAAAATTTAGATCAATTACATCACAGATTCATTGTCAGTCAAAAATTTAAAAACTATTATTAAACTTATGTTGGTACTCTTTTGAGAGCTACGGGTCCATGGGGACCCGGTCCTTGAAGCCAACATGAAGAGGCCTTTTTGTACCTTTTTATTCTAAAAGTGAGTTGGCGCATCTGCGGAGATCTGTCTTAATATTTCAACTCATAATGTATATCAAAATAATAATTGAGTTATTTTTTCATCAAGTGCCATCGGTCGAGTAGTGAGCGTGTATGTGTGAGGGTGTCGTACATTTTCCGCGACTTGGACGTGTGCGGTCCAGCCGGACTCGACGAGACTCTGCACCAACTGCGCCCAGTCCTTGGCCAACATCCACCAACGTTACACTCATTTACGTACAGCCGTTACACTACTCCTACCAACTGTCATTTCGTCGTTTACACATAGCCTCATTAAATATTTGTTTATTTATTAATTTAAAAATAAACTAGTGGTTAACTTAGATCTCCCGATTATTATTTTTAAAATATGCGTATATCTCAAAAACGGCTGAACCGATTTTGTTGCGCAACGAACTTAAAAATTCCATAGATAGTTACTACACGTATTCTTAATATGATCGAAATTAATTCAACGGTTCGAGAGTTATCGCCCCAACTTAAGTGTAAGAAATTCGTGCTTCATCAAGATCAAAATAAATAATACCTATGTTAGTCAAAACATATTACCTACTTTAGTTGTTAAATTACTTACTACAAAAGCTACGACATTTTTTTATAGCATGTAACTTATTTCATTATCAGGGTCAAAATAAAGTGTGTCCAAGAAAGTTTTCCACGAGTAATTAACTTATTAAAGTATATAAAGTAGCGACGACTTATAATGACGGTTAGTAGAACTAGTGTAGGTATAATTTGTGTGTATACAACACCACATGTAGACGGTTACAAACATGGGCTATTTAGCAATGAAACACAAGCTCAAATAAGTCTATTTTTTATAACCATTTTATATTGTAACCTGTCTTAGTGGTAGTTAAATTAAGTAAATGGTAGTGGAGGTAAGTTCAGCAGTCTCCAAATCCAATTACTGATACATTAATATTTAAATTTTACTCGCTCTATAGTGCTTTATGGTTACTCTGTGCTCTCTTCCTTAACAGTGCATTTATCAAGTGAATTTAAATTTTAGTGAGTGCCAACACTATTTAATTTCATCAACAATTTTGGCACAGCTTTATTTCAGCTTTCAAGTTAAAAATGTTATTTTGCCTTATATAAGAAGCATTTGTTAGCATTATCTATTGTTTTATATGACTACATTGTTACTTACAACTCCTTGCTATTTCCATTGAAGCATAGAAATATTATAAACATTTATGAAAAGATGATGGTTGAATTAAATCTAAAAAATAAACCACTACAGAATAAACTTAAAATACAAATTAATGATGAATACAAATAAATGAATGATAAATTTTAAATATTAAACTTGATAAAAAAATGTAACGAATAATAAAAGTAAGTATTAAAATTGCAAATATCGTTATTTGAAATTTTAATACTTACCTCTATTTGTAAAATGAGTAGAGCTTTCCCTTCCATGTTCAGTTTTAATTTTTAATATTATTTTATTAAGACACCTAAGCGATACGTTAATAACTTTATTTTAGTGTTTCTTTAATTTATTAGGTTGGCTTATACAGTGTGATTTTTTATCCGAAGGATATATTTAAATCCTACGGTAGTTAGTAGCTTGCATATAAATAAAAAAAAAAAAAAATTAATAAATACACTTGTAAATAACTGAGAAAACCTTCGTTAAAAGTTCATGAAAAATCTGTTTGGGCGCCCTTGCGCTCCCATCTGATTCGCGCTTGTAGTCCAATAAACATTTAATTGGATAAAATATAAAAAAATAAGGATATATTTTTTTGCAGGTTGAATCGGGAACCGAATACAACATACACTCGTTAAATAAGTCCTTCCTATAAAAAATCACCCTATATACCTACGAAAAAATTAAATACCGAAACAAGTATTTTGAATAAGACCATAGATTTTCAACAGTACAGCGACCAACAAACAGTATAGACTCACCATAGTGATCTGCTCGAAGGGTTGTAACAACACCTGGTGCAGATTATTGTAGTCTGTCTGCGGGGACTCGACTGGACTGCCGGGGCTGTGCACCATCTGGAAGACCAAAACAATACACCTGCGGAGATGGATAACAAGATGTTATCATCATCATAGTCAGCTTTCTACTACCCACTGCTGCGTATAAGCCTCCTGTCTACACCAAGCTTCCCTATCCTGGGCAATCGTAATCCAGTTCTTGCGGTCATGAGTTTCTTTCGGCATTTTCTCAGCAGGGGTCGTTCCGAAATGCTAGTAGTTTGTAGCTTTGAGACACTAGATAATATACTATGATTATATAATTAGTTTTTGACGTGAAAAAGAGCCTTTTTTTATTTATTAGGTTCGCCAACGTGCTGTGCAACATACATGTTCATTGAGATACATTTAAGATCAATCAAGTTGTCAGCCTTCTAGGAGCGAACACAGCATGCACATTGATATGCTCACAGTTATAGTTAAATTACAAATAATAATAATAGTAAGTAATAATAGTGGCCAAGTTTCGATAAAGAATTTCTGATTTCTTGTCATCAATAATCTTCACATTGTCGACCCACCGCGGCGAATGTTCTACGCTTCGTTTCCGTCTTTCGGATACCACTCGGTTACAGCCTTAAAGCCCATTTAGACGTTGCAAGTTTCTTGCCCGTTGCATACAAATAGAAGCAAGTAAATACTTACATGGTTTAAACGACAGTTGCTTGCAATTATTCATAGTCAATTGTTGCACTGCAATTATTGCTCTTGTATGTATAATAGCACCGTCTAAATGGGCCTTTAAAGTCCATTTAAACGGTGCAAGTTTCTTGCCTGTTGCATACAATTAAATTGAAGCAATAATTTACTCGCATGGTCTAAACAACAGTTGCTTGCAATTATTGATAGTCAATTGTTGTACTGCAATTATTGCTCTTGTATGTACAAGAAACATGCACCGTCTAAATGGCCCTTTACTCCACCTATCACTGTTCCTTCTTGCCAGGCGTCCCGCCCAGTTTTGATATTGTCATTAAGATCTTATATCTTTGAACGTGAGTGACCCGTTGATAATAATTATAATGTCTTTATCTAGCGTTAGTTTTAATGATGTAATTCTGATCTAAATACCTTATAATGTCTTTATCTAGCGTTAGTTTTAATGATGTAATTCTGATCTAAATACCATCTCTTATTATGGTGGGAGAGCGAAAAAATTTCGACTTTCCATACCAAGTCCAATCAGCTGATCGGCTAATTAGTATGGGAGTTAAAAAAAAATCGTCAAGTAAAATGACGAATGAAACTAAATGTTAATTTTAATACATTAAGAAAGTGTTAGTAAAATTAGGAGTCACTTGTACTAGGGGTCAATGAACTTTTAGACTACTTTGCTGTATAAAAAGTCAAAGATTAATTGATTGTAGTTATTATTGTAAATGGTATATTTACCGTCGGTGAAGGTATATTGATATTTGACGTGGAGGAATATTGCGAGGGCGGACTACAGTGCGACTGGTAACTCGACGTGATCCACGCGTTGTGTTCCAGTGACGACATGTTCTGAAACCAGACGGACGTACAAAATATGTGTTAGCATTATGCACCCTACACGCATTATATTAAGAGCGATAATAGCGTGACGCTTAATTTTGGAATCTATTGCCGCGATATGAAAGTTTAATGTGCTGCGCATACTTTGTAAGTATATAAATAAAATATTTTTGGCCCGTAACTAAATATAAATTCATAAAAAACACATTTGACGTAGATATTTAAAATATCAACATTAACATATTTTTAATCTTAAATAAATTATCACCGCGTCTTCACTTATCACAAAATGTCCCATACTTGGGAGTAACATTTATTCGGCAAAAAAGGTACTGTATATTCTATTCTATCCATTTCTGTTACCTTTACACTAGATAAAGTATATACAATATTATACATAAGAATTGGTTAAGTAGTTAATTATCTAAACGTAACAAATAAATATTAAAAAGAACACTCTTTTCTATTAGAATAATGACCTATATACGTTTTAATGTTGCCAGTTTAATATAATTCAAAAACTCAATGTTATACCAGTGAGCTAGGCATGTATTCAATATTTTTAATGATTCAACAGTCCATTGTATTCTAATGACGTTGCAATAGTTTGTTAAAAATTAAGGTCACACTATTTTAGCTTCAAGCTGGCAAGACATGCATTTGGAATTAAAATAGTTACCGATTGAAAAACGCAGCGCCTGCATATGTTTTTTTTTTTTTTAAATATTGTCGTGTATTTTGAATATATATATCCACGGTTTTAAATTATTCATTTATTGCAATTAGCTATGCACGAGTCAAATATGAACATGATTCTAAAAATAGATTTTTATCAGGATATCCTCAATTATTGTTACTTTAATTAATCGAAGATCGAATTAGAAATTAAAAACTAGATAAGTGTTAACGTTACACGACAATATTGTAAGTGATAAGAAAATATCCAGCAAAGCAATACCGATAAATAAACTAATGTTTCTTATAGATAAATCAAAAATGAATATTAATCGTTGCATAAACCGCAATAGGCCATCAGTTTCGTGCACGACGCGGCCCAGTAATGACACGACGGTAGGTAAGGTAAGTTCTTCACGAGAAAATGTTACCGATACCGTATTAGTACATTTTCTTCACTAATAAAATTGGCGACATAAGCCACATGCGAGCACAGAACTCTTGAAAAGAGAGAAAGTTCAGAACTCTTGAAAAGAACTCTTGAAAAGTGAGAGAGAGTTCAGAACTCTTGAAGCAATTTAGAACTTAAATTTTTAACCGTGGGTATTTCCACCATTATTCCCGAAGGCATCTCTCACGAAATTGACGGCCATGCCAAAATAAGATTCCATAATGTCACAAATAAGACAGGTCTACAATTAATGATCTAAAAACCTGTCCGACAGCCGATTAGATTTTGATCTCTCATTTCCTTAAAACTTGTTAATTTTACAATAATTTATTTCTACAATATAGAATTGATCGCGATTATACGAATATTGGCTAGCACTAAAAGCCTTGTAGACCTGTATTTTTTCAATAATGGAGCAGGAAAAGTTAGCCTAATTCGAACATAACTGTATACATTATGTTCACCTTCAATGTTAATTTTACAAAATTAGTGACATATATAAACCCCCCATGGATAAAATCCTTGGGGGAGGCCTTTGTCCAGCAGTGGACGTCTTTAGGTTGAGAGAAGAAGTGACATATAATCAGTTTGAAATTATAAATAAAATTCATAGAATTTACATGTTAAACCAAAAATACACAGATTAAAAAAAAAACAAATAAAAAAGAAGTGTTACGAAAAGAATAACAAAAGGTGAAAACCAAACACTTGTAATTATTGCAAACACTTAGGTGTTGAAACATAAAGCAAAATTTTTTGCTTTGAAAATATCCGGTGGTGAAAAAGCATATTTTTTAAATTTCGATACATGCAAAAAAGTTATGTATAAAAAATGATTTAGCCCAGTTAAATAAGCAAAAATGAAGATGGAGTATAAAATTTTAAACACCGATATGATTGTTTGCACACATCTTTTATTTTTTCCTCTTTAATATGACTTTTCAAATGACGATGTAACAATATAGATGTTTTCTGAGAAAAATGCCACTCCTCTCCAATTTGACTGGGCTAATTAATTGAATAGAGAAAATCCAGAATGACTTTATTCGAATAAATAAAGTAAAAATGTAAAATTTTGTGAAAATAAAGCAGCCAATTGATTTTTCAGTTAGTGGGTTTTTATGGCACCGGCAATGACCAGCGTTGAAGCTTAAGCCTGCAATTATTACGAATTGGATTAAAAATAGGAAATGTTAAAAAAAAACGAACCTTATTATGATGGAGATAATTATTTGTGTTTGGTACAGATAAGTGATTCTGAAATAAACAAAAAATGATTGTGTAGAAAGCAAAATAAACACAACAAAACAACAGAAACAATGTTAAAGACCTGCCATAGTGCTAGTTGTACACAATTGTATGTTAAGGTATGATTCTGAACAACATTTTATTAATACAGGTAAAGTCGCCTAAAGTAGAAATCATTTAACGTGGCCTAAAGTTCATTGACCCCTATGTAACAGTGTATCCTAATTTTACTAACAATACTTTAGAAATGTATGAAAATTATCAGTTACTATGATTATCATGTGAAATTCACTGAGCGATAATTTTAATACATTTCAAAAGTATCGTTAGTAAAATTAGGATACACTGGTACACAGGGGTCAATGAACTTTTAAGATACGTTAAATGATTTCTACTTTACTATATTAAAGAAATCGTAAAATTTAGTTGTTAAAAACAATCATTGTTTTCATTAGAAGCGTGTTCAAAACCATACCATATAAGCCAGGGTTAGGCCATCTTACTCGTAACATCATGCGTTTTCATTGTTTCCATAAAAACTTACGCGCTACACATACTTAGTCTAATTTTTTGGATGCATTAACATTAATCGTAATTATATTCAGTATGTAATCAGTCTGAATCAGAGGTTGTTGATATGACAACCATTTTAATAAAGGAAGTAAGCCTTATTTGAAAAACAATAGTGCCGGATCCTACTGATTATGCGTTTTTGACCGATTATTCATCGAAGTATAATTTCGGTCTCTCTATGCTTATATGATTATAATTATATTGTCTGATAAATCAGAATATATCTAATAAAGCCTTAGCATAGAATTAGATGACAATTTTAATTTATGTCAGGGAATAGACTATCGATGTTGCATACATTTGTCACATCAGATCAGAATAGCGAGGAAAAGTGGTTGCCTATTGCCAGCCTTAAAAGACTCTAATACACTAGGCACTCGCTTCTACTGACTAAAGAGAAATGGCACATCGTGTATCTCCCTCATATAAATTGTACAGAGCGAGAAAGAACGACATGTTGCGCGTCAATTGTTGCCTAGTGTATTGGAGGCTTTATACTCATCATTAACTGAGATAGTTCACACAAGAGCTGTAAGCCTAAACAAGCAACATATATCACGCACATATAGAAGCAACATAAAGACCTGTGTATCGTAGAGCGATGAATGTTCGTGTGGGTGGTGTAATGAGGAGGAGAGGGGCACGGTGGCCCCCACGGGGGACCCCGACGCCGGGGACAGCCCGCCCGTCGCCGGGGACACGCTGCCCCCGCCCGGGGACACCGCCCCAGGGGACGTGGGGCTCTGGAAATGCAAGTTTATTTGTATGACGATTAATCCACATGAGACACTTTCTAAGCGAGGATGTCTTGGTAGATCTATGGCAGCATGGACTTTATGTTGGAATTAACAATTTATGAGGTGTAGAGTGATAGATAGCTTGTTAAAATGAAGATCTAAGTACGCTGAAAAATGAACTTTAAAATTACTATGTTAAAGCGCAACATTGATTAGTCACAATACTCACAACCGCTAGTTTCTCAAGAGAGCTATAGCACCAAGTATAGCATATATCGTAGCACCAAGCAATGACGGAATAGGGAATAATACCCGGGGTAGCCTTCCAAAGCAGGAAAAATGACATTCACACCGCTTTTTCTTCCGCACGTCTTCGCCGCTATTCATGAGTAACGCCGTACGCCAGCCATGCTCTCGTCGCTGGCAGCCACGCCGCCCCCCCGCTTTCGTCCACGCCGGCACCTGCAGCTCGCCCCCACATATCTGGCCCCTCGGCACCTGAAGCTCGCCAGCCCGCCCCCCGCTCTCGTCGACACTCACATATCTGGCCCCCCGGCACCTGCAGCTCGCCCCCCGCTCTCGTCGCATCTGGCCCCCCGGCACCTGCAGCTCGCCCCCCGCTCTCGTCGCATCTGGCCCCCCGGCACCTGCAGCTCGCCCCCCGCTCTCGTCGCATCTGGCCCCCGGCACCTGCAGCTCGCCCCCGCTCTCGTCGCCGGTACCGACACTCACATATCTGGCCCCCGGCACCTGCAGCTCGCCCCCGCTCTCGTCGCCGGTACCGACACTCACATATCTGGCCCCCCGGCACCTGCAGCTCGCCCCCCGCTCTCGTCGCCGGTACCGACACTCACATATCTGGCCTCCCGGCACCTGCAGCCCGCCCCCCGCTCTCGTCGCCGGTACCGACACTCACATATCTGGCCCCCCGGCACCTGCAGCTCGCGCCCCGCTCTCGTCGCCGGTACCGACACTCACATATCTGGCCCTCCGGCATCTGCAGCTCGCCAGCACGCTCCCCGCTCTCGTCGCCGGTACCGACACTCACATATCTGGCCTCCCGGCACCGGCAGCTCGCCCCCCGCTCTCGTCGCCGGTACCGACACTCACATATCTGGCCCCCCGGCACCTGCAGCTCGCCCCCCGCTCTCGTCCACGCCGGTACCGTCACTCACATATCTGCCCAAGCTCTCGTCCACGCCGATACCGTCACTCACATATCTGGGCTGGTGCTGGTCGGGCTCGGCGCGGTGCATGTAGTGCGGCGGCGGGAAGTGCACGGACGTGAGGTCGGGCAGCGAGCCGCCCGGCACCTGCAGCTCGCCGCACGCCAGCCCGCCCCCCGCCACGCCGCCCCCGCCGTCCCCCCCGCTCTCGTATACGCTGGAAAGTTTCACCAACTGCATTTCGCCACTTAGATTTCAATGCATCCGTGTCCTACAACTATCTATCTCTCTCTCAGCCGAAAGACGTCCACTGCTGGACAAAGGCCTCCCCCAAGGATTTCCATAACGACCGGTCCTGCGCTGCCCGAAAAAACTATCTATGTACTAATAAAAAATTTGATCGATAATTTGTTTGAACGAGCTAATCGCTGGAACTATCGTATACGCTGAAAAGTTTCACTAACTGCATTTCGGCACTTAGCTTTGAATGCATCCGTGTCCTACATGTAAACTATCTATACTAATAAAAAAACTGATTGATAATTTGTTTGAACGCGCTAATCGCTGGAACTACTAATCGGCCACATTCATGATTGAAACTATAGGCTATGTAACATCCCGAAATTCCTACGCCAGCAAAGCCGCGAGGCACAGCTAGTATAAAATACCGAACACACGGGCGAGGCGACGGGTTAGAATTCAATTTATATTTTAAAACTTATGACCAGGTGATTTACAACAACTCAACGAATTATAAATAAACAGCATGGTATCAACAATTTGACACGGATTGCCAGTCATGCCGTTCACATTAATGTCGCGGAAACCACGTGCAGTGCACGCATTACTAAAAAGTGAAAACTTTACGATCAAAGTTTAAAAAATAAATATGTAATATAGAAAAAAACAATGCTTACTTTAAATTACGCCCTATTCTCATCGAAGGCTCTTTTGATATTATGTAAAGATTTATCATCATTTCTGATATGATCGGTTCAATAACTTTGTTATCTATGTGAAATCTTCAAATAAACAAATCACAGATGCCATTGCCGCTGTTTTTATAATACCATGAGAAATGTAGATAACAAAATACAACACTGCGACAAATGACTCATTGTGGGAAAAATGCTGATAAAACAATTTTTCTACTTTACCTTACCTATGAAAACAAAACACATGCAACTTTTTGCAAGTCAAGAAAACTTTTAGACTTTATATTTTTGGCTAAGAATGCTGGCTCTGAGTAAGGTAATGCTAGCACTTACTTGTTATTATTTGGTATTCTGGGTATTTCACATGAGGACCTTGGACGATTTGTGGGGTTCATACCAAACGATGATAATACGTCGAGGTGTATGTCAGCTGTTGACAAAAATTTCCATTAGTTTAATTTCTTATTAAAAATTGTATATAGGTTTCATTCCACACTTTATGGAGATTTTTTGAGACTTTATTGAATATGATGGTATTATAAGGTTAAGGTCATTAGTTATATGAAACTGGGAGTAAATATAAGTTCATGTGTTTGCATTTGTACAGGTTAGGCACCTTCGGAACCCTACATTGCGCAGGTCCGACATGCACTTGACCAATTATTTGAGACTGGTGCAGCGCCGAGTCGGAGTTAGTGACGTCACACATACCTCTGCGATGGTTCGGATGCATGTGTGGGTGCGGGTGCGCGTGGGAATGCAGCGGGTGGTGCGGCGACAGCGGCTGCGTCGTCGTCTGCTGCTCGCCGCACGACTGGTGCAGCGCCGAGTCGGAGTTAGTGACGTCACACATACCTCTGCGATGGTTCGGATGCATGTGTGGGTGCGGGTGCGCGTGGGAATGCAGCGGGTGGTGCGGCGACAGCGGCTGCGTCGTCGTCTGCTGCTCGCCGCACGACTGGTGCAGCGCCGAGTCGGAGTTAGTGACGTCACACATACCTCTGCGATGGTTCGGATGCATGTGTGGGTGCGGGTGCGCGTGGGAATGCAGCGGGTGGTGCGGCGACAGCGGCTGCGTCGTCGTCTGCTGCTCGCCGCACGACTGGTGCAGCGCCGAGTCGGAGTTAGTGACGTCACACATACCTCTGCGATGGTTCGGATGCATGTGTGGGTGCGGGTGCGCGTGGGAATGCAGCGGGTGGTGCGGCGACAGCGGCTGCGTCGTCGTCTGCTGCTCGCCGCACGACTGGTGCAGCGCCGAGTCGGAGTTAGTGACGTCACACATACCTCTGCGATGGTTCGGATGCATGTGTGGGTGCGGGTGCGCGTGGGAATGCAGCGGGTGGTGCGGCGACAGCGGCTGCGTCGTCGTCTGCTGCTCGCCGCACGACTGGTGCAGCGCCGAGTCGGAGTTCGTCCGCCGCCAGTTGCTGTCCGGCGGTGGACTGTAACAATACTTTAACGTCAAATGTATACTTAGGGTGGATTAACACCATGTTAATCCAGGTCATTCTGTCCATTTCATAAAAATTCGTCGAGTAGTAGTGAAGGTGACAAATATCCACTTTAAATAACAAACCTCCGTGATTTTAGTGTCATACATAATAGCCGCCACACACGATCAGTTTTAACTGTCATTGAAAACTGAGCGTGTGTCGTGTACTATGAAAACTGTACAAAAACTGACAGTTTTCATGGCACACACGCTCAGTTTTCACTGACAGTTAAAACTGTTCAGTGAAAACTGTCAGTTAAAACTGATCGTGTGTGGCGCCCATTATATGTATATTTTGTATATTATTTAAATTTAACATAGGATAGAGAACAAGCTTATCGACGCGCGACACCGATTATAAGATAAAAAGAATATTCCAAAGCGCAAAATTCCAAGCGCTACCAACGTTTACCGTAACTAGTCAAAAAAATAAAATGATTCGCAAGCACAAAAAACACTGTGCTATAAATATTCTTGAGTTCATTCAACCTAATTGGCGAAAAAATATTTCCTAAAGGAAAAACAACAAACTGTGTTGCAGGTTGCAATCAGCTTCCACTATATTTTTGGTGTGATTAAAGTTAATTTACCTAAATGCGGTAATTCGCGGAACATGAACTGTAGCCATTTCATAGGCCAAGAACTGTGTGACGCACGATCTCGAAGGCAGTCGACTCATTTAATATATTTCCTCGTAGTAATATGCTTTTCATAGTATTATTAAAAGGCGAATAAAATCAATTAATTAAGCCTCGTACACAATAGTGGCTCTTGTGCCCTTTCGTTTGTTGTGACACACGCTCAATGCCAGGCGATATATTTCCTCTCAGTACAAACAGAATATAATTATTCATTATGAATGGACTTCTCAGAACTGTCTTGGAGCTCCATATTATATTGATTAAACAAGTCATAAATTAGTTTACCTTATTGACCTGATATGGCACATAATAATTCATATTACAATACTCTGCAATGCCCTGCACTATTGCCAGTTTTGAAGGAAATTTGATGCAAATCCTACTATACTAATATGATAAATGCAAAAGCTTGAATGTGAGTTTGTATGTTAGGTACTCAATCACGTAAAAATCTAATGCACCAATTTTGATGAAATTTGGTACACGGTTAGGAAATACTAGGAATAGCGCATAGAATACTTCTTATCCTGAAATTCCCACAGGAGTAAAGCACCAGGGCGCAACTAGTGTGCAAAAATATTTTTCACAAAATTTTGCTGTTGATAAATCTGACTCTGGAAAATTCGCAAAATACTTCCTACTGGAAATCTAGATAAATAGCAGATTATGTATTTGTAATTATTTACGTAGGAAACCTTGCAATATCTTAGCAAGGTTTCGGTATTGACATAAATATGCAAAAGCCCTAGATTTGAATCAAGTAGAAAAAGTATTTAGGCAACCATGCTTTCAACACTTTCATGATGTAAATATAATTTATGCGTACTTTCTTTTGAATTTGTTAGTGGCCACAAATGGTGTCAGATTTTGAGAACTTTGGGATCACATGTCTTGTCTATACTTCTTTGCCTGATGTGTTGTACTATTAATGATACATTATACCACCTAGGGCTGCCATCCGAAAAATTACAGACCGAGGACAAAAACTTGAAAACCCTGGACATCACCTTAAGTATACAGTGCTGCCATAAGGACTGGTGTCATGTTTTCGGTCAGCGGGACGCCGCATGGGGCCCACTGAAGAGGACGCTCTGCCTCGCTGCCCGGGGCTTCTTGAAGGACTCGTGCCTCCACTGCGGCCATATTGCGTCGCCAAAGTCGTCTCTTCAGGCTGGAAATTAAATCATATAGGGTATTGAAAAAAAATTGTATTATTTAAAACATAGACCAAATTAATATTCATATTACATATTGTTGGAATAAACTACTTTCTATTAGAAAAAAACTACTGGCAATGTCACACATCAAAAATTATCTCTCAGCAGTTGTTTGTTCACTAAATAAATCCAATTAAATTGAATTATTTATTTCTTTAATGATCATAAAACCATCACATACACTACACCATAACTAAAACATTGACATCACTTCTATATACCTAATTCATGTATTATGTGCCTTTTTATAAGTCACCATCAAAAAAGTTAAGTGATTTTTATCTCATTCAATGAACAACATTCACATCTAATCCATGCGCTACTTAACAATACACTTTTATAAATAAAACATGTTTTGTCTATTGCATATTAAAAAACAAAAGTACCGACATGAGAATACCACATGCAAAACTCAAATTAATTTCTGTAACTATAAAAACTTTGGGATGATGATATGAAGCATAGAGTAAAATATGATTAACACTTTTCAGTCAGGTGGCAATTATGTTATATTAATATAATAATACTTTTACTGCAATTTAAATAAATATTCATTCATTCATAAAACTAATAATAACCAAGTTGCAGACCTGCGTAGCTGAACAGAAACAGAATGTAGATTCATACTTATAGTTTTGTTTAGAGAACACATGAGGGCAGTATCAGAAACCAGCACACGTGTTAAAGCAAATAAAATGAACCACACTTTCAGATTGCTTGTAACATTTGACCTTAGATATTAATAATTTTGTTATTTGTTATTTATTTTCATTTTATTTAGAAGATTTAATTGAATGTCCTAATGTTTCTGTCAATTTATTTAAGTAATGTTATTATTAACACTATTTACCACACTATAATATTATGTTCATGTGTTAATTTTAAAATAAAACTAAAATAAGTTTTAAAATCATAAAAGGAATATTTTTAGTTCATAGTCATTACTCTTTTAAAGAAAGAAAACTAAATAAATTTTATAATTTAAATAAAACAAAGATAATCTAGCTTTACTTCATAAGGGTAATAAGGAACATTTCGAGCATTACTTATAAGAAACTAAAAATAATGGTCATTCAGAAATTACAGCCATCTACAACTGCACCACTACCAAAAAATAAAAGTAGCAGAATCTACAACCAAATTTAAAGGAGTAGCGAGCGGATTCCAAAAATAAGGAACCTTTTGTTCGGGTTCTGCATTAGTGGCTTGTGGTGCAGCCACATTTGGCAATGAACCACTGCGGAATGTGCCTAGGCCTTGCTGGGCTGGCCTTAATGTGGAGTCATCATCAGGCTTGGACTCAGGTTCCACGGGCTCGGGAGGAGGAGCTTTAGCCCTAGCATGTCTGCTACCTGAACTAACCTGTAACCATTATGCTTTAACATGTCACTGACTGTATGTGTATTCTCAACAGCAAGATGATTTTTACACAAATTTCTATGTAAACAATACAATGAGACTAATATTAAACTACAATATTTATTATTTACTAAATAACCCTGAATGACTTATCACAAACAGCAGTAAGTACACTATTGTTTTCTCACAAACATGATTATTCCCTGTTGTTGCATAGACAGGAGACAAAATAACAATGTGGTATTAAAGCTATTACATTTATATAATAAAGTATCATTTACGACCGCGAGTGATTCGCTATTGTAAAGCATGCTACTGCAATAAAGTAAAAAATCCATTTCGACAATGACAATCAACAGCTATTATTACATTGGCAACAGAAGCACTTGGTGTGTTTGTTGTTGCTTTTTTGTAAGATTTTAGGTAGAGCAGTTATAAAAGAGTAATGGGCATATTGTAGTGGTTATTGTTTACGTCGGCGGGCACTTTTGACGGCCAGGAAGCGATTGCTTGAGTAAATAGGCGACATACCTTATTGGTTGCGTCGTAAACTTCACGCAATATTTTTTCAAAAGCAGCCGTTTCCTCTGCTTGCTTTTGATTGTGGAGGGCAATTTTTTCACTGAATTTTCTTGGATTCGCCATGATGGCTAGCAAATATTTGTTTTTCTCTTTTTACATCACAATTTTCAGTAATTCCAAGAACCAAAACGCGCTTGCTTGCTATACCTGTCAAATTCAGTCAGTCTATACGTCAGTCGGTTGTCCAACCAATCCATAGAGCTAGGTACGTCCTGAACCAATCATAGATTACCAATAGACAGATTATAAAAGTTCGATCGAGTGCTACCCGAATCAAAGAAATTTTTTTTTTTTGCCCGAGTGCCTTCGCTGCCGGCTACCGGCTTCAAAAGGAGTATTCATGAATTTTCGCTTGTCATCGCGCGTCGATAATTTATTTTAATGAAAACCATCTATTCTTTTAAAATAAAAAGTATCCCATAATCCTTCTCACGTGTATGCTAAAGATGAGCCTTACTTCAAAACCCGGCGAAGTGCGAGTCAAGTTCGCGCACCGAGGGTTCCGTACACAAAAAGCATCTCACAATATAGCTCTAACTAAAAGACCAACTAGTTTCAAAAACAAACTTAACTTTGCAGTTCGATCCCTAGGATTCATACTGCATCGAGCGCAAAAATAAGTTTGTAACACTTTTTTTAGACTTCCAACAACATATTTACAACTTTCAGATTTAAGGTGAACGCAGACTGGTGCCGCACCGCAGTCGCCACATTTGATTTCTTCATATGAAGCAGGGGCTACAATCTCAATACAAATGTTTAGGCAATTCTTGACATAAAAGACTACTAAATTAAATAGATACAAAACACACATCAAATTTATGCAGTTAATATACTTTTCAAAATGGTAGTATTATAATGTAGTAACTACTGCCTAACAATATAGATGGCGATCCAAGCGTAATTATGATACTAAATTAAAATATAGTTATTTAAATTTCATGTTCAAGGCTGTATGTGCCTTTCAAATATGGTCGCGTTGTATCACGGTGTAATGTTCTATTCTTCTAATTATTCTCCCATTATAGTAGTTTTACTTTCTAAGATTTTATTTTATTTGAAATTTATCAGTCTAATTTATTTAAAATCTGCTATCGATAGTGGTTTAGCATAACACTACATATCTAATAAACAAGTAATTATAATAATTTAAAAGTTCTTTCCATGTATTTTATTGTATTTTTAATTTTTAGCATATATTATATTTATGCGAGTGGCAACACTGTCGCATAAGTTTACTTTCAAAGTTTCAAACAAGATTTTTTCACACAAATTCGTCCTTTTTCGTGCTTTTAGTGCGTTTTTGGTGTTTTTGGTGTAAATCTTGAGTTTATCATTACCATTTCGTTGGCTTAATCGTTGAGTTGAGAGTTTCTCCTCCGATAAGTTACGAATTGTGCTTTTGGTGGCTTCAGTGTTGGAGAAATAGACTCGTGTGTTATTTATAGTTCCGTCCGAGAAAGAGACTCTTTTAGTGGCATTATGCAGATGTCCCGTAAAATATGCTGTGTTCCTGGATGTTGGGAGTCTGGAAGTAAGTTATATTTTAACCTAAGCGTGTATATGCATGTACTCCTATCCTCTTCATGATATAATTATATTGGCCTCCGTGGCGCAATGGTAAAGACCTCGCCTTTGAACCGTAGTCTTTTTCAGACAATGGGACTCTACTGTAAAGCCAGCCCAAAATCAACTTTGGGGCTAGCAAAATATGTCTGATTTGTTGTTTTGTTTGTATTGTAATACCTATACATATTAATGCTATCAATGTTTTATACCTGTATATAATTCAACCTAGTATACACTAATAGGGTCAGTTGAAATTGAATTAATAATGATGTAAATTTTTAGGGTCACACAAGACACTCCACACCTTTCCAAATCCAGAAATTGAGAGGGAACGCTTCAATAAATGGGTACTTGCTATTGGCGGTGGCATCATTAGTTTGGACAACAAGTTCATATATGAACAACGCCGTATTTGCCGTGCACATTTTGAAGAAAAATACCTTTGCCGTAGCAACAGGATCAGCAATATTGCATTGCCTACCTTGAACTTACCAGGTAAATATTATATGAAATGTGTAAGTTTTAGTATTATACCTTTCATTCAATTAATGGAATTTTAAATTTTTTAATTTAAAACAAATGGTTTTTATATGGTTTTTATACTTACATACAATGCAGTGGTTTGTAAACAGATGATACAGAAATATGATGATGGATAAAATACACTCGATAAGAAAAAAGTGAATATCATATGAAAATTCAATCAAAATGTGATCTTCTTCAGGCTGCGATGATTAATTTACTAATATGGATATTGTGTAAATTGGTTTATAAATATTTCAGGTTTTATGAACGTTTCAAGATTTCCAAGCATTGGAAGAAGGCCATTGATGTCGACCCAGAATACTCCTGAACCATTACCATCAACATCAGCAGGTGTGTAGAAGTACTACCTATTTTATCCTTCTATTATTATAAACTACTACATTAAAAAAACAGTATGATTGGTGCACATATTTTTAATCCATACATTACTGCGCCTGGCTCACATTAAGTCAATAATAGTTAAAACTACATGAAACTATGTTGTATTGTTGTAAAGCAGCGATATAAACTGACATAGGAAGATAAAACAAGTGATATTTTTCAACTAGTATTAATTTCAGATATGAAGAAATAGATTGTTTATGACAAACAGAAAATTCTTTTTTTAATTTTTTTCTATTTCATTTGTGATTAAGCTATATAAAATGTCAGCAGCTGATTTTGTCTTTTTTACTTTGATTGCAGCTCTTCAGTATGATTTTCATGCATATGAAGATGCAGAGAAAGAGAATAATGGTATGTATACATAGTATAAAACTTTATTTCAAAAAAATGAACCGACTTCCATCATAAAACTTAAAATCATGAAATAACAATAAAGAAAAATGTATTAGCATGCTACCTACTGAATGAGGTGAAGTCTAGTCTAGGAGCTAGCACTTTATATGTTATTGCAACAAATTATCTGCCTAAGGATTCATGATCCAACTTTTATAGTCGCTAATCACTATTTCTATGTTGGGGACATACACAGAAAATCTTGAGCTTAGCTTAAAATAAGGAAGGCCACGCAGTCGCGGCCATTTGCTCTGTAATGCAATGTTGATATTTTAATATTTTGTTAGGTATCTTTTAAATTACCGAACAGATTCTGACGTGGTTAAAATGGGACCAACTTGGGAATACACCCTTTTAAATAAAAAAACAATTTTGGAAATCAGTCTACAATTGGCGGAGAAATCGGCGAACATACATAAAAAAAAAACATACATCGAAACATATAACCTCCTCCTTTTTTGGGAAGTCGGTTGAAAATGACACATATGTGACAGTCCATGACAAAAGGTCCCTTATGGGCATTGGCACTTACGTCATTCTGCTTATTATAATTATTCTATTGCTAAGTAAACTTGTACGATTTATATTTCTGAACAACTTAAGCGCCAATGACCATAAGGCACCTTTTCCCATGGATTAACACATATTACAATTTGACTTAAATATATTTTGTATAGGTAGCTAATGGACACATTTTTTTTAGCCCCTGCTCCTGCTATGATAGATGTGGTCGAAACTAATAAAATTGGTGAAAACTTCCCAATTGAAGTTAGTGCGGAACAACAAATGGAATTTACTACTTCTACAATAGGGGAAGGTGGAAATAGATTAGTTATAAAAAGAGGTATGTAAATATAAAAATAATTTGTTGCATTTTATTTAGGCACATTTTCCCATGGATTAACACATACAATTTGACTTAAATATATTTTGTATAGGTAGCTAATGGACATATTTTTTTAGCCCCTGCTTCTGCTATGATAGATGTGGTCGAAACTAATAAAATTGGTGAGAACTTCCCAATTGAAGTTAGTACGGAACCACAAATGGAACTTACTATTTCTACAATAGGGGAAGGTGGAAATAGATTAGTTACAAAAAGAGGTACGTACATTTAAAAATAATTTGTTGCATTTTATTTCTAACTAGATGACTAGCCACCCACATGGCCTGTGGTAATTTGGGGATTCTGGATAGCTCATAGCATTCTGCGGGCAAACACTAGTATAGACATTTAGATTAACCTCCATTTTTAGAACCTTAATAATATTTATACCAAATTTTTAAAATCCTATTATTTTTAGGAAAAGGCAATGTAAAGGCGTCAATAAAAACACTTGCTGAACGTCAGCTATATAAGGAGGTGAAAGCATTAAGAAGTAAACTTAGTAAATGCCGTAAAGCTGTACAAATCAAATCTGCAAGCTTAAAAGCAGCTAAGAAAATTACGGCTAATCCTGCATTTTTAAGTGTAATTGAAAAAGTACCTATTCCTGGAAAAAGACTGATTATGATGCAATTAAGAGAAGTCATGAAAAAGGACAAGGGTCGGCGCTTTACTTTTAATGAAAAAATAACAGCTCTATCAATTTGGAAGCAAAGCCCTAAGAGTTACCGCTTCTTAAGGAAGATATTAGTTTTACCGGCTCCACAAACTCTATCTAAATTATTATGCAGAGCAAATATATCTCCTGGTATAAATAAAAAGACTTTTAGTCAACTGAAACAAATATCAAAAAAAATGAAACCAGAAGACAAACTATGCATATTATTATTTGATGAAATATCTCTTCAGGCTAATTTGGCATACAGGGAAGGCCAAAATAAAGTTATTGGATTTGTAACAGATGGAACTGACACAAAGCCCGAATTTGCTGACCATGCTCAAGTTTTTATGGTAAGGGCTTACAAGAAATTATAAGCAAGTGTTGTCATATACATTTGCTCAGGCAGCCACAAAAGGCGCCGAATTGGCTAGCCAAATAAAAACAGTGATAAATGAATTAAATGAAGCTGGGTTTACTGTGGTGGCCACTGTGTGTGATCAGGGTTCTAACAATAGAGCAGCCATTAAAATGTTAATACAAGAGGCACGAGGATTTTTTTTTTGAAGAATGGACAGGAACCAAAAGACAATGTATTTATTGTAAATGAAAAAGAAATTGTGCCATTGTATGACCCCCACATTTGATGAAATGTGTAAGAAATAATTTGCTAACAAAAAATTTGCAATATAAAGATGAGAAATGTGAGAAGACTTATATAGCAAAGTGGGATCATGTAAGTGAGTTACATGAAGCAAATCCGGGATATAAAGGTATTAGATTAATCCCGAAATTAACAGACAGTCATGTTATACCAGGTAAAATTCACAAGATGAAGGTGAAATATGCCACTCAAGTTTTCAGCCGGACTGTTGCTTCAAATATGGGATACCTCGCAGGTAGGTTATGTTGAGAAATATTTTAATAGGCTGTATTGCCTCTTATCACTGTTTATATTTTATCTATTTACTAATTGGGGAAGCCAATGCAAGCACCAGACGGGTGAACGGTCTTCCCATGCTGGGGCCATTTCACCCAGACAATTTCATTAATCACAGTTTAATAAGACATACAGTACAGTTGTGCAAGGATTGATACTGGCATACGGCTCCCGAGCACTAGTAACTAGCTCGCCATCCCCCACCTCTCACACCGCACACGATTGCAACGCATTGAGGTGTTTGATTAACAATCCATATAGGTAGAATGTGCTCTTGTATAAAATCATAACTTAAGTGCTTTTTTCTTTTTCAGAAAATAATATTCTAAAAGAGGATTGTAAAGAAACTGCAGATGTGCTGCTTTTCTTCGACAATTTGTTCGACTCGGTCAACGGCAGCTATGCGAAAAAAGAAAAAATGCATGCTAAACCTTTATTAGGTCCGGCAAAATTAAACTCGTGCCATATAAAGTTTTGGCATGAGGCAAAAAATCGCCTAAACAATATGAATTATATTAACAAAGGCACAGGAAATATAGAATATGTGCCAACAATTAATAATTGGGCATGGACGTTGGATGGTATTATAGTTTTATTAAATAATTTAAAAAAATTACAATATATCTTCAATTTGGATGCGGCACCTTAATCAGGACCCCATTGAGAACTTCTTTGGGGCTATAAGAAGTCATGGGTGCCGAAATACAAATCCTACACCAGATAGGTTTACAAGTGCATTTACGACATTAATGATAAATAATATGTCCAGTGCCCATGCACCTGGAGCAAATTGTGAGAAAGATATGTGTGAGAACTTAGAATCATTCATCACTCTGGATGAAGTTGATTGCACAGCTGCGCCAGCCTGTACTCTAGAGGAAATTCCTGAGGTGAAAATAACAAATATAAAAGACAAAAATGATCCTCGTATACGAGGACCATTAGAATACGTCACTGGATATTTTGGGCGTAATGTAAAAAAATATATTTAAAGCTTGTGCAACGTGTCACAAAGACATGATTGAAAGTAAATCCAGTGGCTATATAAAATATAGAGAGTACACAGGTCAGCAGTGGCTGTGCAATCCAACAGAGTCTCTCTTGAAATGTATTTCTGCAATACAAGATATAATCTATGATTTAATAAAACAAAACCTGACAATACACTACATTAGTGAATATGTTAAAACAATTATTTTAATCCATGTAGATTTTGATTTTCTAAATTGTAAAATACACAAAGAAAAAGTAATTGAATACTTATTAGAATCAACGACAAAGTTTTTTATATTTAATTATTGTAAGAATATAAATAAAATCCTAGTCGGAAAGAGAGACCCAGATGATGAAGATGATGTATTTCAATTCAAAGCAAAAAAAATATTGTAATAAATGTTTTAAAAGAAAAAAATAAATATGTATTGCTTAAATTATATTATTTTTTATTCATTTCAATCTTTCAACTTTGAGTTATTTTTTGTGTAAATTTTATTGTACTGCATACGTTTTATACTATTGTAACTTTCGATCACATTGTAACCTTTTTAAAATTAAAAAATGTACATATTAAGAATAACTCAAAGCGATAAAATCCCAGTTTCCACAAAAAATCGAAACCAAAAACTATATAATATGACATATACGTACTTACTATAGGAGTGATTATGTATACCATAATATTAGTACCAAACCTCATATTCAGGAGGCAGCACTGAGCCTATTGCTTATTTTAGTCGCCAAGAGAGGTCTCTATTTCAGTATAATAAAAGGTACTCTGTGATATGAAGTTTTATGTAATCTCGCATACCTACACTAATGTTCTTATATCTGTGACCTACACGCACCGCTGTCGCCGCGGTACCTGCCTGACTCGGCCGAATTCCCCAAGCCGCAGCTGATGACGTCAGTAACGCCGGCCTATTGTAAGTATTGTTAGAACTTGCTTTTTGCCAAAATTTTAGGTCAACGGGAAGTACCCCATAGGTTTTGACGGACAGACGGACAAACGGACAGACGGACAGATTTTAATATTTTTGAAATATATTCTACGTAAAATGTTATCTAAAATATATATTTTTATAAATACAATAACTTTATAAAAAACTGCACCTTAGCAAGTATCAAATTTGCAAGAAACGTCTTGCCAGTGCCACCTGGCGCATCCAAAAAAAATATTTTATTTTTGTTGTTATTGACGCTATCGATTATAGTTTCAAAGGCATGCCTTTGATCTGGAACCAATTTTGGCATGTTTTCATCGACAAAAAAAGTCAAATTATTTGTATTATTATAATGTGCCATTGTATCTGTAGTATTGTTTTCTGTACGACTTGAAATAGGTAAGCCAACATCATTTAGGCTTTTATCATTTAATTGTAATAATTTATTTTCTATTTGTATTGTATTAAACCTTCATTGTATATTTCCTGATTGTATGGTAAGGTGAAATCTTGATTTTGTTGTCTAATTCTATGTCTAATATCTTCGCATAAGCTGTCTTTAAAATCGTTCCAGAGTTTTAACGGTTCCGACGGTTGACAAAACAGAAGTATAACTACAAACAACTCTCTCAGTCGTACTGGACATTGCGAAAGTGATGCTTCTCTTAGAGTATTTTCCCAATGGTCATCATTTTCTAATAAACCTCTGGCACGGCAAGCTGCTTGATAGGTCTCTTTAAGAACTCCATCAACGGTTTTTAAAAACTGGAATGAAGTTGGACCACGTACGTGATGTAGCAATATTCTTAGATAAAAACACTCAGATTGAGATGGATGTACACCGTAGACTCTTCCTAAAGCGGCATCTTTTTTTATGCCTGGGTGTCAATTCCACTATTTTACTTAAAATCACCGACCAACTGCCACACAATACTCATAAGACAACAATAGGTCTTATAAAAGGTATTCTGCAACAAGTTATTCATGTTCCTATAGTGTGGGAATAAAGTGTCTATAGGATGTCAGTCTAGGTGTTGTTGATTAATCTTTGGTGTTTCCGTCGCTGCTAGAAAAAACTACTATTATTTAATAATAAAATTCAAACTCCTTTTTTCCGCTAAAAACGTATGAAATATTATCAATTAGAACTAACATTGATATTTTGACATAAATTTAAAGACATATAGCCATGTTTCACGCTTATATCTGAAAAAAACTGAAAATTAGTTAATGTGTGTCTTTGATGCCTTTGCCTTTAAAAAAATGTAAACTGTCTGTCTATGACAAAGTCATGTTTTATAGGTTATAATCGTTCTATTGTTTACTGTAAAATTATTTTTAATTTATTTATAATTTAAATTAATTTGTACAAAGAAAATATGCTTGAAAATAATAAGTCAAACTCCCGTGTCAAATAAGTCTGACTTCACCCGAGGAGGGTCTCATCCAGTCAAGCAGTTATAGATTGAGTTCTTAAAGTTTTATTTGCGTCTAAGGTGAGATTTTCTTTGTAAGTACAATAATTATCTTATTTATTAAGTACTAGCTTTCGCCCACGGGAACAGTGCTTTTTCCCGGGATGAAAGGTACGCTATGCCCTTCTCAGTACTTCTAACTAGGTAAGTGTATGCAAAATTTCAGAAAGATTTGTTCAATAAATAAGTTGCGAAGAGGTAACAAACACATAAATAAACTCACTTTCGCATTTATAATATTAGGATAGGATTAAGATGCTTGACTTAAAACATGAGTCCTCAAACAAATATAATATTTTTTTACAGTCACCTAAATGCAGAGCTTTGAAAATATAACAGTATTCATCGACTGGCTGGAGTTTCACAAGGAGACTGGGCTGATTAACACAGTGAAAAAAGGGTTACCCCTAACTCAATAAATAAAGCATATTGACATGTTTCAATTGTACAATACCTGGCATGTAAGTTGACCTAAGACTTTCAATGTGCAGTAACAGATAATAATTTCAATGTTGACTTAATTGCAAACAGACAGACATGGCAGGAGTCTTTATTTAAATTAGCTTGCTTTTTAACACAGGGACACTAGAGTAAATTATATACTTACTTACTTCCTCATGACTCGCCCTGTTCATTGGTAAAAACTGCATGAAAATCTGTTCAATACTTTTCTAGTTTATCACAAACAGACATGGCAGGGGACTTTATTTTTTAATATGTTAAGATAAAGATATCATGTAAGGTAGTAATGAATAATACAAGAATATTATTATTATTTTGTTTATTAGTCTTTAAAATATATCCTAAACCAGACCACACTGTTTCCTCCACAGTTTTTCAACAAGTTATGGATGTCAGCTCGTTTCTCAAGCAGGAAACCGCCATCAGTAGATCGTTCCTGCAAGAATGACAAATAATTTTTACTGCTGTTATAATTATGTTTAGTTATATAAAGAATAACTTTTATTTAAGTCTGCCTATTGTGTAAACAAACTCTTCAGCTTTACAATATTGGTACTATATTGTTGGTTTTTTAAAGTAAAGACAAAGAAAGGAAAAGCATGTTGTTGATTTAAAATATTTTTTTTAGTTGTTCCTTAATTGAGATATTTTTGAACTAGTAACTATATTGACTTAGTTAAGGAAGTTGTAAATAAAAAAAAACCTTTTTCTTCCCCTTAGGAGTGTAATTTCTTAAATATACTTATCCTACTTACTACTAATATTACTTACTAGTAATATTTTGTTACTTATCACAAAATATTACTGAATGGATTTCATTGAAATATGGTTCACGAGTAGAAAAATACTGAAAATGGCATAGGGTACTTTTTATCTGTATATTCTCAAGGGAGTAAAGCCCCAGGGTGCAGCATATGCTATATAAAGAACCTCTACACAAGTTCAAGTTTCTACTTACAGCAGTTTTGTCTCTGCATTTATATACCACTTGGTCAGTGTCGAATTCAATAATAAAATTTTTATTTATATTTATATAGTTGAGAATACTTACATAGTCTTTTAACAAGCTATGGATGACACCTTTTCTAAAGCACATTACTCCAGTTGATCGAGCCTGCAAATAATAATTACAGAACTTGTTTGGTACAAATTACTAAGCATACTGTTATTTTGTGACAATCTGAAAATTTTATTTCTTTATATTATTTGTAGATAGAAACAGATGTAGTATCTTCTTCCTATTTACCAATTCCTACTTATGTGGGGTTGGCATAGTATTGAAAGTATAAAGTATAGTTATTATTTAAATATCATTTGACAATTTAAGCATCAACCAGTTTCAAAGATGTTAAAAACTGATTATACAATACATTTTACTGCTTTTTTAATACTCACTTATTCTCTGCTAATTCTACTATAATATTTATAAATGCGATGCGAAAGATTGGATGTTTGTTACTCATAATAAATATACTGGATGAATTTGAATGAAATTTGGTACACGAGTTGAAAAATACCGGACATACTTAGCACAAAAGGTAGGTACTTTTTATCCCTAAATTCTAATAGGAGCAAAGCCCCTAGGGTCTGCTTGTGCTCTTGAAACACCCTCTACCAAATTTCAAGTTTCTACTTTCAGCGGTTTTGTCTCTGTTTTGACAACTCGGTTAGTCTATAATTTTGTATGTACAGAAATATAGACTTGCCTGATGGTGCCTTCCCATAGGAAAACAATAATATGTATGTATGATGCTGTCTTTAGTCTTTGCTTCGACCTACACAGGTAACAGGGGTATCACTGCATACACACAGCATTTAATTTTCAATATTGCTTGAAATGTGAGAACAGGAACAGCTGAAAAGACATTTTTACATAGTATTACCAAATACTATTTATACACTAGGCATTAAAGTATGTATATTATTGTTCTGAGTACCACATTACACTCTGTTTGTAATATATTGGGTAAAACTAAACGCAGGCGTTTCCTGTTATCGCCGCCAGGCGTTTTGGGGTTCTCACACTGCTAGCGTGGATGGCGTCGCGTGTGGTCCGCCATTGCATTGTCCAGGGCGATATCGGTTTGATTTTAATACGCGGAGCGGTCTCGCGTCTTTTGCTTGTTGTTTAGTTTGAGTGATAATTGTGAATTTCCTGTTTGTTAAATAACTATTGAATTTGTGTTTGTGAAAAACTCTGTTATTGTGACTTTTTCTTGTGAGAGGTGAAACGTGGCTGGCTGTTCACATCTGGCTGTTCCCGAGTGAAACTACGGGAAGAAATCTATTTAGTTGTTCTGGGGAATTGAGATCTCAAGGGTTAGGTAGGGTGATTAGGAATTCCCCCTTCCCGAAGACACTCAAGTTTGGATCCGAAGAGAAAAGAAGATTTAGTTTGGTAAGTGTTCAATTGTAGTTAATTTATAGGTTAGGTTATCATATAGGGCCCTGTAGCTCCCTTCATAAGCTACGGTGGTAGCAGACTGCGTTAAGTTAGTTAGGTTTTAGTCGGGCAAACGTGGTGCCGCGTGGAGATTTTTTCCCGGTACTTATTTTTACCGGTGGTTTTTTCCCGGTGAAGTTCCGGTACAGAATTCTTCCCGCCGCTTCGTTTGTCCGGATTCTCTCTGCCACATTTTCTGGCAGCAGAGCGTAGTTGCTCTGCACATTTTCTGGTAGCAGAGCGTAGTTGCTCTGCACATTTTCTGGTAGCAGAGCGTAGTTAATCTACCCTCTATTTGTTTGTTTGTAAAAAATAATTAATTGTTTGTAAAAATTATTAGATTTTTCTTAGTTTGTTTGTATAAGAATATTTGTAACCTTTTTTGTATTTGTTTGCGGTTTGTACCGTGCGTTCCGGGTTTGTGCCATTCTCATACCTACCGCGGTTTTTCGTGTTGTTGCTTGATTTTGTTTTTTATTTACCTTTTGTTATTTTTTGTTTGTGACTTGACGCGATGGCGAAGGTCTCCAATGCTAGGGCGACACTCGCCAACGAATTGAGATGGTTTGTGACGGCCGGAGGACTCCTGTCCCGGAAGGACAGGGAGGGCGCCATACTGCTAAGAGCGGATCACCTCCACTCACGATTGATTAGCGCGGAAGCGGCCATGGTGGTGCTTACCGAAGCCGAACTTGCCCCGGAGGTCTACGCAGGTCACATGGCGGACATGGACCAGATCCTGAGTCTGCACGATGATATCGCGGAGGCGGTGACCGCAATAAGGGCGAGACAGGCTGGCGGACCAGCCCCTCGCACACCTGTTAGACAGGAAGGACCAGCGGTTACTGGTCGGCTCCCCACCCTTCAGCTGTCCCACTTTGGGGGTAGGATGGAGGAGTGGGTAGCATATAAAAATATGTTTGAGTCCCTGGTCGTAGCACGACGGGATTTGTCGAAGGCCCAGAAGATGGCCTACCTCCTCTCCACTCTTGAGGATGAAGCGCGGTCGCTCATCCAGCACCTCCGGGTGGAGGACGACCAGTACGATACGGCTTGGGAGTTATTGAACTCCCGCTACCAAAACTTACGTTTGTTAGCGGATGCGCACGCCGCACAGTTGATGGCCCTGCCCAAGGTGGCCAACAGGGCACAGTTGCGCCTGCAGTTGCTCACGCCCGTTACAGTGGCCTGTAACGCGCTCCGCACACTGGGGCTGCCGGTGGACCAATGGTCCTTTTTGCTGGTGCACATTGTATTGGGCAAATTACCCAATGACATCCGCTCGCGATTTGAGCGCGAGAATGCGGAACGGGATAGCACCACCCTACCAACATTCACTGACTTGGTGAAGTTTTTGGAGTTTGAGGCACGGGCTGCTGAGAATACCATGACGGACTCAGCGCCATCCAGAGCGCCTGAACGTAGGCCCTTGGAACCCTCATGGCGAGGGAAGCCCCAACAGGGACGGCAACCGCCACCGCGTGGAGCTGGTGTGCGGGTTGCGCACACGGCAGCAGTCGCGAGGGACGCGGACTGCCTGCAATGTGGCCGGATGGGCCACAGCCTGCTACAATGCAGGGACTGGCAGAGACTGCCAGTACAAGATAGGCGCCGCATGGCAAAGCGGCATGAACTTTGCTTTTATTGTTTGGGCGGTCACTATGCACGTGACTGTCCCAGTGCCATACCATGCAGTGCATGCCGTGGGCTGCACCACGCGATGCTTTGCATGAACCGCAACGGGGATGGCACCCGGATGTTGAGGCAGGGGTCCCCTATGGGCGGGGGCGCTCCTGCGCGAAGCCCTCCACCACCGGACGGAGGACGCGGCTTCGCTCGTCGCACCCCCCCTCGGGAGGGTCGCGTACCTGCGCGGGTCTTGGCGGACCGGGACCACGCGCCCCAAGGTCATGGCCAGTATGTAGCTGGCCAGGCCCCGGATAGGGCCCCCATGGGCGGGGGCCCTAGATCGGACGTGAGAGTGGGGACACCCCCTCCACGCGGGTTACCAATGCCCAACACATGCAGCCGCAGCGGTTTTCTCCGCCGCTGCACGAGTACCCACGGCTGGAGTACCACCCGCCGTACCATATGTATGGCCGGGCCGCGGGTTATGCCCCCTCAGATGGGGATGTGCACTCGCCCGCCATATTATCCGGGTCAGTGGCGCGCCCCTGGTTTGGAGAGAGTGGGGAGCCCGTAACTAGCTTGCTCCCTTGCTGGGACAGAGCCGCGGACGGTTCTGCTCCCTACCGCGGTGGTCCGCGTATGGGGTCGTGGGGGAAGCCATTAATTTGAGAGCTCTGTTGGACTCAGGGGCTCAAAGCAGTTTGGTTACCACTCGAGTGGCACACCAGTTAGGTTTAGTCGTGGAAGACTCGCCTGTGCCACTTCTTGGAGTTGGTGGCATACAAGTGAAGTGTCTGACGGGCCAGACACTTGTCACCTTTTCTTCGCTGAAGTCCTCCACAATGAGGATCACGACTTCGGCTATGGTAATGGATACCATTGCGGGTTGGCACCCCTCGACAGACATACCGCCGGGTGTGTTGTCTTTGGTTTCGGGTCTGGATTTGGCCGACCCCTTTGTCTTTCATCCCGGCCCAGTGGACTTGCTCCTGGGCTCGGACGTATTGGGTTGGATTTTGTTGGGTACCCAGAGAGCTCTGGGTTCGTCTTCACTGATGGCAGTGTCTACTATCTTTGGCTTCGCCCTGATGGGCCCTGTGTTTGATAATAGCACCGTGGAGGAGCCACCGGTCGTCGCATCAGCGTCCTTGGCCAAGACCATGCAAAGGTTTTGGGAGGTGGAGGAGCCACCTATGAGTTCCAGGATGGATCCGGAACACGCTGAGTGCGAAGCCCTTTTTCGATCGACCACGGAGAGGTTGCCCTCCGGTCGGTTTGTAACTAGGTTACCTTTTGTTGCCTCTCGTCCTAGCCTAGGGCAAAGTAGGGCGCTTGCGGAGAAACGACTGCTGTCCATGGAGCGACGTATGCAGCGTGACCACGTACTTCGCGATAAATATATTGAATTTATGCGCGAGTACGAGGATTTGGGTCACATGTCTCCGGCTCGAGTTGATTGGAGCTCAACTGAGCATTATTTTTTGCCCCACCACGCGGTGGTGAAGGCCTCAACGGGCAAGTTGCGGACTGTCTTTAATGGGTCCGCACCCACTTCGAACGGAGTTTCGTTGAATCTGTGTTTGCATTCGGGTCCCAAATTGCATAGGGACATAATTGACATCATCTTGAACTTTAGAAGACATCAAGTGGTTTTTGGTGCGGACATCCGGATGATGTTCCGCCAGACAGTCATACATCCTGAGGACAGGCGATTCCAGTTGATACTCTGGCGTGAGCGCCCTGAGGATCCTGTGACGGTGTATGAACTCAACACAAACACGTATGGTTTGAAATCTAGTCCCTATATCGCCATCAGATCATTGCTTGAATTGGCAGAGCGGGAACGGATCCGCTTTCCCCGTGGGGCTTCCGTGCTGTCACGTGACTTGTATGTTGATGACGTGTGCACCGGAGCCCAAAGTATTGAGGAGGCCCTCCTACTGCGGGATGAATTGATTGAAATATTGAAGACAGGTGGCTACGAGCTACGTAAGTGGTTGTCTAATGAGCCTAAAGTTCTAGAAGGGATCCCGGAGGATCACCAACAGAACCCTCACCTGTTTGAGGATGTGGATGATCCCAACAGGATAGCGGTGCTGGGCATGCAGTACCAGCCGCTAACCGATATTTTTACATTCCAAGTGGACTTGGAAATACCAAAGGTCTGGACTAAGAGAACGGTGTTGTCCGTAATAGCCCGTATGTTTGATCCAAGCGGTTGGATCAGTCCAGTGATATTCTCTGCGAAGTGTCTTCTTCAGAGACTTTGGACTTTGGGCGTCTCGTGGGACGAGCCGCTGTTTGGTCCTCCATTGGATGATTGGCTCGAGTTGTTTTCATCGATTAAGGAAGTCAATCGGATTGCCTTGCCTCGTCGAATATTGCCCCCGGGAAATATCGAGCCAGCCTGCATGGCTTTTGTGACGCGTCGGAGCGAGGCTACGCCGCGTCAGTCTATATGCGGACAGTTGACGCCGATGGCCGGGTCAATGTCTCGCTTTTGTTAGGGAAGAGCAAGGTCGCCCCCATCAGGACTAGGCTGACTATTCCCAAGCTTGAGTTGAGTGGAGCTCACCTTCTCTCTAAATTGTTGCATCACGTTGCCAGTGAGCTGGCGGCCACGGTCGAGATACGAGACATCTTCGCCTGGTCGGATAGCCAGGTCGCGCTTGCATGGTTGCGCGCGGCCCCACATACCTTGGAGGTTTTTGTGGGAAATCGGGTTTCCCAAATCCAGAATATCGGAATTGATATAACATGGAGACATGTGCCGGGAGAGCTTAACCCAGCGGACTGTGCCTCCCGAGGTTGTACGGCACCAGAATTGGTGTCACACCCGCTCTGGTGGGGTCCAGAGTGGCTGATGGGATCAGAAACATCTTGGCCTGTCTGTCAGACAGATGTTACTTCTTTGAGTTTGACTGGGCTCCGTGTACATGCTGTAGTCGCTGAGACGACGTCGGAGCCGGATTGGCTACTTGCTCGGTATAGCAGCTTGGATAAGCTTCTGGGTGTTACCAGTTGGATTAAGCGTTTCATACATAATTGTAGAAACCCACAGGCAAAGCGGTTGGAGCCGATTGCAGGTGCAGAAGAGCGCCGGAGCGCATTGTTGCATTGGGTCCGTGTCGTGCAGACCGGACGGTTTGAGTCAGAGCTTCGTATTTTGCGCGACGGACGCGCTAAGTTGAAGGGCGCGGTCGCTCGTTTGAACCCGTACATCGACTCGGATGGGCTTCTTCGGGTTGGAGGCAGGCTCCGGAAGGCGGATCTTCCATATGAGACTCGCCATCCTCTGTTGTTGCCCAAGGGCGGACCCTTGGTGCAGCTTTTGGTGTCTGATCGACACATTCGTAACGCCCATGCTGGGTGCAATGCTTTGTTGGCTATTTTGCAACGCGAATTTTGGATTTTGTCTGCCCGAAGAGCAATCCGTAGTGTCCTGTTTCGATGTATTGCATGTTATAGGTTGAAGGCATCCACGATGCAACCACAGATGGGTGATTTGCCCGCTGATCGAATCCGACCTTCGAGACCGTTTGACGGCGTTGGAACCGATTTTGCCGGTCCCTTTTCGATCAAGGCTTCTCCCTTTCGTAATGCCCGTATTGCGAAGGGCTATTTGTGTGTATTTGTTTGTTTGGCCACCAAGGCTGTCCATTTGGAGGTGGTATCGGCTCTGACTACGGAGGCCTTCGTCGCCGCGTTGGATCGCTTTGTTTCGCGTCGAGGTCTACCTTCCCTTATTAGGTCTGACAATGGCACAAACTATAAAGGAACTGTAAATTATCTTAAGGATGTTTCTGTGTTTATTGATAAAAATTGTACTAGTTTAAGTCAAATTGCTGCCCAAAGGGGAATAACCTGGAAGTTTAGTCCCCCAAGTTGCCCCCATTGGGGAGGGATTTTTGAAGCGGCTGTGAAATCCGCAAAGACCCACCTCCGCCGCATTATCGGAGAAACGGCTCTAACTTTTGAAGAGCTGGCCACAGTGTTTTGTAAAGTTGAGGCGGTCCTCAACTCTCGTCCTCTCTGTCCGCTATCTCCAGATCCAAATGACTTGGAAGCTCTCACCCCTGGTCATTTTTTGGTGGGAGGGCCGTTGAATGCCCTGCCCGAATACCCGTGGAAGGATGAACGCGTATATCGGTTGTCGCGTTTTCAAATGTTGCAGCAAATGAGCCAGGACTTTTGGCGTCGCTGGTCGCTTGAATATTTGCATTTGCTGCAGCAAAGAGTGAAGTGGACAGACAGGACTGAGCCTCCCAGGGAGGGTGATTTAGTATTGTTAAAAGAGGCAAATTTGCCCTCATTGCTTTGGCGACGAGCTCGCATATTACGTTTGATTCTTGGCGGAGATGGCACTCCGCGTGTGGCTGAGGTGTTGGTCGACGGTTCGATTTTAAGGAGAGGTGTGACCTCTCTCGCCCGCCTTCCCGTAGAGTAAGCTAGCGGTCTGCTTCTCAGACCGGGACGGGGGGATGTTTGTAATATATTGGGTAAAACTAAACGCAGGCGTTTCCTGTTATCGCCGCCAGGCGTTTTGGGGTTCTCACACTGCTAGCGTGGATGGCGTCGCGTGTGGTCCGCCATTGCATTGTCCAGGGCGATATCGGTTTGATTTTAATACGCGGAGCGGTCTCGCGTCTTTTGCTTGTTGTTTAGTTTGAGTGATAATTGTGAATTTCCTGTTTGTTAAATAACTATTGAATTTGTGTTTGTGAAAAACTCTGTTATTGTGACTTTTTCTTGTGAGAGGTGAAACGTGGCTGGCTGTTCACATCTGGCTGTTCCCGAGTGAAACTACGGGAAGAAATCTATTTAGTTGTTCTGGGGAATTGAGATCTCAAGGGTTAGGTAGGGTGATTAGGAATTCCCCCTTCCCGAAGACACTCAAGTTTGGATCCGAAGAGAAAGAAGATTTAGTTTGGTAAGTGTTCAATTGTAGTTAATTTATAGGTTAGGTTATCATATAGGGCCCTGTAGCTCCCTTCATAAGCTACGGTGGTAGCAGACTGCGTTAAGTTAGTTAGGTTTTAGTCGGGCAAACGTGGTGCCGCGTGGAGATTTTTTCCCGGTACTTATTTTTACCGGTGGTTTTTTCCCGGTGAAGTTCCGGTACAGAATTCTTCCCGCCGCTTCGTTTGTCCGGATTCTCTCTGCCACATTTTCTGGCAGCAGAGCGTAGTTGCTCTGCACACACTCATATGTAGGTTATATACCTAATCATAGAGCGGGGTCTACTGGCATAAGTATTCAGCTTATGTAGACCCTAACATAAATTAAATCACAAAGAGCTAGCATCCCGCCCCAGTTTCGGGAGGTAGCCTATGTCACTTAGGTATAATGTAGCTTTCTAATAATGAAAGACCTTTTGAAATCGGTTCAGTAATTCTGAAGAATTCCTCTGCAAACGAACTCACATGCATACAAACACTTCCTCTTTATTATATGTTTGTATTAGTGTCATTGTTAGATACATAATAAATAATTTTGAATTTTTTTGAAACAAAATTTTAATAATCGCATCGCAGTAATATAGGTAAAAATCTTGTGATGTGGGTCCTTTTAAATTGAATGCACAGAGTACCTACCTACATTTGGATGTTTGTGAGTTTGGATTTATGTTACATACTGTCACACAAAATCTACAAGACAGATTTCAATAAAATTTGGTACAAGGGTAGAAAATATAAGGAATAGCAACTTATGGTGCTTTTCATTACAAAGTTTCCACATCATTTCCGGGGCTCAACTATTATAGTATTCTTATATGTATGATCTTATACATACTATACCTATATACTTAACCTTTAATATAAAAAATATCAGCGGTTCATTGAATTACGTACAGTCACAATAGTTACAAGTGCATTTACCTCGGAAACTCTTACTAACCTTTAAATTTAGCAATTTTCCATCTCGACAAAATATCCTTTATTAGTAATGGGGTTACCTCTTTGTTGAGGTCTATAACTTGAGCATTTTAAGCCGAAATGTCTTTAATATCTCGTCGGCTATATAGGTACGACATTTGTAATGAATAAGAGCCACCAATGAAGAGGTAAAATTATAGGATTCATCACTAAATGAAACAATGTAAACCATACTACTTTACAATTTGATCATAAAAGGTGTTGTTGCTCAATGGCCAAAAAGCAATTGAGATCCGACAGATCTACCTGACAAACTCCTGTCAAATAGCAAAGAGAATACCAATACTTCAACAATCGACGTGCCAATGGCACTTTTGATAACGTGCAGAATACCGAAATGGGCCAATAGTATGTCGGTATCATGTCCTCAGGCGTCAAATAAGGTGCAGAATACCAAATGGCGTAAATTTGGCATTTGAGACACAACTGAAATACAATAACGTACGTTTGGGAGTTAGAGAATTCGGGCCCTCGATGGCCAACTACGTCCTCACCGCGCCTCCTTCTTGTGAATTTGCGGCGGCGGCGACCACACGATTTTATATTTGTGATATCTTCCGAATGAAATGTCCGATTTTGATAAATCAAAAAGTAATATAAAGGTACTGAAGTGTTCATGATCACAAAATCATTTATTTTGATAAGGATTAATAACAAAGTATAAATAAAGACATGTTTCTAATGGCGTCATTTTAATTATTATTTTTTAAACTAAAAACTCCTATTGTGTCTTAACTATATTAGTTAGGCATATGCTGTCGCGACATTTTTTGTAGATAATGATTTGTTCTACAAACACGTAGTACATTATTTTGATCTATCATTAATAGTTTTTGCAGCGCACGCGATGAAAGGAATTTTTAAAGTTATTTTTGCACAACTTGGGTTACATTATTAAAGTTTTAATAAGGATCCCTAAATATTTTGGAAATAAAATATAGCCTATAACACTCAGGGATAGTGTAGCTACTAAACGGTGAAAGAATTTTAAAAATCGGTCCAGTAGTTTCGGAGCCTATTCGTTACAAACAAACAAACAAACAAACAAATAAACAAATCTTACCTCTTTATAATATTAGTGTGGATTAGTGTGGATATACATGCTCATTAAAACATATTTTACGCAGTACCCGTCCGTGTTATTAAAATTTTAAAGCACTTTGAACCGGAAAGTCACAGTATCGAAGTGCCTATCTATAGTGTGCACATAGCGATGTACCGCCGAGAATTTCTCGGTTTCCGAAAATTTCTTTCATGAAAAATTTCCGAAACTTTTCAGAAATTTTCGGGAACGTTTTCTCCCAATTTTTTGCGAAAGTCTGCCTGTCACTATTTCACTGTGTTTCAATGTTTATATGAAAAACATAAGACTTTTTGCCGCTACTGGAACCGCGGGCAACAGCTAGTACCAAAATATTTTTCTCTGAAAAATTCTCAGGAATTAAATTCTCAAGAAATTTCTCTGAAATTTCTTGGAAAATTTCCTGGGAATGAAACTCTCAAGAAATTTCTTGGAAAATTTCCTGGGAATGAAATTCTCAAGAAATTTCTTGGAAACTCCGAAATTTCTTGGAAATTTCTTGGAAAATTTCCAGGGAATGAAATTCTCAAGAAATTTCTTGAGAATTTCTCGGAAATTTCTTGGGAAAATTTCCCCGGAATATGGAAAATATGCATTTCCCTTCATCCGATTTTCTTGAAAATTTTAGTGATTGTCAATCTTCTTATTTTAAAGACAGCTGCAAAAAGAAAATTCCCTTTTTTAAATATTTCAGGTACTTTTCCAACAATTTCCGTTTTAGGGATTATTTCCGAGAACGTTTCCTGGGTGTCAATTCCACTATTTTACTTAAAATCACCGACCAACTGCCACACAATACTCATAAGACATCAATAGATCTTATAAAGGGTATTCTGCAACAAGTTATTCATGTTCCTATAGTGTGGGAATAAAGTGTCTATGATGTCAGTCTAGTGTTGTTGATTAATCTTTGGTGTTTCTGTCGCTGCTAGAAAAAACTACTATTATTTAATAATAAAATTCAAACTCCTTTTTTCCGCTAAAAACGTATGAAATATTATCAATTAGAACTAACATTGATATTTTGACATAAATTTAAAGACATATAGCCATGTTTCACGCTTATATCTGAAAAAAACTGAAAATTAGTTAATGTGTGTCTTTGATGCCTTTGTCTTTAAAAAAATTTAAACTGTCTGTCTATGACAAAGTCATGTTTTATAGGTTATAATCGTTCTAAGATTGTTTACTGTAAAAATATTTTTAATTTATTTAAATTAATTTGTACAAATGCTTGAAAATAATAAGTCAAACTCCCGTGTCAAATAAGTCTGACTTCACCCGAGGAGGGTCTCATCCAGTCAAGCAGTTATAGATTGAGTTCTTAAAGTTTTATTTGCGTCTAAGGTGAGATTTTCTTTGTAAGTACAATAATTATCTTATTTATTAAGTACTAGCTTTCGCCCACGGGAACAGTGTTTTTTCCCAGGATGAAAGGTACGCTATGCCCTTCTCAGTACTTCTAACTAGGTAAGTGTATGCGAAATTTCAGAAAGATTTGTTCAATAAATAAGTTGCGAAGAGGTAACAAACACATAAATAAACTCACTTTCGCATTTATAATATTAGTTAGGATAGGATTAAGATGCTTGACTTAAAACATCCTCCTCAGAGTCCTCAAACAAATATAATATTTTTTTACAGTCACCTAAGTGCGGAGCTTTGAAAATATAACAGTATTCATCGACTGGCTGGAGTTTCACAAGGAGACTGGGCTGATTAACACAGTGAAAAAAAGGGCGACCCCTAACTCAATAAATAAAGCATATTGACATGTTTCAATTGTACAATACCTGGCATGTAAGTTGACCTAAGACTTTCAATGTGCAGTAACAGATAATAATTTCAATGTTGACTTAATTGCAAACAGACAGACATGGCAGGAGTCTTTATTTAAATTAGCTTGCTTTTTAACGCGGGGACACTGGAGTAAATTATATACTTACTTACTTCTTTTTTTTTTTTTTTTTATTTTATTAAAGAAACCAACAGCGTTTCAGTTTACAGTAATACAGTTCTTAATCTATAATAAGGCCAATAAAAGGTTTCTCTTTCTATAACAATAATATTGTCGATTAAATGGTAAAGAAAATGTAATGAAGGTGCACTAAATAATACCCATGAATGTTAAATCTTGTCCTCATGACTTGCCCTGTTCATTGGTGAAAACTGCATGAAAATCTGTTCAATACTTTTCTAGTTTATCACAAACAGACATGGCAGGGGACTTTATTTTTTAATATGTTAAGATAAAGATATTATGTAAGGTAGTAATGAATAATACAAGAATATTATTATTATTTTGTTTATTAGTCTTTAAAATATATCCTAAACCAGACCACACTGTTTCCTCCACAGTTTTTCAACAAGTTATGGATGTCAGCTCGTTTCTCAAGCAGGAAACCGCCATCAGTTGATCGTCCCTGCAAGAATGACAAATAATTTTTTCTGCTGTTATAATTATGTTTAGTTATATTATATAAAGAATAACTTTTATTTAAGTCTGCCTATTGTGTAAACAAACTCTTCAGCTTTACAATATTGGTATTATATTGTTGGTTTTTTAAAGTAAAGACAAAGAAAGGAAAAGCATGTTGTTGATTTAAAATATTTTTTTTAGTTGTTCCTTAATTGAGATATTTTTGAACTAGTAACTATGTTGACTTAGTTAAGGAAGTTGTAAATAAAAAAAAACCTTTTTCTTCCCCTTAGGAGTGTAATTTCCTAAATATACTTATCCTACTTACTACTAATATTACTTACTAGTAATATTTTGTGATAAGTAACAAACATCCAAAACTTAAACAATTATTTGTTTAAGTTTTGGATGTTTGTTACTTATCACAAAATATTACTGAATGGATTTCATAGAAATATGGTTCACGAGTAGAAAAATACTGAAAATGGCATAGGGTACTTTTTATCTGTATATTCTCAAGGGAGTAAAGCCCCAGGGTGCAGCATATGCTATATAAAGAACCTCTACACAAGTTCAAGTTTCTACTTACAGCAGTTTTGTCTCTGCATTTATATACCACTCGGTCAGTGTTGAATTCAATAATACAATTTTTATTTATATTTATATGGATGAGAATACTTACATAGTCTTTTAACAAGCTATGGATGACACCTTTTTCTAAAGCACATTACTCCAGTTGATCGAGCCTGCAAATAATAATTACAGAACTTGTTTAGTACAAATTACTAAGCATACTGTTATTTTGTGACAATCTGAAAATTTTATTTCTTTATATTTGTAGATAGAAACAGATGTAGTATCTTCTTCCTATTTACCAATTCCTACTTATGTGGGGTTGGCATAGTATTGAAAGTATAAAGTACAGTTATTATTTAAATATCATTTGACAATTTAAGCATCAACCAGTTTCAAAGATGTTAAAAACTGATTATACAATACATTTTACCGCTTTTTTAATACTCACTTATTCTCTGCTAATTCTACTATAATATTTATAAATGCGATGCAAAGATTGGATGTTTGTTACTCATAATAAATATACTGGATGAATTTTAATGAAATTTGGTACACGAGTTGAAAAATACCAGACATACTTAGCACAAAAGGTAGGTACTTTTTATCCCTAAATTCTAATAGGAGCAAAGCCCCTAGGGTACAGCTTGTGCTCTTGAAACACCCTCTACCAAATTTCAAGTTTCTACTTTCAGCAGTTTTGTCTCTGTGTTGACAACTCGGTTAGTCTATAATTTTGTATGTACAGAAATATAGACTTGCCTGATGGTGCCTTCCCATAGGAAAACAATAATATGTATGTATGATACTGTCTTTAGTTCTTTGCTTCGACCTACACAGGTAACAGGGGTTCACTGCACACACACAGCATTTAATTTTCAATATTGCTTGAAATGTGAGAACAGGAACAGCTGAAAAGACATTTTTACATAGTATTACCAAATACTATTTATACACTAGGCATTAAAGTATGTATATTATTGTTCTGAGTACCACATTACACTCATATATAGGTTATATACCTAATCATAGAGTGGGGTCTACTGGCATAAGTATTCAGCTTATGTAGATCCTAACATAAATTAAATTACAAAGAGCTAGCATCCCGCCCCAGTTTCGGGAGGTAGCCTATGTCACTTAGGTATAATGTAGCTTTCTAATAATGAAAGACCTTTTGAAATCGGTTGAGTAATTCTGAAGAATACCTCTGCAAACGAACTCACATGCATACAAACACTTCCTCTTTATTATATGATTGTATTAGTGTCATTGTTAGATACATAATAAATAATTTTGAATTTTTTTGAAACAAAATTTTAATAATCGCATCGCAGTAATATAGGTAAAAATCTTGTGATGTGGGTCCTTATTGAATGCACAGAGTACCTACCTACATTTGGATGTTTGTGAGTTTGGATTTATGTTACATACTGTCACACAAAATTTTCAAGACGGATTTCAATAAAATTTGGTACAAGGGTAGAAAATATAAGGAATAGCAACATGAGGTGCTTTTCATTACAAAGTTTCCACATCATATCCGGGGCTCAACTATTATAGTATTCTTATATGTATGATCTTATACATACTATATATACTTAATCTTTAATATAAAAAATATCAGCGGTTCATTGAATTACGTACAGTCACAATAGTTACAAGTGCATTTACCTCGGAAACTCTTACTAACCTTTAAATTTGGCAATTTTCTATCTCGACAAAGTATCCTTTATTAGTAATGGAGTTACCTCTTTGTTGAGGTCTATAACTTGAGCATTTTAAGCCGAAATGTCTTTAATATCTCGTCGGCTATATAGGTACGACATTTGTAATGAATAAGAGCCACCAATGAAGAGGTAAAATTATGGGATTCATCACTAAATGAAACAATGTAAACCATACTTGCATACATACTACTTTACAATTTGATCTTAAAAGGTGTCGTTGCTCAATGGCCAAAAAGCAATTGAGATCCGACAGATCTACCTGACAAACTCCTGTCAAATAGCAAAGAGAATACCAATACTTCAACAATCGACGTGCCAATGGCACTTTTGATAACGTGCAGAATACCGAAATGGGCCAATAGTATGTCAGTATCATGTCCTCAGGCGTCAAATAAGGTGCAGAATACCAAATGGCGAAAATTTGGCATTTGAGACACAACTGAAATACAATAACGTACGTTTGGGAGTTGCAGAATTCGGCCCCTGACCGTTTCCAAAAATTCTCGAAACGGAAAGGGCACATCACTATGTGCACATAGTGTCACTATTTTTCACAATAACTATACTATCGATAGTCAACACTATTGCTGCAACACTATTTGATAGTGACATTAGTGACAGTGACAGTTGATGATAGAAATCAAATAGAAATGCAGCGGTACTCGCTGCTGGTTGTGTTTTGTTGTTGTACAAATTTTATATACTAATTTTTTATTTGTTGTTTGTGTATTACCTATTGCAGTTTCATGTGTTTACTTTAACTTAACATTCATATGTAATAAATAAATTTAAGTGGGTTTTTTTGCTATTCAACAATTGAACAACAATGGAAGAAAAATATATTCTTACTTTAGATATTGGTACCACGACGATTAGAGCATATATTTATAATTCGAAAGCAGAAGCAGTGGGAAAAGCATCAGATCAGGTAATGAAAATTTTGTACAGAATTATAGTTTCATCGCAATTTATTCCTGATGTTTGTTACAAGTACCTATTTTCTTCTTGGTAGGTACTGTTCCATTCTTTTATATTTTGAATTATAAAAAAACGTTAAAATAAATGAAAATTGTCTTGAACTTCGGTCAATTTTTGTGTAAATGGACGATAACAATTAAACAGCAATTTTTATAATTATGTACTTATACATAGACTTGCATTTGTTAGTATACAATTTAAACGTATTTGTATTGTTTCCTTAGGTTGTACTTCACTACCCCAGCCCTGGATTTGTTGAAATCGATCCTGATGAATTATGGAGCTCAATTGTGACAGTTGTTCAAAAGTCTTTAAAAGGTTTGTCAACTTAATTTTCTGTAGATAATATAATAATTAAGCGACCTTGCTGAAAAAGGTGGGTTAGGTTGCGAGGTGCGAAGCAACATGTATTATATCCCCATCTCTAAAACACCATTTATTTTTTATACAAAAATTGATGATAATGGGTTCATAACAGTTTAGGAATAAAAGGAATAGACTGCCACATTTATTTAAAGGAGCTATTGAGTTCTTAAAAGATCAGAATTTAAGTCTGATATGATTTGTTATTAGGCTAATCTCTTGATAAGACAGTAGTTGATTACAAAGGTATTTTCAAGTGAATTCCACTTACAACATGAAAGCAGAGTAATATTCTGCACAAGTACATTTAACTAATTTCAGGGGTATCATTTCTAAATCCCAATAGAAAAAATGTCCAGAATTCAAGATTATATGTAAATGCAAAAGTTTGCATATAAGTTACCCAAGCATATTGTAACTTTATACACCTATGCATATTTTACTTCTGAACTGCATGAATCACCTCTTTTATTTGAAATTGTGGTGATTCAAACTTGTAACCATAAACTAAAATGAACATAATAACACCTCATTTCCTGAATTTTTTTTTATTTTTATTAAAGATGGGCTTGCTCTTTGCCCGAGAACAGAGATGAGGTCTATTTTTCACGTTTAGAGGGAATGAAAAACGTTAATGCGGGCTAAGTAAAAAAAACTAGCAAAAGCTAATTTTTGACGCAAATCCCGCGTTGCGTGCGAAATTTGTATAGTAATCCCTCTCACTCCCTAGAGCAGTTAGATGGATTAGATAAAAATAAATTGCTGAATTTATGTATGCTAAACAGGTGCAGCCAATCATAAGAGCATCACTTCAGATTGGCTGCAAGTATGTGGCTTATTATTTTTTGTGGCTTTTATAACTGTCAGGACAATTATCCATGAACATCAACCTAAATACCCCATGAGCGAAGACTCAGCTAGTTTTTTTAAATAAATGTTAATAGCTAATTGTCAACAGATGCACACCTCACCGCCTACCAAGTGACAGCAATGGGTATATCCACACAACGGAGCACATTTCTGACATGGTCGAGGAAAACTGGGAAACCATTCCACAGGTTCATAACTTGGAAAGATATAAGAGCTAATCAGTTAGTCAAACAATGGAATGACTCTTATATTTGGAAGGTAAATGTCTACCATTTTTTTTTTCTGTAAATGGAAGGTGTAATTTCTAAATGAAGTAAAAATTAAAATTGTTTTTATTTGAAATTTATTGTGAACCAAGCAATTTTGTTAGTATCAGTGTTCTAGTCACAATATGTTGGACTGTACTGAATAGATGTCTTCATAACTCGTTCTGATGCTGGTTCCTTAGGCAATTTTATAGATAGAGATAGTACAAGACTTGATGCCAACTGTTTGCAAGCTATCTATGTCCACTACGTCCCACTCTTGTAGTTATTTCTTAGTTCGTATCTATATATGTATATATATAACTCAAAGGTGACTGACTAACTGACATAGTGATCTATCAACGCACAGCCCAAACCACTGGACAGATGGGGCTGAAATTTGGCATGCAGGTAGATGTTATGACGTAGGCATCCGCTAAGAAAGGATTAACGTGAGCGAAGCCACGGGCAAAAGCTAGTTTATTCATATAATAAAAAAAAGTCATAACAAAGGCAGCTGTGGTTCAATTTTGAATTAAGTTTTATACTGTACAAGACGTGGCACAGTGGAATATGGTAGAACAAATGCATATCATAAATGACTTTTACCAATGACAAATATAGGGGATCCTATGAATATAATTTAATAGTTCGAATGTCGAACTTTAATATTCTGTACCTTTTTTTTTTTAAATACATAACAAGTATTTTTTTTTACGTTCTAAAGTTAATCGTTTATGCAACTACAAATTTTAAGTCCGTCATCTACAATTTTCAAAATGAAATAGCTTTAAAACTTCAAGTGAAAGGTACAAAGTATTATATATTTTTGGAAAGCTTATCTATTGAAGATTTAAAAAAATATATTACATATTTTTTTTATTCCAATATATAATTATATAAAAATGTTAATCATCACATGGTGGAAAAAAGGTATCTTTTAACTTCGTCGAAGGTTTTAACACTTACCCACGTTTGCCCACGCTTCGAAAATATTATTATTTTATAGTATAGGTACTCCTTAAAAACATATGAAAAAATTAGCTGCTACTTCCTGCCAATCACGAAGAAAAATAAAAATATCTACGAAGAGTATGGGAACAAAATCACTATCAGTTGCGGTTTCATAGGTTGACGTGTCTATCAATACGTAATAATTTATAAATATAACAAAGGTATATTTATCAAATGAATTTATATGCCACTAGCTTTTGCCCGCGACTTTGTTCCCGTGAATTTCTTACGGGAACAGTGCTTTTTCCCGGGATAAAAAGTACCTCATGTCCTTGTCAATACGTCTACGTGTTTGCGAAATTTCAGGAAGATTGGTTCAGTAGATAAAGCGTGAAGAAGTAAAAAATAAACAAACAAACTAGGTACTTGTGCATTTATAATATTAGTAGGGATAATGTTAGGTTTTGTCATTTTTTGTTTCATTTCCTGTGAGAAAATAGATATGTATTTAAAATAATTCACACGTTATAAAACCAAATCCTAACTAATATTATAAATGTGAAAGTGAGTTTGTTTGTTTATTTATTTGTTTGTTACCTCTTCACGCTTTATCTACTGAACCAATCTTCCTGAAAGTTTGCAAATATATAGTTTGAAGTACTGAGAAGGACATAAGGTACCCATCATCCCGAGAAAAACGCTATTCCCGTTCACTCGGGCAAAGCCGCGGGCAAAAACTAGTAGTTATATATAGAGTAGTAAAAAATATTTCTCCATTATTAATTCAGTTTACATTTTGCAAAGTTCGGCTATTTTATTTTAAAATGTCTTTTCTAAACTATAATGTTCTAAACGAGAGCTGATTGTGTAGAAGGCGGAAAAAAAACTGCGGCACTATCAACATATTTAAAAGAAAAACAAGATTCTGAAAACGACTTTATTATTGGTGAAATTCAAAGGCATATTATCCCTTCGTTCAACAAGCGCTGGCAAGAAGCAAGACGAAATAAAAACTTGTTTTTTAAGAAATAACATCTATTGGTTGGATTCCGAATATTCCGTGATTATACCGGTATCAGAGGTATAATCACGGAAGAAGCTTTCTGAAGACGCACGAGAATCCCGCAACAAGGAATTTAAAAAATGTCGCCTTCATCATACTTGGAAATGCTCTTGAAGAGAAAATGAAAATGAAGATACTCTACATCTTCTCAAAATTCACGAACTCATTTCGGATCCTGAAGCTCGCCAGGTGTAAGTGGTGAAATGTAAGTTATGTCTGTTTAGAATTATTAAAATAACAATTAGAAATTGAAATACCCATATAAACCAATTAACCTAATATTTAGTAGTAACTTTCTTCATAATTTTGATTAATTTTTGTATTCAGCGTTAAATGGGTAATATATACCTATATAGCACATATAACTGTATTTTTTTAATTTTTATCATTCTAAGATAGTAATCTTAACTGTTTACCTAACTATTTTTAAGAAATATATACTCATACAAAATGTTTAAAAAAATGTGTCATCAAATATATACCATTAATTTATATTGTGAATTTTCAATATTAAAAAATAAAAAAATGCGTTATACTATTTCAGCGAAAGTTACATATATAATACCTTATATATCCCTTTATATTACTGCAAAATTTTATAGCTTTATCTTTAAAATTGATGGATTTACAGATTTTTGATCCCAAACGGACCCATATTTTCCATAGTGCGTGGTAGTGGACATAGATGGCTTGCAAACAATACTTTTCAGAGCCTCAAATTTTAGAGTGTTATGCGAAGTTATCATTGTGTTTTTCCGTTGTTTTAGTTAATCAGGGCTGGCTCATATGCCCTGTACCTGGTCTCAAGAAGTAAACGTTTTCGCGCCGGCAGCGTATTAAAATTCATGAATACACAGGTAACAAGTAGTTTAGATTTTAAAACTTATTTACATAATTTCTTGGAATTGTTGTTTTCGGCTATTTTCATATGTGGTCACGTGTTTTAAAGCGTTATCCAACTTTGTGTTTTTATTAGAACAGTGAATGTGTATGAAAGTTGCATGATTATAGGGATACGTATATAAGTACAGAAATATAATATTTCCTTAGTAAAAACAAAAAGATGTTATTAGGTAGGTATATTTTTTGTTTCGTAACATTGTTTTTAGTATGAAAAATATTAGTAAGAACCATTTCTATTGAAGGTAATATATACTTAGTCGATAGTTATGTAAATCGGGGAGTAAATAAATATCTCTGCATATTGTACAGAGAAGGCACCTTACATTGCGCGTGTCCCGACATGCACTTGACCAGTCATTATCTTATAATTGAGAGAAGAGGAAAAATAAATAGTACCTAGGTATATTTATTTCAACTAGGTACATAATTTACATCTTGAGATATCCTTGTTTATGACACTAATCAACGTGCGTATTCATTATAACTCACGCCACACTCGAAGCATAATGATAGTGGTGCGTTTGTATGTACGTACAAGTATAACTCTAGTAGTATATGCAGTTACGAAGATTGAACTATATAATCATCGTCGTTAGTGACAAAGTGCATTGATAAAAGATAACCACAGGCTGCTAGCGTGTTGAAGCGTCCGAGAGCTCACGTCAACTTTATTACTATAATTACAAAGTTCATTTTTTATTGTTTTTGAATAATAGTCTCTGGTAACATTTTTAATTTAATTTTTATTGTTAGCAGTCAGTCTAAGAGTTTTTCTTATAAATCCCAACATAATAAAGAAGTCCCTTGGGATGGCTTTAGTTAATCGGTGATTTTAAACCAGTTAGATATTAACATTTAATTCTATTTAAATGAGTATCACGCGAAGAATTGAATAACAAGTATACAATTTGGGAGTGTAGTTTCTGTCATATCGAGCCTTATTGCCTGATTTGAATAAACCAGCTTTCATATAAACCATTACATGTGGCTGGCCAAGCCTGACTTGTTCACAAACACTATGTTATTTTGGGTATTAGCATTTATTTTGGTAGGTATTACACACGTATTTAAGTTTTACCACACGTATATTTTTTGCTTGATACACGTTGTTGTTTACATCTAAATCTTCTCTTCTTCTTCTTCTTCTCTCAGCCGAAAGACGTCCACTGCTGGACAAAGGCCTCCCCCAAGGATTTCCACAACGACCGGTCCTGCGCTGCCCGCATCCATCTAAATACGAATATATATTAAGGTTGAACTGGTTTTTACAAGGCACGAAATATTTGCGCATGTGTTATAATTAATATTATTTAAATGTTATGTGCACGAGCAAAGACTATAAAGAAAAATGTCCTGAGACATAATCTGCAGGTAACTAGATACCTATGTAATCATGTCGAATTAAATCTCCTCAATTCTACTTATATTTTAAATGCGAAAGTTTGTTTCCCAATCACACAAAATCTACTGGATGGATTTCGATGAAATTTGGTATACGGGTAGAAAAATATCGAGAATAGCACATAGAGTACTTTTATACCGGAGTTCTCACTGTAACGATGCCCCGGAGCGGTGCTATTGAATCATCATATCTTTATAACGAAGTTCCGAACAAGTTTTTTGTCTGTCTGGCTTTAAAGGGGTGGTTCCAGAGGAAGGTTTTGGTGTAGAATACACGTGGTCAAAGCCGCGGGTAAAGCTATCGATATTTATAAAATTCTTCAAAATTCAAAATCTCTTTATTTGCAATAAAATGTATGTACAAAGATCTTAAAAATTAGGTGTCCAATTACATTCTACCTTGGTAAGGTGTGCAAATATAATCTATACATATAATAAAACAGTAAAAATATTTTGTCTGTACATTTAATGTTTTTGACTGAAATGGATAGAGGGAGACCTAAAAAGAACAATAGAAAGCAAAAAAAATTTTTTGGAATTTCTTGTCTGTCTGTCTGTCTGTCTGTCTGTCTGTCTGTCTGTCTGTCTGTCTGTCTGTCTGTATGTATGTACGCGTTTCACGCAAAAACTACTGGACGGATTTGAATGAAACTTTTTTTGTTGTATAGCTATTAAGCCTGGGCAACATATAGGCTATAATTGATTTTGAAAACTGGAACACCTGATGAAGAACCATAATGGAACATGTAAACTATAAGTAATATGGAAATGGTGCCTTAACAAAAATCGTTCAACCTGATGAGCATTTTCTGCCGACGTATAAAAATTTAAGATCTGGAACATCTGATGAAAAGCTCCAAGAGACCAGCTACACTATAACATATATGGAAATGGCGCCTTAGCAAAAATCGTTCAACCTGATGAGCATTTTCTGCTGACGTATTAAAATTGAAGATCTGGAACATCTGATGAAAAGCTCCAAGAGAGATTTTTCATCTAAGCGAAACTCACGCGGGCGAAGCCGCGGGCGACAGCTAGTAGTATAATAAGACTACACTCAGACTCGGGACTTCAGTTACTGACTGACTGACTACAACGCATAGCCACAACAATTGGGCGCAGGAAGCTTAAATTTGGTGTGTAGGTTCCTTAGGCAGTGTAGGACAGCACTTAGAAAGGATTTCCCGAAATTTCCACTAGAACAAAGTCCCGGCTTATTGTTATTTATGTAACGCTTATTGTTGCAGACAACACTGCGACTTTGTTGGGCGCTACAAAACATACCGGAATTAAAGTCTGCGGCGGATAATGATGACGCCATGTTTGGGACCTTGGACTGCTGGCTTTTATATAAATTAACAGGTTTTTACTTTACCTTAATCACAGAATTAATATAAGTACTACGTACCTTAATCAAAATATCGCATGTTTGGCAAAACAATTAATAACTTTCAAAAACTGAACCGACTTTATACTTTAAAAATTCTTACAGATTTTGATAAAACTCGAATGGTTCCCATTCAAAAGAGACTTTACTATAATAATAAAATAATCATCCAATCTGACTTCCATTTTCTAAAAAATACTCAGCTAAGTCCCGCCACTAATATAAAATGCGAAAGTTTGGATATGTTTGTTAATCACGCAAAATCTACTTGATTTTGAAGAAATTTGGTACACGCGTAGAATATAACCTGGTATAGCATTATAGTGTATTTTCTATTTTCCATACCGAATTTTTCTCACACATACAAATATTTGAAAGTTGGTACAACTGGAGTAGGATGGTCCAGGGCAGAGAAGGTTTGCGTAGACGAAAGGAGGCCTATACCTAACAGTGGGTCACGGAAGCATGTTCTTGATGATGATGATGACATCCGCTTGTTAAAAAGCCCACTAACATTACGAATATTGTAAAATTCCAACAATAGGGTAGACGACAACAAGTCAAATTAGGTACTTTTTTTAAATGTCAAAAACAATAATTTATACCTATGGGACTTGTATGACAGTACTCAACGGTGACGTCACTTTTAATGGAGTCAAAAAGCATTCCCAATATACTTTAATTAGAGCTAAAAAATAGTAAACCATGTTATAAATCATATGATATGATCAATTAGAGTGACATTCAATTATAATGTTTCATTATTTAAATGCATCATATATTTTATTTTTTACCCAGTCATCATCCCTATTGTACATGAGTAGAATCTGTAACGTATTTTCAAAATTAAAAATCTCTTTATTTGCTATAAAATGTATGTATATATAATATCTTAAAAATTAGGTGTCCAATTACATTCTACCTTTCTAATTTTAAAATGAGAAATTATGATTTTCACCAAGTTCAGTTTCAGCTCGGTTTTAAATTTGAGTTTCGTAAAACATCCTGGCAACGTTTACAGACGTAACATTTTGCCACAGATTCCAAAATCCACATGACCGACGTCTCCTCGGCTTCGGCCACTGGTTTCTTCGACCCGTTTACCATGCAATGGGCCAACTGGGCGTTGACCCTCTTCCACATACCAGCCTCGTCGCTGCCGACCGTCGTGGACACCGCTGGCGACCATTTCACAAACACCTCACCGTCGATATGGGGAGCGGCGATACCTATAAGGAGTTGTGTGAGTATCTTATTCTGTGGAAACATTAGGTGGTCGGTGGTGTAAGCCTCCGGCTTTAATTCCGCCATTTACATGTTTTTTTTTACCTCTACAATATTTATCTATTTCATTTATTTATTTATTAATAAATGAAATAGATAAATATTGTGGAGGTTGTAAGATGTGATCTGCATCGCATCGGTTGTTTTCAGAAGTTACACCTACACACACAGTCCTTTTTTCAAGCTACAATACGTACTAGCATTTGGAACTACCTACGACTAACTGCGGGAGTTAATGGTCTTCACTTGAGTACTTGAAGGTGTCTTCACTTGAATACCTGAAGGGTTATAATATCGTTTTTTTGTTGTTTTATAAGCCACTAAACTTGTTTGTAGGAAGTAGGATATTGATTACGCAGATTTGTATTTAAATATATTTATTTATCACACATCATAAAAGTTTATTTTTATGGTTTTAGTTTTTACACTGACTGTCGTCATTCTTAAAAAGTATATTGTTGTAGTGTGTTAATTGTGCTAATGAACTTTGACATGTTTTTGTGAATTAGTAGACACAGTTTGTGTTTTAAAAAGTAATGCTCAAAGTAAATTAGCTGTTTCTGGCAGCTTCGTCTGCGTGAATTCAATTTTCATGTACCTATGTACAGGTATCTCGACATAATATGTTCCTCGTGTCATTTTCTGTATAAAGAATTGTCTTTTTGGATATAGGTAAATACCTATGTTGTCATTTTTTTCAGTGAAATCAAGGTGAAATTAAAATTGAGTTAAAAGTAAACAGTTTTCCATTAATATATAAACAGTAGGTAGGTTCTGATTACGATTATGATGTAAAGGGCATGTTCCATAACAGGCTATATCATGAGCAGTTCCCCAAAAATCAGAAATAATATCAAAAACCGATTAAAACTATCATATATTTGTTTTTTCGTGATCTTGTTATGGTATAAAAATACATTTAATATCACTTAATGTCGTATAATGGCCATACTGACATGGCGCCCGTACGTACGTTCGGAAAATATGATACAGAAAATCAGATACAATGCTCGATATTTTCATTATATTTTAGAAAATTAATTAAAGTAAACGTTCCTAACACATGTTACAAGCAATATCATAAAAACATATGTGTATTTCACATAAATAGATGAATAATAAATAAAATAAACAAATTCTTTCCCGCGGGCACGTATGTAGTAAAAGTACATTTTTGAACGTACCGGAAATCGAACCTGTCAAATGAAGCGCGTCAACGTCAAATCATAATGGGTGTCGGCCATTTTGGCGGAACCCGCCTAACCTTCATTACGATTTTGTTGATTTTGTTACCATAGAAATGCTACGAATTTATCGGATTTACTTGTAAGGCATTGATACTGACCTAAAAATGAAAAGTTTAGATAGGTGCTTAATGATATAGCCGGCTCCCCATACATTTGTGCAACAACCCCTTTAACTTAGTTTCGTTGATTAGATTATAGGTACGAGTACAAATAAATAAATAATATACGGACAAATCACACAGATTGAGTTAGCCCCAAAGTAAGTTCGAGACTTGTGTTATGGGATACTAACTCAACAATACTATATTTTTATAACAAATACATATATAGATAAACATCCAAGACCCGGGCCAATCTGAAAAAAAAAAATCCTCATCATTTTCCATCTTGACCCGACCGGGGATCGAACGGGACCTCCGGTGTGGCAGTCCGGCGTGATGACCGTTGGGCCACGGAGGTCGTCAACCGACAGTGGTGTGTAGGTAGAATCATCATATCGGATTCTCCTTAGTATTTAAAAACAACAATCTTTATTTCTCTTTATTTATGTGAATAAACAATAACATAATAAGGTTATTTTGTTGTATAATGTAATTTGATTTTTGTTTTATGATGTAATTTTATTTTCAACACAATTGTATTGTTCAGAAATAAATGAATATGAATACTTGACTAGCGATAAAAATACTATATTTCTAGTTTTGCTAAATCGTATCTGTGTATTTCAAAGTACATACTTTACCTACTGACTGTATATATTTCATAAAAATTGTAGCGTAATATCCTTCACCATGGATCACAAAATTGGTCAAGCGATATAGAAAGTAGTAATCTGTAGGCAATCAGTAGTGCAGCGGTGCAGTGAAGTGAAAATTCAATCGAATAAAACGATTCGTTTCATACCAAGAAATATGTTAACAAAAATTTTGACCCGAAACAAGTACTTACTTACGTATTTGTCAGTTTCGAAAAATTTTCCATATTTAAGTCATCGACATGAGAATGAACGTCACATTGATACTATTATAGAGAAAAATGCAAAATGCAATAAACTGTCTTATAAAGTATATAGGTAGGTAAGTACATATCTAAGTCATCGACATAAAAATGAATGTCACATTGGTACTAATAACATGCAAAACGCAACGATATATCTTATGTATGGAGTTCACCTACGCGACCCTTTCCGTGATTGAATTAACCTATGGTCCATTTATTCATAATTGTCCTATTATGTAAACATTTTCACACAGTAAGTACTTTTTAATGAATTTTGTTGAAAATAAATCAAATATTAGTTCAAACCTAAACATTCTAAAGTAAAACATTTATTAACCACGAAAGTTTGCATGGTAAGATTGTTTACATGATAGGAAAATTATGAATAAATGGACTTTACACTGATTGCACACAAAGGAAACTTGGGTACGCCTCGCCTTTCATATTAACGTATCTATTGTGTAATAACTTCTACCAGTTTAAATGTAATTTTCCTTACTTTACCAGCTTACGAAAAAGAAATCTTTGTTAGCCTAAAAGTTAGAAACATTTTTAGTAAACTTCTGCTACCACATAACATAGCAAATGTTCTTGCACTGTACATTATAATAACTCAAAAGAAATATATACAACGCATGTTACATCAACGGGAATAGTTTTATTTATTCTTATTCAATCGTATCCCTCCAGAAATAGAGTCTGTGACCTATTGAGAATCCGCAACTTTGTATTACAGACTGCGTATGCGATGAGGTTTGCGTTTTATTTCATTACTGCAATTAAAATGAGGAGTGTTATTTTGATTTCCTCATTAAACATTCGTTGTTTATTGTAGTTTCCTAAAAGGTGGCGCGATTTGTTATGCCTAGGCTATTTTTTTAAAAGAAATTACATATTGATACCACTTGATGTGGAGTGAGAGTAGTTGTCTGCTAGAAAAAATCTGTAGGTATAAAAATACATTACTTAAGTAGTTTTTTTTAAAGGACGACTAGGTCACTGCAAACGTTGTATTGTCACAAGAACAAATTAAACTTTACCATTAGGTATGAATAATGCAAAGATCGTCTAAAAAAATAACGTTAAAAATATTTTTAGTATTTTTCCTTGAGTATGTATGTAGTGATGATACGTTTTTCCATGTCCTGAGAAAAATCTCAGGACGTTTAAAATATATCCTACAAGACATATAACGATAACATTTTTTGAGACAGTAATTTAACTAGTTACGCAAGACATACCTCACCTATGTATTTTACTAAAAAATACACTGAAAAGCTCCTCCTTACTTAAAGGCACGTTAAGCCGTATTCGCACTATTTATAAATCCACCAATCCGCATTGGGCTCGCGTGGTGGGTTACGGCCCATGCATCCTCCTTATCCGTCTACAAGGCAGTGCAGTGCCCCATCTGTGGGGACATTAAAATGACTGATTAATACTCTGAAATGATTACAGATGGCAGACCAAACGGCATCAATGTGGGGGTCATGTTGTTTCGACGTGGGCGACGTCAAACTAACGATGGGTACCGGCACCTTCTTCAACATTAACACGGGGGTGACCCCCCACGCCAGTGTCTCTGGGCTGTACCCAGTCGTGGGCTGGAGGCTGGGCAAAGAGCTGATCTATTCGGCCGAAGGTGCTAATAATGATACAGCTTCCATTATTAAATGGGCACAGACATTAGGTAAGCTATTTTTTCTTTATTGGTTTTTAATATCAAATCGGGTGAGATGAGACCCGATGGTGTTGTGGAGGATATACTTTATTAAGAAACTCGTTAGTTAAGTTAGTAAAGCATTAATTTATTAAATGTCTCTGAGGTTACGAGAGCTGTTTTAAGAAACAATTGGGCTCGCTGAGAAATCTCAATGTGATAGTGTTCTTTTAAGGTCACTAAAGTTAATTTGCATTGTTTACTCTGTGTTGTTTGTTCTTGTTACTTACAAACAATCAATATGTGTACGTACATACTTGAAAAGATTTTTTCCTGCCTAAAAGACCTATTGATTTATACAATTTTAAATTTAAAGAAGCATCTTGTACGTATATTCCGTATGTCATGCGCATTAAAATCCTAAAATGTAATTTGTTTTCGCGTCATTAACTTTCGTTGTTGTCGACACTACAGGTTTATTCGACAACCCGCAAGAAACTGCCGACATTGCTATGTCCGTCCCAGATTCAGATGGCGTGTACTTCATTCCGGCTTTCAGCGGGCTCGGGGTGAGCAATTCATTAATAAATAAATAAAACGAAGTAGGGCAAATTTATTTCATCTTTGATTTTATTGACTTCGTTTCTAATAATAATGGAATTAATAAGGAATCACGGCCGTGTACGGAAGGGAGCCCAGCTAGTGCCGGATTCCTACCGGATAAAAACGATGACGACAGCGAACCGTAATTACCTATTTAGGATAATACTGGGTATATGAAAGTGGAGAACATATTGCAGTTAAGAAAAATAAATGTCCAAACAGAATAGCAAAAAAGTGGCGCTTCGTAAGTTTTCAACACAGGTGCTCCTAGACCCTGATTGAAACTCCAAGATTTGATGCCATTGTTACACTATGTCACAGAATTAATATAAGTACTATGTACAGAAATGAAGCTCCCTGCCCTCTCGCAATATGGCGTACCCCGTGCGCACTCCGCACTTCTCCCCCGTTCATTTGGCGATTGGCGATACATGTACAGTTTCATTTGTTGACCGAGCGAGCGAAGCGAGCGAGGGCTATAGCTATAGTACTAGTAGGTATATCAGACGCCCCGTTTCTATGAAGTGCCATCCCTGTGACTATGCTTATACAGCAAAAATGTTGTATTCCAGCCGCCATACAACGACGGTACGGCGGCGTCAGGGTTCGTGGGTATGAAGCCGTCCACCAGCCGAGCGCACCTCGTGCGCTGTGTGCTCGAGTCACTGGCCTTCCGGACGCAGCAACTGTACGCGTGCGTGCGCGGCGAGACCGACTGCCACTACAGCTGCATCAGGTCAGTGTGGGGTATCATACAGCGACGGCAGGGTTCGTGGCATGAAGCATCCACCAGCTGCGTGCTCGAGTCACTGGCCTTCCGGACGCAGCAACTGTACGCGTGCGTGCGCGGCGAGACCGACTGCCACTACAGCTGCATCAGGTCAGTGTGGGGTATCATACAGCGACGGCAGGGTTCGTGGCATGAAGCATCCACCAGCTGCGTGCTCGAGTCACTGGCCTTCCGGACGCAGCAACTGTACGCGTGCGTGCGCGGCGAGACCGACTGCCACTACAGCTGCATCAGGTCAGTGTGGGGTATCATACAGCGACGGCAGGGTTCGTGGCATGAAGCATCCACCAGCTGCGTGCTCGAGTCACTGGCCTTCCGGACGCAGCAACTGTACGCGTGCGTGCGCGGCGAGACCGACTGCCACTACAGCTGCATCAGGTCAGTGTGGGGTATCATACAGCGACGGCAGGGTTCGTGGCATGAAGCATCCACCAGCTGCGTGCTCGAGTCACTGGCCTTCCGGACGCAGCAACTGTACGCGTGCGTGCGCGGCGAGACCGACTGCCACTACAGCTGCATCAGGTCAGTGTGGGGTATCATACAGCGACGGCAGGGTTCGTGGCATGAAGCATCCACCAGCTGCGTGCTCGAGTCACTGGCCTTCCGGACGCAGCAACTGTACGCGTGCGTGCGCGGCGAGACCGACTGCCACTACAGCTGCATCAGGTCAGTGTGGGGTATCATACAGCGACGGCAGGGTTCGTGGCATGAAGCATCCACCAGCTGCGTGCTCGAGTCACTGGCCTTCCGGACGCAGCAACTGTACGCGTGCGTGCGCGGCGAGACCGACTGCCACTACAGCTGCATCAGGTCAGTGTGGGGTATCATACAGCGACGGCAGGGTTCGTGGCATGAAGCATCCACCAGCTGCGTGCTCGAGTCACTGGCCTTCCGGACGCAGCAACTGTACGCGTGCGTGCGCGGCGAGACCGACTGCCACTACAGCTGCATCAGGTCAGTGTGGGGTATCATACAGCGACGGCAGGGTTCGTGGCATGAAGCATCCACCAGCTGCGTGCTCGAGTCACTGGCCTTCCGGACGCAGCAACTGTACGCGTGCGTGCGCGGCGAGACCGACTGCCACTACAGCTGCATCAGGTCAGTGTGGGGTATCATACAGCGACGGCAGGGTTCGTGGCATGAAGCATCCACCAGCTGCGTGCTCGAGTCACTGGCCTTCCGGACGCAGCAACTGTACGCGTGCGTGCGCGGCGAGACCGACTGCCACTACAGCTGCATCAGGTCAGTGTGGGGTATCATACAGCGACGGCAGGGTTCGTGGCATGAAGCATCCACCAGCTGCGTGCTCGAGTCACTGGCCTTCCGGACGCAGCAACTGTACGCGTGCGTGCGCGGCGAGACCGACTGCCACTACAGCTGCATCAGGTCAGTGTGGGGTATCATACAGCGACGGCAGGGTTCGTGGCATGAAGCATCCACCAGCTGCGTGCTCGAGTCACTGGCCTTCCGGACGCAGCAACTGTACGCGTGCGTGCGCGGCGAGACCGACTGCCACTACAGCTGCATCAGGTCAGTGTGGGGTATCATACAGCGACGGCAGGGTTCGTGGCATGAAGCATCCACCAGCTGCGTGCTCGAGTCACTGGCCTTCCGGACGCAGCAACTGTACGCGTGCGTGCGCGGCGAGACCGACTGCCACTACAGCTGCATCAGGTCAGTGTGGGGTATCATACAGCGACGGCAGGGTTCGTGGCATGAAGCATCCACCAGCTGCGTGCTCGAGTCACTGGCCTTCCGGACGCAGCAACTGTACGCGTGCGTGCGCGGCGAGACCGACTGCCACTACAGCTGCATCAGGTCAGTGTGGGGTATCATACAGCGACGGCAGGGTTCGTGGCATGAAGCATCCACCAGCTGCGTGCTCGAGTCACTGGCCTTCCGGACGCAGCAACTGTACGCGTGCGTGCGCGGCGAGACCGACTGCCACTACAGCTGCATCAGGTCAGTGTGGGGTATCATACAGCGACGGCAGGGTTCGTGGCATGAAGCATCCACCAGCTGCGTGCTCGAGTCACTGGCCTTCCGGACGCAGCAACTGTACGCGTGCGTGCGCGGCGAGACCGACTGCCACTACAGCTGCATCAGGTCAGTGTGGGGTATCATACAGCGACGGCAGGGTTCGTGGCATGAAGCATCCACCAGCTGCGTGCTCGAGTCACTGGCCTTCCGGACGCAGCAACTGTACGCGTGCGTGCGCGGCGAGACCGACTGCCACTACAGCTGCATCAGGTCAGTGTGGGGTATCATACAGCGACGGCAGGGTTCGTGGCATGAAGCATCCACCAGCTGCGTGCTCGAGTCACTGGCCTTCCGGACGCAGCAACTGTACGCGTGCGTGCGCGGCGAGACCGACTGCCACTACAGCTGCATCAGGTCAGTGTGGGGTATCATACAGCGACGGCAGGGTTCGTGGCATGAAGCATCCACCAGCTGCGTGCTCGAGTCACTGGCCTTCCGGACGCAGCAACTGTACGCGTGCGTGCGCGGCGAGACCGACTGCCACTACAGCTGCATCAGGTCAGTGTGGGGTATCATACAGCGACGGCAGGGTTCGTGGCATGAAGCATCCACCAGCTGCGTGCTCGAGTCACTGGCCTTCCGGACGCAGCAACTGTACGCGTGCGTGCGCGGCGAGACCGACTGCCACTACAGCTGCATCAGGTCAGTGTGGGGTATCATACAGCGACGGCAGGGTTCGTGGCATGAAGCATCCACCAGCTGCGTGCTCGAGTCACTGGCCTTCCGGACGCAGCAACTGTACGCGTGCGTGCGCGGCGAGACCGACTGCCACTACAGCTGCATCAGGTCAGTGTGGGGTATCATACAGCGACGGCAGGGTTCGTGGCATGAAGCATCCACCAGCTGCGTGCTCGAGTCACTGGCCTTCCGGACGCAGCAACTGTACGCGTGCGTGCGCGGCGAGACCGACTGCCACTACAGCTGCATCAGGTCAGTGTGGGGTATCATACAGCGACGGCAGGGTTCGTGGCATGAAGCATCCACCAGCTGCGTGCTCGAGTCACTGGCCTTCCGGACGCAGCAACTGTACGCGTGCGTGCGCGGCGAGACCGACTGCCACTACAGCTGCATCAGGTCAGTGTGGGGTATCATACAGCGACGGCAGGGTTCGTGGCATGAAGCATCCACCAGCTGCGTGCTCGAGTCACTGGCCTTCCGGACGCAGCAACTGTACGCGTGCGTGCGCGGCGAGACCGACTGCCACTACAGCTGCATCAGGTCAGTGTGGGGTATCATACAGCGACGGCAGGGTTCGTGGCATGAAGCATCCACCAGCTGCGTGCTCGAGTCACTGGCCTTCCGGACGCAGCAACTGTACGCGTGCGTGCGCGGCGAGACCGACTGCCACTACAGCTGCATCAGGTCAGTGTGGGGTATCATACAGCGACGGCAGGGTTCGTGGCATGAAGCATCCACCAGCTGCGTGCTCGAGTCACTGGCCTTCCGGACGCAGCAACTGTACGCGTGCGTGCGCGGCGAGACCGACTGCCACTACAGCTGCATCAGGTCAGTGTGGGGTATCATACAGCGAGGGCAGGCTTCGTGGGCATGAAGCATCCACCAGCTGCGTGCTCGAGTCACTGGCCTTCCGGACGCAGCAACTGTACGCGTGCGTGCGCGGCGAGACCGACTGCCACTACAGCTGCATCAGGTCAGTGTGGGGTATCATACAGCGACGGCAGGGTTCGTGGCATGAAGCATCCACCAGCTGCGTGCTCGAGTCACTGGCCTTCCGGACGCAGCAACTGTACGCGTGCGTGCGCGGCGAGACCGACTGCCACTACAGCTGCATCAGGTCAGTGTGGGGTATCATACAGCGACGGCAGGGTTCGTGGCATGAAGCATCCACCAGCTGCGTGCTCGAGTCACTGGCCTTCCGGACGCAGCAACTGTACGCGTGCGTGCGCGGCGAGACCGACTGCCACTACAGCTGCATCAGGTCAGTGTGGGGTATCATACAGCGACGGCAGGGTTCGTGGGCATGAAGCTTCCACCAGCTGAGCGAAATATGTATTACTAGCGCCCCGCCCCGACTTCGCTCGGAATTTACATACATAAATTGTAGCCTATGTCACTTAGGTATAATGTAGCTTTCTATTGGTGAAAGAATTTTCAAAATCGGTTCAGTAGTTCCGAAGATTACCCCCTACAAACAAATTCACAAATTTGCAAATACTTCCTCTTTATAATATTAGTGTCTTTTTGTTTCATAATATTTTTTTTTTATTTGTCAAATTTATTGATTTTCAAAAATATATATTGTGTGATTAAAAATACAATAAAACTTCCAGATTGGACGGCGGCGTATCCAACAACGATTTCATCGCTCAGCTCGTAGCGGACCTCACAGGCTTGCGAGTGGAGCGACCCCTCCACGTGGAAATGTCTTCGCAGGGCTGCGCACACATAGTCGGCTTACACTTAGGTAAGTTAATGAGCCTTACTGCATACATATATACATAAAATCACGTCTTTATCCCTTACGGGGTAGACAGAGCTAAGAGTCGTGAGACTCGAAGGCCACGCTTAGCTGAATAGTGGGCTTTCTGATGGAATGGTTTACCTTACTTCGTTGTCAAAAAATAAATGACTTGTATCCGAACAATAATTTGATGACTTGTTATAAGCGGACAATGTGTTTAACGAGAAGAAATCGTTTTGTAGTTAGAATTTATGTGTCAAAAATTCTTTTAAAAATTGTGTCCAAAGAAAACTTAGAATCAATAAATATTAAAATTAAAAAACATTTAATTTCAGGTATATGGAAATCAAAAGAAGAATTAAAATCATTACGCAAAATCGGTTGTGTGTTTCAACCTCGCGCGAACGTTAGGAAAATGTACGAAGTTTCTATAGAACGGTGGGAGGACGCTGTTAGGAGACTGTGCGGGTGGTATGGCAACACTAAAAATAAATCAACCCAGTCTATACCAACCATTTCCGATTCCAGTAGCAATTCCATCACCCCACAGAGCAGTTTCAAGATTTCACACAAAAACGGTTCCGCTAAATAGCGGTGGCTTTTTTATTTGCTCGCGTTTTTGATCGCGTGCTTTCCTTTGTACAGATGATATTCGACTTGCCATTATTATAGGGTGTTTTGTTGGTACGTTTGTAGGTTTAGTGGTTGAGGCTTTAGCGTAGTAGATTGTATGACACCGTTCCGGCTCAGCAAATATCATACTAATATTGTTAATACAGTTTGTTTGTATGGGGTAGTAGCTTCGGAGCTACTGAACCGATTTCAAAAATGCTTTCACCAATAGGAAGCTACATTATACCTGAGTAACATAGGCTACAATTTATGTATGTACCTCCCGAGCGAAGCCGGGGCGGGGCGCTAGTATGTTTTATATAAGTTTATAGATACAAATCATAAGCATGCTGTGTGATATGGCGGTTGTTGTTGTTTAAAATATGTTGTTCTTGCAATGGTTTTCTTAGTTTTGGCAATAGTCAAATACAGTTTCATTGTTATTATTTGGGGCTGTATTTAGTCGTGTCGTTAAGGTGTAAAAAAATAGATCGTAAGAAATAGTCCTTATTTTTTGCGCGGGAGAGGTGTCATGTAAATCGGCCATGTTTTTTATCATCAGTCACAGAAATGCTAACGACGACCATTTTAATTTTAGAATAGCTCTGTGATATTTGTGATTACCTTGGATTCTGAAAAGGTTGCCAATTTAATAGATTAAATTTTTACAATCTAGATTTATTTTTTCTTAGAATCTATTTTAGATGGAAGAATAATTAAATTATTTTTATTGAATGACGATATTGTAAGTAACCTACATTCGTTACTAAAAGTTATGTGGCGAGTCAGCCGTACTGATAACTTGGTTCCTTAAAGCTAGTCTATTGTATTCATGTTTCGATGTCAGCAGCATTTCTGTGATTGACTAAACAGTTTGTCAAGAAGGTAGTATGAAAACTGTGGTGATACTTTATAATGATAATTATTCGACGGCTAAAGCAAGAATTGTTCATAAAATACTTTCAAACATTGATACAAACATTGACAAAATAAAATATAATAATACAAGATTTATCTTCTATTTCCAGTTAAATAAATAATTCCAATGGACAGTCGTATGCACTTTCTTGACAAGTTGTTTGAAGTTTATACCTTTGTATGGTGACGGCGACTAGGCAATATTATTATATAAATAAGGCGTTAGGTATGGAAAGGATTTTATTATCCCTCGTACTTTTTAAGTGTGTTCATTTATTGTATTTCTGAATTTATTTACACTAGTTAGCATTATTTAGAAAAAAATGTGTTTACTTTGTTACTGTACTTTTTATATTTTGATATTATGATTTGAAACTTAGGTCAAAAATGGTGATATATATCTAATATCCTTATATTAGATATATATCACCATTTTTAATCTTTTAATTTTTCAATTTATCTGTTAAGTAATAACATCACACCATTCTCTCTTCTCTTTTATTCATAAAACATAAATGCTTGCTGAACATGATTTCAGTTAAAATATGTTTTGTCTAAAAAAAGGACTAACAAACCAATTTTGACAAATACATTCAGTAGATATATTGTTGTTTACGAGTTTTACGTCATAACTTAATTCCACCTTTTTGGAAACGCTCAAATTTTAATTTCATAGTAGAGTTAGTGTAAATACGTAGATTAGGAATAAATGTGAATCAAGAATTTTTCTTTTAAAATGATGCTAAAGTAACAAAGTCAAGTCCAAATCTGTGGGTAAAATTAAAAAAGACAATTCGTGATGTCAATGAGTTTCAAGTTAGTGAATTCAAAAAGATCACTTTTCGTTATACACGGTTTTCATAGTTTTATAGTATTACCTGATTACATACGATCCGGTGAAGGAAAACATCGTGAGGAAACCTGCACATTGGCTGACTGTTTAGTTAACTAGTGTGTATACGGCTACTGTCGTAAAAGTCATGTCAGATGCCTTTAAGCGATTTGAATAAAATCTGACACCAGTGTACCTAATCACACTCGATAAGAAAGAAGACATACGCTCCTATAGTAATTTTGTAGTAATGTTTCACGAGTATAGCTTTCACTTTTTCTAGATTATAAAAACACATTTAATCATTTGATTGTATTTACGTTACAACGGTTCGTGAAAGTATTATCGTACCACAGATTTAGATGAGGCTAGATACCGCATGTTTGTTCGGTAGTATGAAAACCGAGGGGCCATTATTTTCTACCTACGATGACGTCACGCCAGTCATTTTAGTGATGGGCGCAACATAAACGCGAATGAAGGCTAACTGAGTAGCAAACGCGTGATTGTTTGTCCATTGGACAAACGCCGGGCACGCTTGGACATACTGCTTGCGGCATCTAGAGTATATCAAAATCTGTGTATCATACTCTTATTGATAAATACATAAACAAAATAAGATTCGTCCGCTTTAGCTTACGATTTATTTGTAAAAAAAGAAAAAGAATTAGGTCTTTTTCTTACCTTACTATATCGGTGCGTTTGTGAATATCAATACATATTTATATCAAAAGCAGACTGTATATTTAAGTAAGATTTATAGAAGACAATATGACTGTTTAACTATTTGATTAGAAGTAAGATTTTTTACCTTTGGCTCAATCGTATATGTAGAATGTATATTAGCTGTGTTGTTGTCGTATGTTTTATTTATTTGTTTATTATTATTCACGTTGTGGTCGTCAGACTTTGTTTTTATGCCTAATAGATTTATAATTACATCGAAACTTGCCATACCTTTGAAAATGTAAAATGAGATTTTATTCTACGATAGTAAGTACATATTATTGGAAAAAATATTTTGCGAATAAATTAAGTACGATTAAATCTTTTTTATTATTTGTAAATTGCCTGTTCGAAGATTGCCTGCCATTTGTATTTAAATATAAGGTTTCATCGTGAAAAGTCCTTCTTCACTAGTAGAAAAATCGTATGATTTATGATAAGTGGTCACTGTTGTTTTAATATTAATCTAGGATAAAAGTAACTCCGTGCCTTTGTGGCATAATTCATATTAGTAGGTACCTACCTTTACATTTATTATCTTTCATGAAAAAAACAACTTACTCGTACATAACATACAACTATTTAACATATTTAAAATTACTTTATATACCTACAAGATATCCAAAGATCTCCATCAAAAGCATTAGTTTACGTATGTCAGTACCAACAAATTATTCATTGCGCGTTTTGCTCGAGTATCCAACCACAATTCCAAAGCAAAAACCGCCATAGACAGCACATATCCTACTAGTAACATTATAAATGCTACTCTTTGCTCATAAATGCTGATCCTAATGCTTCGCCGCGGTTCTGAGCTCTTCTTGGTGACGGGGTCCATCACTTTGAACGTGTAGCGTGTCCATTTGTCGTATACTGAAGGGAGCCCAGCTTCTACGATCTTCATTATCAGCACTCGTAGGTGGCCAGTGAAGAGGAACCCTATAAATTAAAAAATAATGTATAGATAGATATGTAGTTATCAAAATAGATCAAAACCGGGCAAAAACGTGAGATAGGGGTTATGTTTAACACCTATTTATGGTGGTTAGGTGACCACCATAGGTGCTATATATCCACCAAAAATTCCTTCCTTTACATGTTGGTATTTATATGAGAATTCTAAGAGAATCCTTGGCGATAGAGTTGCCACGAAAGCTGAAGTTCTGCATAAGACTTTCCGGAAATATTTACACCATCTCTGCTCTACGGTTATCGTGAATAACACAAACCTCACAGAAATCATGAAAGAATATAATGACTTGGTAAATGTCACTTGGTCTGGCAGGCAATGAATAATAATAGACTGAAGAGAGTGACGATTGTAGAGGAAGCGAGAGATTCCATTGGTTCGATCTGTAAGGATCGAACCAATGGAAATCGCTAGACTCTGCCCACTTACAGGGGTAATTCGTAGGCGTGATAATCTTTATGTCACCTGATCTGACGACGAATGATAAATAGTAGTGTTCAAAGCACTCGCCGGGCGCGTACAGTAGCGGCTGGCCATCTTCATCGGTGAGGTTGTACAGGGTCCGCAGTAGGACATCTGAGCGGTCCACCGTCGCTGTGTTTGGACGATTCAGGGCATAAACCGCTGGTAGGTTCCTCACTGGAAGGTTGGTGATATATATTTTGGTAAACGAAATAACAGGTGCTACATACGTATATCCTCCTAAGACCCTGCGTACTGCCTAAAGAACAAAATAACCACCTACTAAATACCAAATACTTAAGTCCTGAGTATTACAAAGCGACACATGTCGAATTGACCTAATGTTCTTTACAAAGAATAAAATAAATGTCATCACTAAGTCCTGAGGTTTCAACGACGATTTTTAATATGTTAGAGAATGCTACATGATTTTTGTTAGAACAAACATTGTTTGTAATTGAAAGAAGTTTTTATTGCACTAACTCACATTTTCGATACATTTATTCTTTCTAAAGAACATTCGGTTTCAATGTAGTAAATTCAATGCATACATTTGTTCTTCTCATAGGGCGTACGGTCTGAATGGTGTACATTAAAAGCTTTATTTGGGGTTCCAACAGAGAGCTATTCCGTTTAATTTGTCGTCTGCAATTGCACCTGGTATCTACTACCTCGTATCAAAACTCAGAAACTTGGATAAACTTTTCTAAAATGAAATACCAAATGTTCTAATAATCTTTTTAATAAAATTTTATTACAAAATAGAGAGAAATGGAGATTTTTTGATTGCACTTCTGGCTATGAAATCCCTGACGAACTTGTTCTAGCATCGGCCACGCTTTCAACTGCATATCTTCAGCTCTTCTGCCCGGTGCGATATCATTACCTACTATAGTATTTTAATAGAATTCCTCAAATGAAAATACCATCCCCCGAGCCAATAGCGCACTGTAAATGGAACTGGAGAAATATACTTATTTCTCACACCAACACAAGCAAATCGATGTGAAGCAAATACAACCCATAAGCAAAGTCATTGCAATTAAAACCTAGCATTATTTAAAATACTTCATGATTCTGAGATAGGAGGCTTTGTAGATGATAACAATCCAGATTATATAGAGCCTCGAATAGATGATAGTTATGAGCGTAGAGACATTGACCAAAATTATACTTGCTCCGAAAATTATGATAATGATGTGACACCACGTGTACGTACGTAGCCGCTTAGACAAACTCCTGATATCTCGCGAGTTCTAGGTACTCCGGTTCTAGCTCGCTCTTTGCTAGACAAAGTTCCACCCTCATCATATGCCCCATCAGTAAACTTACTTTGTGAGCTAGTATAATTTTGGTCACTGCCTCAAAGCTCATAACTATTATCTATTCGAGGTTCTTTATAATCAGGATTCTTATCATCTACAAAGTCTTCTATCTCAGAATCAAAATTAAAAAAATCATAATGAATAAAAATAAATTCCCAGCCAAAAGAAAAATTTAATGATGAACAATCAATTATTAATCACTGATAAGATAGTGCTTAAGGTCTGAAGCGAATCATTTTAGAACCGCCTACCGGATCTAAATGTAAAATAAGCCATTATAAAATCTACTTTGGCTTACTTTACTAATGGTTCAAAGGCTCCCAAGTGGGACAGGGGGCATCTATCCATAGTGCTTCTCCATCGGGATCTGTCCTGGGCAATGCGCTAAGCCTCTGATCTGGTGAGACTGCCTTCAGTTCCGCCGCAACAGTAAGCCACCAGGTTCGCTTGCGTCGACAAACTTTCCTCTTTCCCTGTAGTATCCAATGGAGAGCTTGTTTAGGGATATTGGTGGAGTCTCTTTAAAGCATGTGGCCGATCCATGACCATTTGCGGTGCTTGATCTGATTGTCAATCGGCGTTTCCTTGCACATTTCTCATGGTTGGAGATGGTCTCTAGCCAGACAATGCCAAGTGTTTGCCGGGGGCATAGGTTGACGAACACCTGCACTGGATGCGTGATATTCTTGGTCTCTGCTTATTCTGGAATCTGCTTTTAAATACGCAAAAAATCATAAAAATCGATCTAACCATTCTCGAAATTTGAGCAAATCCATACTAATATTATAAATGCGAAAGTTTGGATGTGAGTTTGTGAATTTGTGAGTTTGTGAGGATGTTTGTTACAAAATCACGCAAAATCTACTGGACGGATTTCGATGAAATTTGGTACAGAGGTAGATAATGACCTGGAATAGCACATAGGCTAATTATCCCGGGAAAAAGCACTGTTCCCGTGGAAAATTCACGCGGGCGAAGCCGCGGGCAAAAGCTAGTATTATACATAAAGGTTTAAACACTTTGACCTAAAATTCTTTTTAAAGAACAAATTCTTGAAGGGAATTTAGTGCATAAATGCCGAACGCACTTTACAAAGAACTAATTATTTTACTGGGAGATTAATAAAAATCTGTTTCATGTATTGTGAAAATAACATTAACTTTGCAAAATATGTCAATCAGACAATATAAACAAGTAGAATATATTACAAAAATTTCATTATTTCAATAGATATCTTTGGATTTACCTACTTAACCTTGATTTCGACGACCCTCCATTGTCACCTGTTTGAATAAGAATATGGCGGCTTACTTCCGCTTCTTAAACTTAAACGTCAAAGATGATTAACCGTAGAGTAGAAATAAAACGTTTCCTGCTAGATAGTTGCCAGAAATTAAATAATATTACAGAAAAACGAATTGGTTCTATTTATAGACCGCTGGGTCATAGTGACATCTTACAGTTCGCTATACTCAGGACTCAATGACATGTACAAATTTGTTCTTTGAGAAAGATGTTCGGTTATAAAGACAACTTTTCAAAAAAATGTCTGGGTCTTAAGAGGATATACAATGACAAAAGTTGTTTAGGGTAGGTATGTCGGTAGTTGGTCGGTAGGTACTACAAGGAGCTCGAGTGATGATATCCCGTTGTACTACCAGAACAGCAGTAGGACTACAGGTATATAGGTATATAGTAGTATCCCGTGATCCCACTAGCAGTAGGACCACGGGTACAAAATGTAGGTATTTAATATAAAGTTATGAATTGTACATAGTAATACCTACCAACCTGTAGCGCTTTCGTTTTCCGCATAATATTTTAAGTTCTTCACCAGTGTCCTCTTAGCAGCTTTGGAGTCGTTCAAGATTGTCCCGTGCCCTAGCAGCGCGGCAATGGAAGGATACGAGTAGACCTCGACACCGTAGTCGCACATTTGTTGAAGCGTTTGGAGTTTGTCGAATCTCACTAGCGTGGCGAACATGTTGTTCACGTGACCCTGGTGAAAAAAAACAATAAATTAAAGCTTAAACAATGAATTGAAGTTAGGGGCTCAGTCAATATGGTGCCCTATAACAGTGAAAAGTAGGTACTTACTTGATATTTGGCAGTGAGAACCACTGAGCACAAAAGACATGTAGCTGCCAATAAAGACCTTTTTATTCTTCTATTGAAGAAGAATCCGAATAAGCCGGACCACACAGCATTTACGGCATAAATATAAAATTTCAATCTTATTGGTTCAATCAACCTACTCGTCACATACATCATCGTCCCTACTAACGTCAGGCATGATATTATCAACACCCACGACGTTATTCCGTAAATATTAAACGGGTAGTGCCACAGAGGTACCTCATTTGGCTCTTTCATCAAAGCGCATAATGAATCCGAAAATACGTAATGTAAAAAATTTATCCTGATGTCCGTAGAATACAAAACCATAAACCTTGAATTAAAAGATACGTCAATTTTCCCTCGTACAATCAGACCTAATGTTCCAGTCACGTGTCCAGAGTGGACGTATCCATAGTTCGTTATGGTTTGCTTCTCAAAAGTGACATTAAATTTAAAGACTTGCATAATATCATGCATTATTAAAGCATCTAGTCCGCAGTAACCGTTCGTAATATTACTGTTATACTTAATGAAGGAACTCCAACCGTCGCAATGAGTCACAGATGTAGGAAAACGAAAAAAAATGTTAGCTTTCAGTGGATATCCTTGAGTTAAATCTCTAGCACTGTTCATTAAAGTTTCATGCACATCATTTGCGGGTACAGTTTTGAAAGTTCTCTCGTAAAATTGACCTGCTATATGACTTAGCTGTTTGTTTCCATCATATATTGAAAATTTGTCAGGACAATCATCAGGATACTCGACCACTACATACACCATCTGATATTTTTTCCAGAAATCGTTAAGGAATTTGTAAATGCTTAAATTAACTTCTTTACCGAAATTGCCATCTTTACATGCGTAGGTTGCGTTATTTACTACAACTATATTTACAAGGGACCAATGAGACTGAAATAGAATAGCAGCTACAGAATTTGAAAATATAACATTTGAGAGACTTCTTGTATAAACAACAATATTAGGTGTATTGTAACTAAAATACATCAATTTAGTTCTTGTTGTCAGATCTGGCTTGAAATCACCAGTGAATATTATTCTATCATCATTCACCGATAGTGAAGATAGGCAATTGTTTAAACTCCAATCATCTTGTGAGGTGTCTAATACAATGGTGTGTGTTTTGGGTCTTTTAGCAAAGACAACTGCCCCGCAATTCCAGGTGTTGTTTGGTGGTTCATATATGAATAGTTTATTTGCTTGCGTTGATATTGATATGCACAAAATATTTAAGATCAAGTCACAATGTTTCAACATCGTAATCGGCGTCGGTAATGAATTCGATAGAGACGATGTTCTCTGTGTTATTTGTAAAATCAACTACGAGGAGTACCTACGTATTAAAAATCGTAGGCGTTCATTTCGGTAATCACAATCCATAAAAACCAATCACTCATGTTGTAATGATTAATGAATGATAAGTATCAATCGGGCAAATATTTGTTTAGTTGACGTTGCGTCAAACGTTGAGCCACGAAATGTGAAGTCGTGTAAACAGACTGGTAAACACTGAACTTTCAGTGAGCTTCCATAATAGATTGGTTAAATTATTCAAAGCATGAAGATTGTTGACAAAAATGTCTTTGCACAAACTATCATTTCTAGATCTGTATTTGGTAAAGCTGAATTTGTTAGCTGTTTTGTACAAGTCAAGAGGAATCAAATGAGCAGGAATTCTATGCTCAATCGGTTCAGCATTATGGCTTACTTTACAGCACCAACATCGAACGATAAACCAATCTAATATACGTAATGACCTACATTTATAAGCAAATGAATATGTTGTATGTATCTTAGGATGTTAGAATTTCCAAATAATATATTTATTCCAATTACTTTTACCCAAGATTAAACAGATTTGATTATTTACACAATTTTATCAAAAATTCACTACCAATGGTTTTTACACTAGCTTTGTCTACAGCTCTACCAAAACTCTACACTGTTATTCCACGTGGACAGACTGCATAAAAAATCGTTTAGTACCTATATAACGCCAAGTAAGTAATTTAATAAAAACAAGCAACGGATTATCTACACGCCCTACAGTAGCGCCTTTCTTTAGATAGGTAGGTAAGTAGGTGTCAGGGTGTAAGCTTTAGACGTATTTATAACTAGCTGTCGCCCGCGGCTTCGCCCGCGTGAGTTTCGCTTAGATGAAAAGTATTTTTGTGTTCCAAACAGTTTCAGATGTTTCGGATCTTCGATTTTTATACGTCTACAGAAAATGCTCATCAGATTAATCAAGTTTTGCTAAAGCGCCATTTCCATATCTGGTATAGTGTAGCTGGTCTCTTGGAGTTATTCATGAGATGTTCCAGATCTTCAATTTTTATACGTCAGCAGAAAATGCTCATCAGGTTGAACGATTTTTGTTAAGGCGCCATTTCCATATATGTTATAGTGTAGCTGGTCTCTTGCAGTTCTTCATCAGATGTTCCAGATCTTCAATTTTTATACGTCAGCAGAAAATGCTCATCAGGTTGAACGACTTTTGTTAAGGCACCATTTCCATATTTCTTATGGTTTAGCTGTTCTGTTATGGTTCTTCATCAGGTGTTCCAGTTTTCAAAATGAATTATAGCCTATATGTTGCCCAGGCTTAATAGCTATACAACAAAAAAAGTTTCATTCAAATCCGTCCAGTAGTTTTTGCGTGAAACGCGTACATACATACAGACAGACAGACAGACAAGAAATTCCAAAAAAAATTTTTTGCTTTTTATTGTTCTTTTTAGGTGTCCCTCTATCCATTTTAGTCAAAAATACTAAATGTACAGACAAAATATTTTTACTGTTTTATTATATGTATAGATTTACGTAAATACTTATAAATTCCTTGGTCAGCTTAAAAATAAGTGTTAGCGAAAAAATCAAAGTATCAGATGCTTCATACATTTATTTTGAATAAATATATAATTTACGAGTAGGTAATTTACTTGTATCTAGTGTACGATTAGTTTTCTCTCTTGCATGCTTTGTATTGCATTAATATGTAGGTATGTTGGTATTGAGAATTGTAGAAAGTACAAAATTAGTAAGTCCCTATACCTATTTAATTAGGAAGGTATAAACATACTTTAGTGCTATTCTCTTACCTACGTGTGATCGATGTGAAGTCCGTTTTTTTGATAATTGTCCTATTATGTAAACAATCTTACCATGTTTTTATGATTTTACAACAATTTAAATTCAAATAGACTTGTTAGGAAATTACTTTTGTAGTTAATAAATGTTTTACTGTAGAATGTTTAGGTATGATATAATATTTGATTTATTTTCAACAAAATTCAACAAAAAGTACTGTGAAGATTGTTTACATAATAGGGGCTATTAAGAAAAAATGGAGTTTAGGTGCTCTACTAAATCTGACGACACTCAATCTTCAAAATCACATTTGAATAACTTTGAAGATTCGCGGTAGATCAAAATTGGGTCCAGCAGCCTGGATCCATGTGTACAAGTTGTGTTCTTAATCTCTTTGCGAATTGACGTAGTGTGATTATTTTAATTAGTCCCTTGAGACCTCAGTTAATATACGTTTGTAAAATACCATTCATTGCACGTTTTGTTCGCATATTCCTCCATAATTCCACAACAAACACTGCTATGGACGTCAAGTAACCCAATATTAACACCGCAAATGCTACCCTTTGCTCATACATGGTGATCCTAATGGTCGGACGCGGTTCAGAGCTCGGTTTCATCAAGGGGTCCACCACTTGGAGCGTATATCGTGTCCATTTGTAATATACAGCTGGGAGACCAGCTTCTACGATCTTCATTATCAGCACTCGTAGTTGGCCAGTGAACAGGAATCCTGTGAACAATATTCGTGATTACTAACTGTTCATAATAATTTCGATTTAAAAAAAGATTTCGAATTTTATATCTGTGCAAGGAGTTCCTTCGTTGGGAGCTTCTCCTGGGTGCACTATCCTTACCTGATGGTAGAGGCATTACCTGTTGTTCGTGCTAAGGGTATAGGTTTTTAAACTTATTGCTTCTATCTGCGGTGGTCAACATTGTACGATTAACATAAGTAACTTTTTTCCACAAACCTGGTCTGACGATGTAAGACAGGTAGTATTGCTCAAAGCACTCATTCGCAGCGTACAGCAGCGGTCGACCATCTTCATCGGTCAGGTTGTACAGAGTCTGAAGCAGCAAGTCTGCACGTTCTATCGTCGCTACATTTTTATGTTTCAGGACAAATTCTGTAAAAAGGTTGATGACGTTATAAAAACTAAAGCGACATTGTATCCTTAAGCTCTTGAGTGTTCTAGGTGTTATTAGAGCCTGTAAAATTATATTAACCTATATAATTAGAGTATACAATGCTTTTAAGTTAAGTTTGTGCAGTGCTTGTCTGAACACCATGTGCTGACGTAAATGCTACCAGTGGGTTTGAATCCTGAAGCTACATCTTGTACTGTTTCACTCTTCACAATTATTAAAATACCTATGGTAAAATAATAACTCTATATTCCCGCAACCAGCCTATTACCGATTTGTCTCGGATCTTACCTGTAGCACTTTGATTATCCGGGAAAAACTTCAAGTTCTGCACTAGAGCAGTTTTAGAGTTATTCAGAATAGCTCCCCGCCCTAGAAGTATGCCGATCGACGGAGATGTGTAGACTTGGATGTCATTGTCACACAATTGTCGTAACGTTTTTAACCGGTCGTATCTTAGTAATGTGGCGAACATGTTGTTGACGTTACCCTGTTGAAGAAATAAGATGTTTAAAATCCATACTAATATTAAAAATGCGAATGTTTGGATGTGAGTTTGTGAGTTTGTGAATTTGTGAGTTTGTGAGTTTGTGAGGATGTTTGTTACTCAATCACGCAAAATCTACTGGACGGATTTCGATGAAATTTGGTACAGAGGTAGATAATGACCTGGAATAGCACATAGGCTACTTTTTATCCCGGGAAAAAGCACTGTTCCCGTGGGAAATTCACGCGGGCGAAGCCGCGGGCAAAAGCTAGTAAAATATATATTTTAGAATAACAATAACAAATAAGTAGCCACTTAGGTATAGGTTATTTAATCCTTGCTCTCAAATAGAAAAATTGGGCTTTGGGGGTTAATTTCACTCACTTGATATTCAGCTGTAAAAACCACCGAGCACAGAAGACATAAGGCTGCCAGTAGAGACCGTTTTATTTTTTTGTTAAAGAAAAATCCGAATAAGCCAGACCACACGGCATTTACGGGGTAAATATAAAATTTTAATGTTCTCGCTCTAAACAGTTTATTTCTCACATATATCATCGATCCTACGAATGATAGGGATGTTATCAAATATGTCCAAATAGTGATTTCATAAATATTAAAAGGATAGTGCCACAGAGGTACTTCATCAGGCTCTTTCATCAAAGCACATAAAGAGTCTGACCATATGGGATGCAGAAAATCAAAACTGTTTTGTATATACAAAAAATACAAAATCATGAATCTGGAATTGAAAGACACATCAATTTCTCTTCTTACAATCAGACCTAATGCTCCTGTCACTCGTCCGGATTGTACGTAACCGTAGTTCGTAGTGGATTGCATTTCAAAAGTGGCACTAAATTTGAAGACTTGCATTACATCATGCATGACTAAAGCATCTAGTCCGCAGTAACCATTCGTTAGATTACTATTGTACCTTATAAAAGAATTTAAATTCTCGCAATCGGTGATAGCTGTAGGAAAACGAAAAAAAATATGAGCCTTCAGTGGATAACCGTGAGTTAAATTCCTGTCACTTTTCATCAAAGTTTCATCTACTTCATTTTTAGGTACAGTTGTAAAAGTTCTCTCGAAATATTCACCAACGTTATGGTTTGGCTGTTTGTTCCCATCATACATTGAGAATTTATTAGGACAATCGTCAGGATACTCGACCAATACATACACCATCTGATATTTTTTCCAGAAATCGTTAAGGAATTTGTAGATGCTTGAATTAACCTTTTTACCAAAATAACCATCTTTGCATGAGTAAGATGCGTTATTTACTACGACTATATTTACAAGGGACCAATGCGACCGAAACAGAACTGCTGCTACAGAGTTTTTAAATATAAAATTTGAGAGGCTCCTTGTATAAACAACAATATTCGGTGTGTTATAGGTAAAATATGTCAACTTAATTTTCGATTTTACGTCTGCAATGTAATCTCCAGTGAATATAATTCTATCACTATTCACTGACAGTGAAGATAGGCAATTGTTTAAGTTCCAATCATCTTGTATGGTGTCTAATACAATCGTATGTGTTTTCCGTTTTTTATCAAAAACAGTGTTACTGCAATCCCAGGTGTTCCTTCTAGATTCATTTAAAAACAGTTGATACGCAGGCGTTGGTGTCATTAAGCACATGGAGGACACATAAATGTAGAGGAAAAGGAAACAATATTTTAACATTGTATTATTAATTTTGAACATAGGTATTATGTTTCTAAGACACGATATCTACTTTGTTATTTTGGAAGTCAACTATGAAAAACCTGAAATTATTATCCATAAAGAGCAAATAAATCATATTCAAATGATTAATGAAAGATACGTATCAATCGAGAATTAGTGGGGAAATATTTATTTGATCGGACGCCATGTGTTTTACCGTGCCATAAAATTCGAAGGCCTGGTAAACAGTAGATACCGACGGTAAACGTTGGTAATTGTAATGGATTGGTTATATCTCTTGACAAAACTGTCGTTGCAACAAAATGTATTCTTATTTATATCATTTGCTAATTATTTGGTATTGAAATAAATAATAATAATCACTTCAAACGTACTGAACAATGGATATTATTGTATCAACCTGTTTGAGAACATTACTAAACGGAATTATGAACACGATAAATTAACACAATCTGTTCCGCTTCAGTATAAAATCTACGTTGCTTGTTTACACCACTTCATTCAATCTGAAAAAATTGAATAGGAATGGCAAATTTCTCTCTAATGATTATTTTGGTAATTTTATTTAAACTCTCCAATTGTCGGCTGCTAGACGGACTGTTTTTAAATCCAGAAATATTGAAAATGAATATTAAAGTCCGTGGAGGCAATGATTATTTGGATTACAATCCAGATCATATTACCTACGAGTACCACATAGAAGAAGAATCTCGTCAGAATAACAACGAAGAAGTCATCGAAGTGGAGGATGAAATAATAGACATTATTAACAATAAATGTGAAGGAGGATGTGGCTATGATGAAAAGTCCATGGATAAAATAAGTCTATTGAATAATTAATTAGGTAGGTAATATCAATGCACTGAAACACTTTCTTTTTATAAAAATGTTATGATAAAAATAATATGTTGTATTTTTTTTGCTGGTTATTTTCATTTTCTATCTCCCCATTCCCACCTTTGCGATGCATTTAAAAGGCTAAGAAATATAGATTCTATTAATATAACTAAGCATAAATAAATGCCTCCCATGGTTAGCTAGAATATTTATTTCTTATAAAAACTACGGTGAATAAAATAAATTGATCAGTTTATAGATTTATTTTCAATACTTAATATGATATGATGAATAAATAAAAATTCAGTAAGTACAGTACCATAACTGTGTTTTATTAGAGGTACAAAACTCCTAAGAAAGCGGAGTTGTGGTACCTACAAATCTTAATCTTATAATGGGAATAAGGCGAAAGTTCGTAAAAATATCCATTAATCCATTACCTACGCAAAATCAGCTGGACAAATTTATATGAAGTAGGTAGGGGTTAGTAATTATAATGAAATTCTAACAAAGAAAGAGACCCAAGCAGCAGCAAGTTTACACATACAACTTTGACGATCCTGTTAGACCTAATAAACTTAAAAAATGTACTTCATTAGTCAATTTCACGGGTCAGTTACTTCAAGAACTACTTACCTATATCAAAAATTATACAGAGAATTAGGTAGGTACCACAATTGTATGAAAACAGCTAATAAATAAAATTTAAAAACATAATATAAAAGAAATTTATTTATAAATTATACTTATTACTAAAATGATTTTTTTCACATAACAATAAATTTTCAAAACATAAGAAAACATAATATGATATTTTTAACAACATATATTTTATTATTAAATAAATGAATTGTAAAAACATTATAGCACTAATGCAAAAACCCGTTTGGATAGCTTAACCCAACCATGTGGGTAAGAACTTAATCCTACGTCCTGCGATTCCCGACAATCCATTGTCGTAATTCAGGCCCTCTAGATCCGCCAGTAAATCGTTGCTGGGGTTATCTCCACGAAGAAGGGATCTCTTCGCAACCTTATGTGCGCCTTCATTGGCATCTGTCGTCGTCTCCACCAAAGGTATCAAAACTGGCACCTCTTCAATGACTTCAACAACTTCCAGTAGAGCCACGTCTTGGTTGGAGTCTGTCGTAGTCGCCACCTCTTCTGGGACAGGAGAGGCGATCGCGATTCCGAGCATGGCGAGCGTGAGAAGGACACACATTAAGGAAGCCATGGTCTTGGTGGGCTTCAAGAAACTTCTCCGCAGAAATTTGGGAACGCTCCCGATTACTTGTTCTCAGTGCAGTATCTTCCGATGCTGTTGATTGTGAGACCTTAAACGGAGAGTATTTATACCAGCCCGAGAAGGTAATTGTGCTAAATGACACATCCAGAATTGGAATTACTGACGCATTGTGGCCGTATCCCGCTAATGGGCCAACAAATACTTACAATAACATAATGACCATGAATGTGTTTTGTTGTGGATTGTGCTGAAAAATTGATGATTAAAGTTTGCTTTGGTAATCTGGGTAAATATGTTATTTTCCGAGAAGCGTGCAAACGCTCATTCATGAGGCATGATTGTTTATTTACATGTCTATTACTACTAGGACTTCTGACTCAAGGAAATTCAATATTACACCAGGATTTTCTTATGGAAATTATTGAGACATCTGGCTTTATGTGTTCATACATATATTAGAGTGACCAAATATTTTAAACGATGCAAAGTTATTATTAGCTCTTCTTCTATTTTATGACCTCAGGACAATTTTATATGAGCTTTTGTCCTCGACTTAGCCTGCGTGAGTTCTGGTTTTTGCCTTGTCAATGCCTTCGGATCGGAATTTTAAAATTTCCTGTCTCTCACTTCGCTACCTATACAAGGAACCCCTATGCAAAACTCAAGTTTCTCCGTTTAGCGGTTTCGTCTCTGCGTTGATATACCAATTAACTGATTGGGATTAACTAGTCATACTAGGCGCAGATTTAGTTAGTCAGCGTCCAATTCAGCGTAAAATTTGCGAATAAGTATAATACTTATATTATTTTTGAGATACCTAAACAATGTTCTAGGTTCTACACATAAAATATATATTTTATGGTCTCTAGTTCTTATGTTATTTTCTAGTCTTTCTTAAACTATCGCGCTTTAAACACTTAATTGTGATTATAATTATAAGTTATACAAGGTGTAACGGAATACCTATATCCATATCGATTGAGCCTATTGTGTCCACGGTATATATATTTTATGGAAATATATATTTTATGGTCTCTAGTTCTTATGTTATTTTCTAGTCTTTCTTAAACTTTCGCGCTTTAAACACTTAATTGTGATTATAATTATAAGTTATACAAGGTGTAACGGAATACCTATATCCATATCGATTGAGCCTATTGTGTCCACGGTATATATATTTTATGAAAATATATATTTTATGGTCTCTAGTTCTTATGTTATTTTTCTAGTCTTTCTTAAACTTTCGCGCTTTAAACACTTAATTGTGATTATAATTATAAGTTATATTTCTTACGATAAACTTCCCTATGTCCTTATTTTTGAGCATATTCAGACACCATAATAATTGGCTTCTGTTCAGTATATTTCACAGTTTTTTCATCCGGTACTAAATGTTTGCCTTGATCTTTATAAGGCTCTATTATGTCTTGTGACTACGTGCTAAGTGGTTTTGTTGCTCTTTATTCTTATCAGCTTATCAGACGCATTTGGTATCGCATTAGCACGCCCAGTCAAGGCTCGTGAGAAAACAATCACAAATATGTTTTTCAAAGAGTATCTACATTGGAAAATCGTGCGTCAATAGTCAGTACGGCTTCAACAAATAGTAATATCCATTATTTAATGTACAGTTTCAATTATTTAGTTAGAATGATTTATGCAATCATTGTCTTACTTATAAGCTATGTGCAGAGCTGGAGAGCGACAGTTTTAGAAGTGTAAAATCGAGCAAAATTGGATCTTTGGAAAATGCGTTCAGTACTATTAGCCGCCGCGTCATTGGCGCTGTTAGCCGTATGCGCGTGCGCGCCTCTGGACGGCGATGTGATCCAGCACATCCCACCAAAAGCAGAGCAAACACCGTCACTTACAGAAAAGGATGGCTCAACATCTGGTGCTGCGGTAGGCAATGCTGCCGCTGCTAAGCCCGAACCCGGCAGAGTCCGTCGTGATGCAGCACAAGAAAACGATCTACTTCCAGCAAGTAACGATGTAGATGTCTCTCCATTTGGATCATCGAACTTGGAAGGCCGCGGTCGCATCAGGGTGCTGCCCGCTTTCCTCGGTTGAAAACGTAGTTTAGGATATGGACCTGATCTTGCAATTTCGATAGATTTGTCACTGTAAGAAACTAATTCTGTAGAAGCTCTTAAATATTTTAAATATTTAATTTTATAGAGTTCTTATTGGGATCTGTAAAAATTGATGAAACCTGTATAAATAATTTAAAAATAAATTGTTTCTTAGTTACGTTTTTTCTATTTTATTTAGTCAAATAAATAAATATATACGGACAAATCACACAGATTGATCGATTTGGTATCGTCAAAACATCGTTTAAAAATGTGAGTTGTTTTAAAAAAAGCTCGGGAAATACTTTTTCATTTCTCATACTCGGAAAGAAGTGTATATTTGATCATAGTATTGGGTTGAAAATGCTTCTTCCCTCACGCGGGAGAGAATGTTTCATACAAATTCATTCGTACCCTAAGGAGGGAATGATATTTAAAAACAGAACATAATAAATTCCTTTAGGAAACGGCTACTGTCAAAAATTTAGAAAAAGAAATCTATGTAATTTTTTTATTTTCTCTGTCTTTGGCTAAGTTCTGTGTAGACACAGAAAAAATACCGAGTTTGAAAAAAAATCAAAAGAACTTCGATGAAAAACATTTTTTTTTCTACTGCTTTGGATTATACATGTATTAGCCAATGGTGGCATTGAAAAAAAAAATCATTTTTTATAAAAGAAAAAAATTGCTGTATTTGGACATACCGCTTTATTTTCTTTGTTTTTAACCATATTTTTTAAATTATGTGATTTGAGTCCTATGGCCCCCATGTGGGGCAGAGGGCGTCGACAGTGTTTCGCCAGTTTCCTCGATCTTGGGCTACGCGCTTCACTTCGGGCCAGGTCAGCCCGATTGTCTTGAGCTCCGCTGCAATAGTGCGTCGCCAGGTCTGCTTGGGACGGCCAACTATGCGCTTGCCCTGGGGGGTCCACTCCAGAGCTTGCCTCGGGATATGTGAGGGATCCCTTCGCAGTGTGTGACCAATCCATGACCACTTGCGGCGCCTAATTTGGAGGTCTATTGGCATTTCCCGGCATCTTTCCCACAGCTGTTCATTGGAAATTCTGTCTGGCCAGAAAATGCCAAGTATTTGACGCAGGCAGCGGTTCACAAAGACCTGGATAGGCGACGTGATCTTTTTGGTGACCTTCCACGTTTCACATCCATATAAGAGGACAGTAAAAATATTTTCAGTTTCACTCTGTGGGTTAACTTTTTGGAACGCCATACGGACCGGAGTTGTGCAAAGGCGGCTCGAGCTTTTATTATTCTAGCAGCAGCATCCTCTTCCGCTCCGCCAGTCTTTGAGACTACACTTCCAAGATAGGGGAACTGTTGCACCTGCTGAATCTGGTCTGTACCGAGCATCAGCGGTCGCGGATTTTTTCCCCGTGCGCATCTCTTGCGTCTTCTTCGCGTTGATTTTAAGCCCCGCTTTTGCGGCCTCTCGCTGCAGATCGTCCAGTTTAGCTTGCATGTCGACGTGCTTGTGACTGAGCAGACACAGGTCATCAGCGTAGTCTAGGTCGTCCAGTTGATCGGACAGCCCCCACTCTATACCGCGTCGCTTGCCGTCGTTCACTCTGAGCATTATGCCATCCAGTACGATAAGAAACAAAAGGGGCGAGAGAAGACACCCTTGTCTGACTCCGGCGTGAACTGCGATGTCTTGGGAAATGAGTCCTTCATGAGCAACTTTGCAGGAGTAGTTTTTGTATAGGGCTTTTAGAAGGTCTCTAACCTTGGGCGGGACTCCGATTTCGTCAAGCCGGTGCCAAATACTGGGCCAAAGCAATGTGTCGAAAGCTTTTTCGAAGTCGACAAACGTGAAATAGATTTCACGCTGCCATTCGGTTGCTTCTTCGAGTATGATCCGGAGTGAATTTATTTGGTCCACGCATGAGCGGTTGGGGCGGAATCCAGCCTGTTCTTTCCGAAGAAATTTATTTAATAAGAAATTTTAAATTATGTAAATAATAAATATTAGTATACATATAATATATATTAAATTATGATACTTATTTGTAATAAATGAATGAGGGATTTTCCGAGACACAAATTAAAAAAAAAATAGTTCCAGATGACTTGATAGATGGCGCTTAAGTAAAGGCGAGAGAAAAAGTTCCATACAAAAAGCAAAAATTCACGGGATTGGTTTTTTTTTTAAATGAAACTTAGTAAAAAAATACTAAAAAGTATCAATATTATGATTTGTGCAACTGTCAAATTGTTAGGTGATATTTTTTTCTGCCTCTGGTTGACAGGAAAAAGCGCACCATATAGGTTCAGCTATTTTACGACTCGGCTTTCATAAAACGCCAAAGTCTGTTGAAGCCTTTTTTATACTGATTTTTTTTCTCAATAAATGAATTAGGTGTATTTTCTACTAAGATTAAAAAGTTAAAAAATCCTAGAACGTAGAAGCGGTGGCGATGACTCACTTCAGGCCGCCTGGTGATTCTATATTCAAAATTTAAAAAAGACTACGAATATTTATTTCATAAGCTGTATCGAAATCTAAAATCTCGGTTTTATTGTCAAAAGCCTATTTTATAGTGTTTTTTTGTTTACTTTCCTTATATTCGAAATGAAAAGTAGAGTGCTTACTACGGGTGAATGACATCAATGCATACTCGGACTGTAGCCGCTGCGCTCGGGCGTCTAAACACCTCGTATGCTATTGATGTCATCCGACCCTAGTAAAGCAATCTACTATTTTACTGATGTGATTATTTCACTGATGTTTATATTATTGTGAGAATTTTAAAGAGGCATAAAATTAAAATGTTGCCCTATAATTACCGATTTAAATTTTCCCGATTCCCAAGGCCCTGCAAGGCCCCCGTTCCGGATTACATCGAATTTTATTATAAAAGCGTAATAGCTAGTGTAAATGTATGAAAGGTACAAGATATATGATAATTATATCCCACTCCAATGTTAATGGCATTAACATATATTACCAAGTCATGTAATTAAGACCACAGGTATATAAAATAGGAACTTGATGTTTGCTAATAGGAAACATGAATCTGATAGCGATACTCCTGTTGACAATATTTGTCAATATTGGCTTTTTAGAAATTACCATTGGCTCAAGTTTAAACGATTATGTGCAAAATGGTGAATTAAATTTTACACAATCTGACGACGAAAATGGTACTGAAAAATCTCTTGAAATAAAGAACATATATGATAATGATTCTAAGAGCATAAGAAGTGCTGATGATGTTGAATCTCTTCAGACAGCAGAGGATATGGTTTATCGACCGTTATTTGTCTATAGAAGAATACAACATAGTAAAAGAAGAATAACGATGTATAATGCATTTGCAGGATAATTAAAAAATACTTATATACCTACTTAAGTAAGTATCTGCAATTAATTTGTAACATAGAAATTCAAAAAGTAAAAATAATTTGCACAAATAGTGAATGTTTTAAGTAAGACCTAGGAGCGAATGTGTGTGTGCCTTTAAACGTTTTCAGAGTTATTATTTTCTACTACAAACGCTAATTTTTGGGAAGGTGATTCTTTTTTTTTTAATAGATCTACTGTGTGATTCAGTGTGCAGTTAGTTCAAAATAGAATTATCAAAACTAAAACAATACAATGTAAAAAATATTTCGATGAATAAACAGAGTTGATAATATATAGAACAGAGTTGAAAGATGATTAGAAACCTAGATGATAAATAGGTAGGTAGGTATTAGATAATCGCATTAGATGAATCTGCTGCACGTGTTGAAGTTCTGAATGTTTACCAATATTCCTGTTGTAAAGCCATATTTTTATTGAAAAACTACAGATAGGTAACAATGACATCAATTCGGTATTTCTTGATGAATTCATCCTATTGTTGTATGAGTTGTGAGTGTAGTAAGTGAGTGTCGAGCTGCGGCTAGACATAGTGCGATTTTGAGAGTGATTAAATTTATCAAAATAATAAACCAGCTAACAAGTACAAGTCAAAAATTGCGAACAGTTTAATTGGCAGTTAGTGTGAAATAATTGCACTTGGAGAAATTGGTTTTAGTTCTGATAAGTTATTCGATTCTTACGAAACTCCTGAAATGGCTGTTAAAATGTTTTATTGCAAATTTATTTTATTTATTGGGATTTTCGATGTAAGTACTAATATGGTCTAATATAAGATTAGGTATAGGCTAAGTTACAGTACATTATTGAGTGTTATAATCGAGTCACATGGAAGTGTGTCAAAAATTGATGTACCTACTTTTATTAATTTATTTGCATTTTAGTTTATAGCGGCTGGTATTTCACCAATACATGATATGAAAGAGCAAATTTCTACCAAGTTTGGGGGAGACGGTTACTTACTGAACTCGCCGCACAAAGTTTTGAAACAACTTGACAATTCTATACTTAAAGCAACAAAAAATGTTACTCAAAATCCTAAAATGGAAGAAAATCTATATCAAATTTCAAAGGATCTAGTTAATGCAATTTTGTCGAAACTAGACATACAAGACAAAATAACAAGAATCACTAGAGATGCTCTCGAAACTCCAGACAAAAATAAGGGAATAACAGCAATAGAAACTAGGCGAATTTTAGATTACCTGTCTAGAACTTTATCTGGACATATATTAAGTATAACAAAAATATCCACTGAACCTGAATTGCATCGACTTGTATATGGTTTGGCACAAATAGCTGCTGAGATATCAATAGTAGCTGCTCTAAAAGATATAACATATCCTTCTGCACTGTCCAAAAAACAATCTGTTGATTTATCGCTGAGAAGGAAACGAGCAGCTACCAACGATAAATCTGAAAAAAATATTATGACACCCATTTCAAATGGAACAGTTATGCCCTCTATTTACAATGTTATATTAAACAAAACAGATGCAACTAATAACTTGAAAACAATGAATATGTCATTACTTAATAAAAGAAAATTGACTCCGTACTCTGTCATTTCTAGAAATGATAGAAAACCATTGCTTTTACTAAATACCCAATTAGCAATGCCAGCTATTACGAAAGGTTTTTTGAATCAATCTGTTTTAGATGCGGGCAATGTCAATACTAATATCAATGAAACAAATGGAATTTTTATAGAAAATTCAATCAACGGTACTCATTACTTAATTGCTGCACAGACGTTGGAAAATCAAGAATCAAATGTACCAGAACAACTGACAGATGACTGGTTAGATTCTAAAGATAACATGTTTAAATCTCCATTAAGATCAGATATAGTAGCTGAATTGGAACTAGATCAAGCTGAAGGTGACGAGGATGCAATAAACAATAAAAAGGCTAAACTAAAATTAGAACGGCTGGAGGTGAAAGCAAAGAAAGCCATTCTTTATGCCGGAGATGTTGCTTATCTTACTGCAGCTAGTGTTGTAGCATTGAGACGTGCATTAACCGCGTCTATTGAAGTTAAAATGTCTGTGACATTTGCTAAGAATGGCATGACTTCTCATCAAGACTTGATGATGAATTTGGCTAAAACAGCTGCTCAGCAAGCTGGAAAAGAAGCAAAGATTGCATCTTCCAAATCCCTCGCCTGCGAACGAGTTATCAAGTTGGCACTGAAGTACACAGCACAATCGTATGGTGCCAATCTCAATCATGTCGCAAACAGAGTAATCATGGATACACTTTCTTTAGCAACTCTTGCAAAATCCATGGCGTTTGTATCATCAGACATCGCAATTAATTCTTTATATCAAGCAACTGAAATGAAACCTCCACTGTGAAATTTAAAGTAAATATAATACAGTACTTAGGTAAATTCAAGGTAGCCCCATGTTATTTCAGATTTCGATAACAGTGACGTAATGTTTCATACATTTAAAAATTGAATTGAATAAAACACATGCTCTTTAATTAATGCCTTTTTATGATCCAAGACCTGTCAGACCCTATATAAGTATATTCTCAGTGAGGGAATTTACGGACTGGATAGTTTTCGATGGGTGATCATAATATGCGTATCTTCTCGCTAGCTTGGCTTGGGCTTGGCTAGCGCTAATGTTTTATTGTTATTCAGTCAGATTCGCTCCAGTAAGAACTCCAATAAGTGTAGGTAGCGGGCTCGTAGTATCTGTATGTCCGGATCCTGAAATTAGTGAAAACACAATTCATTAGTGAAACCTAGTAGACATAACATTTGTAGAGAGACTCTACTATATGCCAATAAAAAAAAATAAAACGTATTTTCATTAATTTAAGTTTTTCATTTACAAAAATACTAGCTTTTGCCCGCGGCTTCGCCCGCGTGTATTTCCCATGGGAACAGTGCTTTTTCCCGGGATGAAAGGTGTGTATGCAAAATTTCAGGAAGATTGGTTCAGTAGATGAAGCGTGAAGAGGTAACAAATAAACAAACAAACTCACTTTCGCATTTAAAATATTAGTTAGGACTATAGCTGTGCTACGTGACTTCGCTCCAGTGGAAATTAAGGGGTGCCTCATGAATGTGGCTTTTATACACAAAAATAATTATTCACATTGGACCTGTAGTTGAGTTTAGCGCGTTCAAATAAACAAATAGTGTTCAGCTTTATTACGAGTCCATTTAGGTAATAGATGGATTTTATCTACTATCCCATGACATAATTTACAAGTCTAAATCAAACAGTAGTTGAATTGCCACATACAAAGTAAGTCAAAATTACCTAGGAATATATTCGTAGTCGTAGTATCTGGAGTACACTGGATATTTATAATAACTGCTCCAAAAAGTGTTGTCTGTCTTCAGATCTGAATCATCCTTGGACCCTGGGGCTTTCTCATCAGTTGGTGATGGAGCCTTTTGTTCTACTGGCTCAGCTATGAACTCAGATTTTGTAGGAATATTTTCTGGTAATGGAGCAGATTTTGTAGGAACATTTTCTGGTAGTGGGGCAGAACCTTTCAACGCTTCTTCGATAGGGATGGCGTAGCATAATGCAACGACTGCTAGGATGGTCACAGTTTTAATGATCTGTAGATAAAAAAAATAACGTATTTGCATGTAAGTAAGTAAGTATTGGTATGTTCAAATTGAATTTTCAAGTAAATTATTAATTGCTAAATAAGTTCATGTCAATTTTAATAATAATGTTTTGATTGAGAAATCCACGGTACCAGAATTTTGGGTTAGGAAAAAAATTGGTTATCTTATTTGAAAAATGAAAATAATACTCAATAGGTCTAATATAATTGAAATATTTAGTGGTTGTATAAAATATAGGTACATTGCGTAGTAGCGAAATTTACCTCGAAGATTTTTTCACGAACGATCAATCGTTGTTATTAGTCGGAACATACAAATAAAATAAAATTAAATCTTACCATATTGTTTCGTCAAAATTGAAGTTCCTTGTTATTGTGGATGCTGCGAGATATACTATGGTAATCGACTTCGGGCCAGATTTTATATACCTACTTATCCAAAAAAGACTAGTTATTAAAAGAAAGAGACGAGTCACTCTGTCCTGCTCTTTCTTCATGTTCTTTTTCTCTAATCTCCATAACATAACATCACATGCGATGATGCGACTAGGCCAATTACTAACGTCCTCTACCTCAATGATAACGGATTCGTGGATATTTTTAGATATCCATTGGTTTTTCTGAGCCATAAAATGTGCAATGACATAGCGATTCTATAAATTTCCATTTTAATAAGACTAGACTCCAGAAAAACAAAACTATAATAAACATTGAGGAATGTGGTCGGTTCATCACCTTTGGTCAGGCACAGACCAATACGTTGAAACCTCATGATGACTTTCAGAATTTTAAGAAATTTTATCCATTTGTTACCAAAATGTTCCTTGTCTGCCTGCAAACATATAAATATTTGTTTTCCGCTTTATTAATAAGTAAATTTTTTATTTGATCACCTTATAGCATCGTGAAATCCTAATTCTTTCCTAATCCATACTAATATTATAAATGCGAAAGTGAGTTTGTTTGTTTGTTACCACTTCACGTTTTATCTACTTCCTAAAATTTTGCATACACATAGTTACTGAGAAGGTCATAGACTACCTTTCATCCCGAGAAAAAGTACTGTTCCCGTGGGAAATACGCGGGCGAAGCCGCGGGCTAAGGCACTAGCTTTTTATATACATCAAGCTTTTGCCCGCGGCTTCTAACCACAACCTAAGCTATAAGCGGTGGTGGCCTTGGCCCTTATGTGCTTAGGTGTAATTAATTTTCACGCGGTCGAAGCCACGGGCAACAGCTAGTGTTCAAATATATTTCAAATTGCGGCCATCTATCACTGGCACAAGTAATTGCATCATAAAATATTATGCAAAGAGTGAAATTTATTTGCTTACACCAAGATCAGTTAGATGTCGCTGCAGCTCGCAGTATGTAGAGTTGCTTTGCGCTGCTGGCACTTTTTAGAAATCTTACACAGGTTCGTATATTCTTCTACAGATGCCACCACTGTTGAGTTCGGAAAAAGCGAAGAAATATAATTTATTTTTGTTATCGCAAGAAGTTTGAGAAATCCGTTTGAATTTTGCATAAATGTAAAAACTTTTAAAGTAGATATTATTAAAATACTTTAAGGGTCAGAAAGCGTGAATAAGAAAGTTAGATTTCACCCCCGACCCCCCTGTAAACTACAAGGGCGCCCCTCAGAGGAACTAAATAGTAAAATTTAGCTCCATCTATCTCATAATCTCTAAACCATTTAACAAACTGTTCTTTTATTTCAACCTTGTTCAACAAATTTGTTCTTGAAATACTTATTTAAAAATGAAAATCAAGAAAACTCAAATTAATGAATGCAAAATTAAGGAAAAGTATACAAAAAATGTGTTTTAGTCAGTGTTTTCCAATTTTCGTAAAGCCACTTACGTAGTAAGTAATACATGTATAGTACGTTGAAATATGTAATGTAACATTTCGACAGTGATGTCATATTAGCGTTTGGCCAAACGGTTAAGTTGATGAAGTTAGATTAGGAGAGTGCTAAGTTCAAATCTTTGCTGTTGTTTGGGAATTCGGTTTTCTTTTTTTAAACATAATTTTATGGTGAAAGCAATGATATATTATAATACAGATATGTTACGTTCATAGTAATTTGCGTTTTAGGTCTGTTCCGAGCAATCCAAAACTACACACATCGACAAGTTTTACTGATAAGTAAGACAAAAGATATAAAAGAGCATGCGAATGAAAGAGATAGCAATAGTTTTCAATGATTCCTCGTCAAATGTTTCTTATGCATAGAGTAACATTTTTTGTTGTAGAGAGGACACTTATTTGAAAAGAAAGTACATGGGTAAGAAATAAAACATTTTATAAAAGTAAATCATATATATTGAAATATTTAACAATTCAGTGTCGGAAAAACCTCGGAAACCTAATTGATAAAAAGAAAAACAATAGTAATCCTCAAATTATCAGTATAATGTATTATAATAGTAGAAAATCGAATTCAGTGAAACTATTTTAATGTTTATTAAATTAGTCCATTACACACATTAGATAGCTATTATAATAACGAACAATAATAAAAAACAACTGAACATTAATTTTAGGCATTGAAGTCACCATCAGTATTCGATTCTGCACTAACTAATCTATGTCCGCAGCGCACGCATCATTGTCGCTCTCACGTGGAAACTAGAATCTCTCTTTCTTTGTCTGAACATGGCGTCAGTGAGTGAAAAATAATTGAAATATACTAAACAATCAAACTATTTTTGCATACTCACATGTGATAAGAGATCCCTTGTACTTTGTTAACTTTAGAATCATAATTGGTACACTTTCGAAACACACACGATGGCATTTTTAATATATCTTGGTAAGGACACAGGAACTTACGACGCGGTACGCTCGACGAGGCGCTTGGCGCAGACTGATTACAAGACGTTCCAATTGGGTCGTATTCGAGTCTTCACAGCGCGCGCGCCTATAACATATCTGCCTCTTGTTTATATAGTATATCATTGGGTGAAAGTGATTTTGTTTTTTTGTTAGGTACCTCTTTACGTTTTATGTACCTACTGAACCAATCTTCCTGAAATTTCAAATACACATACCTAGTTAGAAGGACGGAGAAGGACATACCTTTAGCCCGATCAAAACGAGAAAGACTTCAAATCTCCTCCGTGATATTGTTTTTGATTTTTTTAAATTCTAATACATTATTTTATATTTTATTTTACATACAACATTTAATTATATACCGACTACGTCGGCACGTGGGAGATATATAAGAAGAAAAAATATAAACACAGTCTGTCAAGAAAGTCGTGTCGTGGGTAAAAAGTGAACAAACATTATCCGATACATAAACGGTACAAATTAGAAAAAGAGGCGCCCTCTTGTCTGTCGGCTTTCTTATCGCAGTATAATTTTATTAGAACTTCAGAGAAAAATTCGCAGTTTCGATTCCCAGTACAATTTTTTTTACTTTGTTTTTTATTTTTTATTTGGTAATTATTTTTATTAATAATATTGTTGACCATTAATGAGTGTATTAAAAATGCATTTATTCAAGAATAAGCAAGTCTGATTTTCGTGATTCACGTCGCAAAGCAGCATCGTGCTGTTTTGACGACTTTTTGAGAGCGCCATCTAGTTCTTGATTTGTATAACAACCCCCATGTTAATATATTTTACGTAAGTAAATTTGCGGAGCAATTTGACATGCGTCTGCCTTGTCTAAATGCCACCGGCAGTCTGAGGACAGAGAGGTAAGACGAGTTGCCATATGAACGACAAGGAAGGTATGATGTTTCCATTAAAAATTGCGAAATTCCATTAAGAATTTTAATAAATTCTTTAATTATAAATTCAGTAATCATATGAACTACATTAATGTGAAATATTTTTTTTTAAATATCATTGTACTACAGAGTTTTTTGGTAATTTAGGTACAATGTTTAGGATTATTTTTTATCGAGCAAACTTAGTCAAATCATGTTTTCGGTTCTTGCACTGTGTTGCTAATTTCCTAATCTATTATTAGCAAAAATTTCAGAACTGTACAGTAAGTGCAAGCAAAGTAATTTGGTAGGCAAAACGCGAAATTCTGAGCCTTAAGGGTCAGAAAGCGTGAATAAGAAAGTTAGATTTCACCCCCGACCCCCCTGTAAACTACAAGGGCGCCCCTCAGAGGAACTAAATAGTAAAATTTAGCTCCATCTATCTCATAATCTCTAAACCATCTAATAAACTGTTTTTTTATTTCAACCTTGTTCAACAAATTTGTTCTTGAAATACTTATTTAAAAATGAAAATCAAGAAAACTCAAATTAATGAATGCAAAATTAAGGAAAAGTATACAAAAAATGTGTTTTAGTCAGTGTTTTCGTAAAGCCACTTACGTAGTAAGTAATACATGTATAGATAGTACGTTGAAATATGTAATGTAACATTTCGACAGTGATATCATATTAGCGTTTGGCCAAACGGTTAAGTTGTTGAAGTTAGATTAGGAGAGTGCTAGGTTCAAATCCTTGCTGTTATTTGGGAATTCGGTTTTCTTTTTTTATTAAACATAACTTTATGGTGAAAGTGATTTTGTTTTTTTGTTAGGTACCTCTTCACGTTTTATGTACCTACTGAACCAATCTTCCTGAAATTTCAAATACACATACCTAGTTAGAAGGACGGAGAAGGAACCTTTCATCCCGGGAAAAAGCACTGTTCCCGATGAAAATTCACGCGGGTGAAGCCGCGGGCAAAAACTAGTGTTATATAACATGAGAAATTTCACATGCATTTCGAACAAGTTGTTAGAATAATGGTTACGTACAGACAGCCCGATCAAAACGAGAAAGACTGTTCAAATCTCCTCCGTGATATTTTTTTTGATTTTTTTTAAATTCTAATACATTTTTTTCTATTTTATTTTACAAACAACATTTAATTATATACCGACTACGTCGGCACGTGGGAGATATATAAGAAGAAAAATATAAACACAGTCTGTCAAGAAAGTCGTGTCGTGGGTAAAAAGTGAACAAACATTATCCGATACATAAACGGTACAAATTAGAAAAAGAGGCGCCCTCTTGTCTGTCGGCTTTCTTATCGCAGTATAATTTTTATTAGAACTTCAGAGAAAAATTCGCAGTTTCGATTCCCAGTACAATTTTTTTACTTTGTTTTTTATTTTTTATTTGGTAATTATTTTTATTAATAATATTGTTGACCATTAATGAGTGTATTAAAAATGCATTTATTCAAGAATAAGCAAGTCTGATTTTCGTGATTCACGTCGCAAAGCAGCATCGTGCTGTTTTGACGACTTTTTGAGAGCGCCATCTAGTTCTTGATTTGTATAACAACCCCCATGTTAATATATTTTACGTAAGTAAATTTGCGGAGCAATTTGACATGCGTCTGCCTTGTCTAAATGCCACCGGCAGTCTGAGGACAGAGAGGTAAGACGAGTTGCCATATGAACGACAAGGAAGGTATGATGTTTCCATTAAAAATTGCGAAATTCCATTAAGAATTTTAATAAATTCTTTAATTAAAAATTCAGTAATCATATGAACTACATTAATGTGAAATATTTTTTTTTAAATATCATTGTACTACAGAGTTTTTTGGTAATTTAGGTACAATGTTTAGGATTATTTTTTATCGAGCAAACTTAGTCAAATCATGTTTTCGGTTCTTGCACTGTGTTGCTAATTTCCTAATCTATTATTAGCAAAAATTTCAGAACTGTACAGTAAGTGCAAGCAAAGTAATTTGGTAGGCAAAACGCGAAATTCTGAGCCTTAAGTTATTTGTCGATGTGTCGGTTCGTAATACTTCAGACAAGCGATTAAATTGTAATTTTAGTATATCTATTTTTATATTTTCTTCATTTTGATGCGTACTTGGTATAATAACTGTTTCCGATGAAACTAGTAGGTAGGGGTTGGGTTGATGGGCCAGCAACAGAACATATAACAGCAGTGTGCATAGTCTGCAGGTACTCGGTCGAGGTTGCTTGCAGGAATCTAATAGGAAAACTATGAAGCATGATGAATTTCAATATAGCGAGAGGGCGTGTCTGCACTCCCATGTATTTTGCTCATACTGAAGCATGCCATTATACATACCAGAGCAGCATAAATTGTCTGTACTCGTATGTTTATAGCTCTTACAGATTAGAGCAAAGTGTATTTTATTTCAGTCTGTCTCTGTACTGACATGCAGTATGCTCTCCAGGTAAAAGTGCATATTGCATGCGATATCAGAGCAACCCCTATCTGTAATAGTACATACTATGGCAATACGCAACCTGGAAGTAGCTAGATACGGCCTCGGCCTGCGGCCTCACGGGCGCAAGCTTCGGTCTCCGGCCTCGCTTGCCGCGGAGCTGCGCCGCTTGCTGGTGACTTGGCTGGCCCATACAAAACTCTTCAAGTCTCTCTTCAAAAAAAAGTCATAAAAATCTTAAAATACCACCGGCTGTGGTCGTCGCCCAGGGTCCTCTATGACATTTGGTCCCCCCCCCTCTCGCCCCCCTATCTATTATAGTTTCCGCGGGTAGTAGGGGTACTCGGTTCAGAACTGCACCAATTTCCACTTTCATATTTTTCCCCGTGTCTCCTGTTTTTTTCCCAGCTCCGACTTTGGCAGAACAAACTAATTATGTCAGTCAGTGAGTGAGTGGTATTGTAGCTTTATATTGGCTTATCCAAAAGTTAACCGTTTCAGAGATATTTCACATTTTAGATGTTTTGAGAAAAAAGTCACTTTTACGTAGATTAACTCTTGTATTTCTTTTTCTTTTTTTTTAAATAGATTATATTGTTACAAATGTTTGATCTAAACTATTTTGTAAAGAAAACTAAAATATTTAACAAGGAAATGGAAGAAATGCCGAAAGAAACTCATGAAACAGTCTTGGTCGCCTAACATGCCAGAAGGGCTATTTATTAACTCTATACATACTAGGGTTCATTCTCGGGAATTCTCGAGCCGAGAATTCCCGGGAAATCGTTGGGCTTTGTTCCCGGGAAATCAAGCTCGAGAAATGTCGAGAACTCGAGAAATCATGTACCTATACAGAAATTAATTTATTAAGGGTTCCGTACCTCAAAAGGCTAAAACGGAACCCTTATAAGATAAATTTGTTGTCCGTCTGTCTGTCAAACTTTTTTTCTCAGGAACGCTTAAAGGTATCAAGTTGAAATTAATATCGAATACTCGGATCCACGGTCTCAGCAAAAGCAGCAATCAAAACCTATGAGGTACTTCCCGTTGACCTAAAATTATGAAATTTATCAAAAGGCAAGGTCTAACAGTACTTATACAGAAATAAATATGAAAATTGGAAATATGTTGTTGGAAGTCTAAAACAAAGTGTTACAAACTATTTTTTGCGCTCGATGCAGTATGAATTCTAGGGATTGATTTGCAAAGTTAAATTTGTTTTTGAGACTAGTTTGTCTTTAAGTTAGAGCTATGTGAGATGCTTTGCGTGTACGGAATCCTTGGTGCGCGAGCTTAACTCGCATTCGGCCTGTTTTTTTTAAGATATTAACGTTTTCTTTCATGTTTTTTTTTGTTTTATAGAAGCTATTTTTTTTCTAAATAACCAGCCAAAAATGGTGCTGTCATTATAATTATGAGTAAATAATATTATTTCTGTATTTAAAAAAAATACAGAAATAATAATATGTTATTAGAGAGGAAAACCACACTTTGTTGATGTTATTGGAACCAAATAATATGAGAAAACGTACGTAAATGTAAATTTCTCGACAACCCGAGAAGTCCCGAGAAATAAGCCTCGAGAATTCTCGAGACCCGAGAAATTGAAAAGCTCGAGAAATCATGAACCCTAATACGTACACTAGATTGTGTACAGTCAAAAATAAAATAAAATATAAGAAACAAATATAAATATAATAAAACATGTTATGTTTGTGATCGAGTAACCAGAATAAAAATCGAATCAGACCAGTTCCCCCTGGCAACACCCGTTCACGAGTTGACGCGAGGGTCAGCCATCGCAAAGCAGGGGGTGAAAATAGTTCGTTTTGACCAATACTAACCTCTCACCGGATGTCGGTCGATGTACCAGTAACCTTGTATATATAGCCCCAACCGCAGGAAGCCTTCTGGTTTGTCCCGAATACATAGAGAAAACAATAAGTATAATTTAAATTTGTGACAGAAAGAGAAAAGGTATCATATGTGCCAGCGCACGCAAAATAGATCGAAAGAGGATCAACGTGCTGCCGCGTTACAAACTTACCTACTTTCCTATTGTAAAGGTTTTCACATGATATAAAAAATACCACTTAGTATTGTTTTTATATGTGAAAACCTTTGACTCTTTGAAGGACTTGACCGTGGCATGTAATGGGTGCATGCACTGCACGCACACCAATTATGTACTGTACGTGTTTATCGATCTTACTACCTTATCGAAATGATGTTGCAATCAATGCACTCCGCAATCTAAGGATAGGTTGATCACGTATGTAAATAGGCAAGTACCTACCTATCTACTAAGGTTTATCGTTCGTAGCCCTTGAATATGGCCTGTGTCAGATGATCGGATACATGGATTCGATAAGTTGCATATACGTAAATGCAATCTCGATTATTTTACCATTAGAAGCTGCATTATGAAGAAGTAAATAGGAAATACAATTAAATATTCCAGCTGCTTCTCTTCCCGCACAGATTGTAAAGTCAGTCAAGGGAAAGGGCTTTAAACAAGAATTGTTCTTATAGGCGAGGGGCTAGCAACCTGTCACTATATCTGAATCTCCATACTACCATAAGCCCGATATCCAACTGAACGAGGATTTCGTGGTTGGCGACTCTTGCTTGGCTCTGTCTACCTCGTAAGGGGACGGGATCCTGTATCTGTAAGTAAAATACGAAATAATCTCGTCCTCGAGAGTCTCCTGGCAACGAATATCATCTTTATCTCTAGATGGGTTCAATATAGAAAACGAGAATGTTTTGACGAGTTACATAGCTATAGCTATATCTGAGCAGCACACCGATGCGCTGCCGCCGCTCCATTCTCGCTTGAATTTTTAATTAATTTAACTTATACAGTTTATCGAGTGGGTTTTAAGGTTTATTGACCCGTACAAATTGATGTCAGAGTTTCAAAATCGCCTGGCTGTCTCTGACGTGGATTTTATAATGTTTGTCAGTCAGGGAGTCAAGATTTCTGAAGAACGGGTATCATATTATTCAATGACCTAAACTCCTAACCTAACCAAAGCAAAGTAGGCTACTGAATAATTTACAGCTACAGTCAATAATTGAATTGCATGAATATGCAGTTGTTTGGCTTGCATGTATGCACGTACTAATGCCTTAAATTAAGAATATGCTGGAACAAAAACTGTAAGGTCATTGTTTTCAAAGAAAAATTACATAGAATATTTAGTACCTTTGTACTTAGTTTTACTATATTTTAAGTTTCCTTTCTATGTATTTACTGTGTACATAAATAAATAGAAACATGAAGGAATGTAGAGCCACATGAGTAGTAGAGAGTATATACACTCTACTACTTATGTAGGTACTCATCTTGATAAGTATATACTCATCGAGATGATATCACATTTTATAATATAAGTACTATTCAATTTTTCATAAAGCAATTTTCTACAGCTGCAACTGTGGAAAATCGCTTTACGGAAATACTGTGTTGGTCATTATAATTACCTAACTGCACAGTCATATAGTCTTTATTATTAATCTGCAATGGGTGTGTCTGTTTATCTGTGTTTTACATTTACTCTCACTATAAGATCTACGCAACCTCGATGGCAGTGGAAAATATAGAGAGAACACAAGTGTTACTCTCGTTTCACATTACATAGATAACGTAAGTTATGTTACCTATGAAATGTGAAACGTAACTATTAACTAGTTGTTCTGCGAGAACAGTAGATCTCGCGAGTCCTTATAACTACGAAATAACCGATATTTTATCGTTTTCCTGGCTTAGCAAAGACATTTAAGAGTTTTGTAACCAAGCTACCAGTGCTGGAAAGAAAGTAAAAAGACCCCTCCTTTTATTTAATATAGATATTCGATTTGATAAAAATATGATGATAATGTATGTAGATACCTATACAATGTCCTGCTCGCATGGAAATTTTTCATCATTTCAAATTATTAAGTGAGAATATTAAATAATTCTGTATTTAATAAGAGTACTTTAGTACTAACTGCTGCATCTTGAGTGCTATTAAAAGCCAAAAAAACCGGCCAAGTGCGAGTCAAACTCGCGCACTGAGGGTTCCGTACACTCAAAGCATCTCACATTATAGCTCTCAATAAAAGACCTACTAATTTCAAAAACAAACTTAACTTTGCAATTAGACTCATACTGAATTCAGCGCAAAAATAAGCTTTTGACACTTTTTTTAGACTTCCTGTTCCTGAAATACTGTTAGACCTTGGTTTTTGCTAAATTTCATCATTTTAGGTCAACTGGAAGTACCCCATGCCCCCATGGTTTTGATTGCTGCCTAAAATCGCAAAATAAGCGAAAATTCGCAACATTTACGGTAATATCTCTTGATCGCGTTGACTATTATAGTATAATTTTGATAATTTTTTAGCTGAAAGAGACCTTGGATCCGAGTAGGTATTGGATATTTATTTCAACTTGATACTTTTAAAAAGTTTAAAAAAACTTGAGAAAAAAAGTTTGAGAGACAGACGGACAACAAAGTAGTCCGTTTTTGCCTTTTCAGGTAAGGAACCCTAAAAAGACCCATACTTTACCCATAAGCTAGTGTTGCAGCAATAGTGTTGACTATCGATAGTTTGACATTTATATTTCAATAAACAATCGACACTATTGCACTATCGATATCTTGTAAAATTCAATAATATTGTAATTAAATAGTATCGATAATATTGATTAGAAAACATCAATCCGCTATAAACTCAATACTGTCAATTCTATTGTCAGTATCTATACTATATACTGTCAATAGAATTGAAAAACAATACTATCGATAGTTTTGGTTATCATCAATAGTAGTACCTATTGCAAACCATTGGCTATCGATACTATCGATAGGCCTATCGATTGTATGACTATTTTTCAAGGTCAACTATCGATAGTCAAACTATCGATATTCCTGCAACCTGCAACGCTTACTGAAACCTCCCTTTTTAGCCTCAAAATGCATAGGATTATAGGTTAGGTTTAGGTTATTTGTAATTTGCGCAACAAAATTAATTACCTAATAAACATCGATCGAGATATTATGTACTACTAACAAACAATGAAAGTTCAATTTGAAATCAATAATCAACAAAAAGTCATATAATATGAGAAAAATAACAATAAATCAACTCACTCTTGTAAACATATATTATGCAAAAATTACCATAGCGAGTTTTACGAATATTAAAAGCTTTGCTGTGCCATCTATTGATTTTTTTGTGAACCATTACCGTATGGAAATTAAATATATGGAATTAAACCGGTTTTATTGAATTTCACTATGTTGTTCGACAAAAAAGTTGCGTCTTAATAAGAATAACAAAAAAGTCAAATGACATTTTTGATTTTTTTTTTCAATAGCTGAGATATGAGATTTTTTAAACATATTTCCGCTATTTTTTAAAATTTCAAAAAACTGGGTCGATTAAAAAATTCTATATAATTGCAGAACCTACTTATAAAATTTCAGGAGAATCGGTTCAGAAATGCGACCTCTAGGCGATAACATCCGGATAGACAAAAGAATTTTCGGCTAGTGGAAACTGAGACGCTTCGCTCGCTGCGCTCGCTCGGTCGATTAAGTAAAATGGTCTTCGTGTTTCTAAAGCTGAGTGAATTTTTTTCATGGCATGAATGGAACGCTACCTATTGATTAAACATTGTATGTAAATCTTATCAATCAGCTTGCGAAACCTCCTAAATCTATGACGAAATCTATTGAAAATAACCATTTTAAATGTCAGCAAAATGAAAATGTATGTTTTTTTAGAATTATTTATATTATTGTGGCTTATCAGATTACATGGTAGTAATGCTGCACTAAATGCACAAATAAAGCTCCACGGACTGTTTGTTAATTTCCTTCTCTATTTTTACAGTGTCGCCGCACCTCAACTGTAAAAATGTAACTCTTATAGTATCACTTTATAGACCGTTTTCTGTCCATCTGTTTTTTTCGAAGATATTCCAAATATTATATTATAAGGTTGTAGGGTTGTATTGTTGCAGTGCTTAATTCAAATGAAGTGTCAACTTTGTACCTTCCATATTTTGTAGTTGCAGTGGCATTTTGCCGGTGCGGCTGTCCGGCGTCCTTGGACTGCATTCTATATGCGTGTCGTGTGTGTTACATAAACATTTAGCATTTGTAAGAATGTGGTAATATTGTCAAATCTGAAATATCTAGTCGACCGGTACAGCGATGGATATACTCGATAAAAGGCAAAAGTAAGTGCTGTAGATATGGTAGTTAAATTAAATGTAAATGAGCACAATACATATATAAGCTATGTAGGTACCTATTACTTAAAATTCAGCTGATTCATATTTTATTAACGTTGACCAATCAAATTCATCAGTTATTAGATTCGTCTCGGATTATCCATACTACATATTAATTGTTTCTACTTTACAATACAACTTCTTTATATCTACTTGCAAAAATGCGTAAAATTTTACAAACATAAGTAGAGCTACAGCGCAATGAACCTTCTAGAACATTCAAGGGTCAACAACCGACCGCTGCACTGTCGCTTGACACATGAAATATGTTACCTTGTGTTTTACGGATATAGTTAACTGAAAGGTAACCAGTTTAAGTATTAATAAAATTAATCAAAATAAGATATTCAGTATCCCAACTAATATTATGAATGTAAAAGTGAGTTTGTTTGTTACCTCTTCACGCTTTAACTACTGAAAGAATCTTCCTGAACGCATACAAATTGTTAGAAGTACTGAGAAGGTCATAGGGTACCTTTTATCCTGGAAAAAAACACTGTTCTCGTGGGAAATTCACGCGGGTGAAGCCGCGTGCAAAAGCTAGTCTTCAATAGGGAAAATACGAAAGAATGGAAGATAATTAAAAAAAAAGAACACGAATGCAGTCCTAGACATGACCTCACATAGTTATAGTCCAAGGAGAATTTCTCTCCTTGCCATATTCGAATGTTGTTACCCGGCAAACCGTAAGGAAACTATATGGATACCTACGGACAGAGACTTTAGAGGAAAGAAAAAAACTAGGGATAATACTAGACTTAAAGACCTAAAACAAAATATTATGCCTAGTCTAAATATTGTGAGGCATTCCGCGAAATATCAGGTGGATCAACTTACAGGTGGATTTTAAATGTATACCAAGCCTAAAGGTTTTTAAAGCCACAATACAAAACTTCTTATTGGAAAAATGTTACTACATGTGGACGAATTTTTAGACTTTAATAATTATGCAATTTAATTTAAATAGGTATTCAATTTCTTCTATCATAATCATTTTTAAATTTTATATCAAATTGTTAATTATGTATTACTAGCTTTCGCCCGCGGCTTCGCCCGCGTGAATTTCCCACGGGAACCGTGCCTTTTCCCGGGATAAAAGGTACCCTATGTCCTTCTCCGTACTTCTAACTATGTGTATACGAAATTTCAGGAAGATTGGTTCAGTAGATGAAGCGTGAAGAGGTAACAAACAAACAAACCAACAAACAAACTCACTTTCACATTTATAATATTATAGTTAGGATAGTTAGGATTAGGATTTAAATGTTAATTATGTATTATTTAATGTATTGTATTTCAGACACAATATCCATTGTTTGTGAATAAATTAACTATGAACTTTGATAAGTAAGTAGGTACCTCACACATATATATCTGTATGGTGGAATAAAGAAACTCACATACACCCATGAACCCAGAAAATGAAAACATAACACTTCTTCTTGGTAGGTAGTCGTGTAAAAATGGAAATTTTTCAATTAAAATTCCAGCAGCATTTTTCACAGAAAAAATCCACAGTTTGGAAATTTGATGCTGCTTCCTCATGAAAGTAGATTTTTTTTATCGTTTACAAAAATAACAGATATTTTTTGCTTAGAAAAATACTTCACATGTTTAATTTCTACTTAGTCTTAAAAAATATCCTATTGTTTCAAAATAATAGCTTTTTTTATATTTCACTGTCATTTTTATAATTGTCGCTCGCAAGGCGTAATATTTGTTAGAAGTACGACCGACAAATCCTAATCCTAACTAATATTATAAATGCGAAAGTGAGTTTGTTTGTTTGTTTGTTTGTTACCTCTTCATGCTTTATCTACTGAACCAATCTTCTTGAAATTTCGCATACACATAGCTGGAAGTACGGAGAAGGACATAGGGTACCTTTCATCCAGGGAAAAAGCACTGTACCCGTGGGGAATTCACGCGGGCGAAAGCTAGTTATATATATATTAAAAAATGGTACGCGTAAAACACGTAATTTTTGTCGTACGTAAATGCGTGTTTGCTGTTCGTAATGTTGCAAATACAATTTGTCACGTGTATTTTGTAAGTGTATTTTGGTTTAAGTACCTACTATACTAAACCTAGTGAGCTGACCAGTGTCAGAGAACATTAAACGTGTTTATGTATTTGAGTCTTGGTCTATCTCAAACATATCTACACTTAACTTTCGTAAGATGCACATTTATAAATATTTGTGTAGTAAGTATATATAAGTACCTACTACAAAATCAACAAAGTTTTGTAATATTATGACTAAGATGCAATTTAAGGTTTTTTAATGTTAAGGTAGTGCGGAATTTTAAATAAATGTGATAAAAATAATTTAATCACTAAACATAATTAAATACAAAGTTTTAATAGAATCAGTCAATTGTCTAGGTATTATTAATATTGAATTATTTATTTGGAGGCGGAATTTTAAAAACACTTTTTAATGTCCATTGTTCTTAATTCAAATAATAAAATTAATTCCGTGTAACGTCTCAAAAAAAAACTATACTTTGTTGTTGAAAACTAATATGTAGAGTCATTGTAACTAATTTAATTAAATTGTCGTGTAAAAATAAAGTTAAAATATAAGTTAAACTTTGAATTGGTTTGAAATAAATTGTATTTAGTATTTTACAACATATGGCACAATTTAAAGAAACAATATGAACCAAAGTATTATTATAGATATATTTATAGGTACCTTGAATTCGCAATTAAAGTACGATTCAGGCGCGAGGTCGCATTAATAAACCATCGCTCACTCATCGCTTTTTCCGCTTTATTTTTTAATATTTAAGTATGATTCCTAAAATGGTGATTATTCCTTTTTTGATTATAAGAAGTGGTCCCAATGAGTGTGCGTTACCCTGGCAGGAAAGTGTGTCCTGGAGTTAAGTGAATGGAACCAAAACGTTGTGCGTAGTCTAGTGTAGATGTGCCGCGAATAAAACTTTTGTGCGTCTTGTAGTTCAGGAAAAAAACGGAAATCTAGGATTCTGCTAGGGTAACGTCGTTCTAGCAGGAAAGTTCTAAACGAATGATCGAAGAGAGAAATATTCTGAGGGGGCAGAGAGTTTAGAGCTGTGCATTGACCTGGGCTGAAAAGATCATTTGTGCGTCTTCAGGTTTTCGGGATATTGCATTTCCTGCTGGAGTAACGTTTTGCAAAATCGTGGATCTCCTAGATCTATCGTATGTGCGCCTGTAAGATAAATATACATGAGTAGCTATTCATTTGTGCCCATCTGTGCCATAATTAGATTTAAGAAAATATTTATAATTTTTAAGTAATCGCGTTGTCTTTGAAATCACGAAAAAAAATCATAGCGCCTAAATGAAAAGACGTGTAAGCTCGCTGAAAACTGTATACGATTCTTCTATACACCTATAATGACCACAAAAAGTTTCTGAAGTGCACATGTATTCATTATTGAATAATATTACTAAAAGACAAAATTAGGTGACTTAACTTTGACGTCAACATACAAGAAACCGGCTTAACCCAATAAGTGTGCGTGTGAACCAAAGATTAGTGTGTTCAGTCATATATCATCGTGGAAATTTTCAGTTCAAAATGTTAAGGATATAAGTAAATAAACACAAATCCAAAAACATATGAACAACGACAGATTATCCGGCCAAATTAGAATGACTACAAAAAAGCGACGGTTTCATACATATCGATGACCTTCTCTATTGAACGTATTATACCTAAGCTGTTGGCCGTACAGTCGCTATCAAACGTCTGTCGGCAATTCCCAACTGGGAATTCCCTACAAAGTTTGAGGAAATAATTAGAAAATCCTAACTATCATATCCTAACTAATATTATTAATGCGAAAGTGAGTTTTTTTTGTGTATTTACTTGTTTGTTTGTTACCTCTTCATGCTTTATCTACTGAACCATTCTTCCTGAAATTTCGCATACACATAGTTATATGTAAGTACTGAGAAGGGCATAAGATACCTGGGAAAAAGCACTGTTCCCGTGGGAAATTCACACGGGCGAAGCCGCGAGAAAAAGCTAGTATGGATATAAAATGCACAGCACATGCACGTAGTGGCCATGTGACGTCCTACGGCAAGGTTACGTGCCCCGTCCACCGCACGTAACTGTACATCGCAACCAGGTATCCTGATGTTCCACCGTAATCACCAGGACAATGAGTGTGTCCGGACACACGTCCGTCCACCACAACGTATCGTATCAGAATGCGCAGTGCGCACTGACACATCCCCACACCACCGGCCAGTGGTGGGGGCGACGTATACAACACTATACGTCACACCTCTCCTTTTTTTATAATTTTGATAAATACAAAGAGGTAGTATGACTGCGAGTGAATCTGATAGATATCGACAAAGAATCTATATGCTTATCTCGACAATTTACTTTTCGCTACTTTCCATTCCGAAATATAAATGTAGGTCCAAGAGGTAAGTAGTTTCCAATTTAGATATTTTCCAAATTAACCGAAAACTCCAATTTCATAAACTTTACTATGAAGATGTATCATGTGCGTAATCTTACAATAATTTGAATTAAAGTAGCAGATGCCCCACAATCCCCTCTTTTGTTAATATTTGATTTGAAAAACAAATTTTTTTTTTTTTTTTACCAATTCAGAATCCAGTTTGACAACTACATGTATTGTATGCAGCATTATTGCAAATAAAATAATATGAATGAATCACATTTTATTAAATTGGGGTTAAATAAGAATTCTATTCTGTAATACTAAAATTTTTTAGCAGATGTAATCATTTAGATTACAAAACGCATTTAGTTTTTTTTTTTTCCTACTGACTTTAAATCTGGACTAATTCGAATGATTTTCAAATTCGACTCGATTTCAAATTGTTTGATATTTGGCATGGTGACTGGTGGCTTAAATAAACATGTATTTTTTTTTTAATTTGTATGCCAGATCGTGCAGAATGAATGACTTTATTTTGTTTGTAATAGCTTTATGTTCTTGACTTATCAGGATGTCTGACAAAATATATGAACTATTTGTATAAACCGAGAAAGAACTAAAGCATATTGTTCTTAATATAAAATGAGCTAATAGAATCTGTTTATGTGTAATCTTTTTTCTGCTGGCTCCATAGAATTCTATTATTTAATATTATATTTCCCAGTATAAAAGTACTTGCCATTGTGTATTGTTGTTGAGTAAAACTTAGCATCCAACGCTTCTGACTGCACTACAGAGTTGCAGAAGAAAATATATTGATAGATTTTTTCTGCACGCGTTAACTCAGGTGGCACAAAGATCTTTATGGAGGGATTATTGATACTAGTTTAGAGTTCATTATTTGTATTATATTAAGAATTTCAATAACTATTTTAATATCATAATAGTTATTATGCAAATGAAATCTATTTTTTTTCCATCTTAACCTTGTAATAGAACAAGGCTATTTATGTATTCTATTCACCAAAGGTTAGTTTATTTCTAAAATAAATCTTTGATCTTAGATTATACAGAGAATGTTATATAATGACAAAACGTCATATTTCTGACTATCTACTTTATTTTTATTCTGTATTGTTAACTTTTGTTGACTTCCTCGCTAGTAAGGAAGACTTAGATGTTAAGTGATGTAGATATTCAAATTTTGCAAAGTATGTTACAAATGTTACAAACATTTACCTGTTTAGTTGTACTTAATTGTGTATATTGCGGTACAATAAATTATTTTTCATTTTGTTTTTCATTTCAAAACTGCTAGAATATATACAACCTCCGACATGACATTGTCGGAGCTCCGGCTCCCCATCTAGAGCTATACTCGGTCACGCGATTGATCTTTTGTTATATTGTGCTTATGAAAAGTACAACTCATTATCCAGTACCTGGATATCGTGAGAGCAACAGCCAAGTCCGAGAAGACTGATCCGTAATCTCGAGTCATGAATGAATAAGTAAATCTTAATCATCTATTATGACAGTACAAGTGTATTCTTTAAGAATACGAAGGTGTAGGGGCACATATTGTTAAATTGTTATAATACTTGTTTTATATTCTCCGTGGTGACTCAATTCAGTCGTCACCTCGCAGCGATCCATATCGCTTGTACCTATGTAAATAAATCTTTAGCCATGCTGCCATGAATTAGTAGTATTTGTGTTAACTGCATTGTGCCTTCTATTTTGGTGTAAATTCCATAAACTTTGTTGGTACTCAATTGACAGTTAAAAATAAACTTTTACCAGTGAACTTGTGTCGGTGTATCCATTTTGCTCTTTCAATTAATTTAGGCTCTCACACCTAACAAACATATACACAGAGTCAGATATATTCTGTAGGAAATAACATTCAGTAGGAAATAACATAGTGTTTACACCGTGGCCTACAAAGGTAAACGTAACTTTATGATCCCAATATAATACGTACACATTTAGCGTACTCATGTTCTGCAAGGTATTATACTTAAGTTAAATATTTAGATATTACTTAGTGAAGTAAGTAAGTCAAAATTAAAGAATTTATTTATTTGTTTTTCATTTGAACATCAAAGGCAACACACCTCTAATTCATAATGATACTTAACTTTATAAATACCACGGAATTAAACCCAAAGAACTAGTAATGTGGTCGGTCACTGGTAATTTAGTACGCAACGGCGTCATTTATAAAACACTGGATTTCCCCTCTTCGTTCTAGCCAGCTGATCCTGACTTAGAGACTATATTCTTGGAGGCGAAAATTCCTTTTCAAAAATGAGCGGGCTAATCAAGTCCTGTTTATTTTTTCTTTTCTTTCGGGTACTTAGGTATAGCTAAAAACTATGGCACAGATTCTATCAGGCATTGTGAAAACTGTGTTATTGTGCATTCAACACCGCTTACCATATATTTAGTAACTTAGTATACCACATATTAAGTAATGATGCTTAATTGTCATTTATGTCGGCCTTTACTTTGCCAAGACTAGATAGATTAAAAGTATGTATTAGCTGTATCAGTATTAAATTGCAAATTGTCGATTGTCAACAAATGATACTATAATATGTACGGTGTCACCGTACAATATCGCTGCGGTCAGCAGTTTACGCAACAATTGTTTTTGAATCGGATTAGTACGCCATTATCATTACTTGTGTGTACTCGTTTTATTGTTATCAATTTGTCAATAAACGTCGTGAATTCGTACTCGGTTGTATAAAGTACATCAATCTTTCAATTTCAAAAATGTGTGATTAACAAATGACCATAAATTTATATTTCGCGAAATCTTTTTTGCAGCCCAACAATTTAAAAGTGGTATTTGATACATTTGGGGCCATTTATACAATAGAAACTTGTTAGTACTTGTATCTTTAACAGTTGTTTCTTTTTATTACCGGTAATTACCGGTTGACCAAACTAAGTCACCCTACTACTTAATCTTAATTAATTGTTGCTTATTAGTACCAGCTGATCACCAAATCAGCCTACTACTTAATTAATTGTGTCTTGTTAATATCAGCTGACCAACACAAGTCTGCCTCATACTTAGATAATTGTTTCTTGTTAGTACCGGCTAACCAAACCAAGTCAGCTTACTACTTATTTGAATCAATTGTTTCTTGTTAGTACCAGCTGATCTAACCAAGTCAGCTTACTACTTATTTTAATCTATTGTTTCTTGTTATCACCAGCTGACCCAACCAAGTCAACTTACCACTTATTTGAATCAATTGTTTCTTGTTAGTACCAGCTGATCTAACAAAGTCAGCTTACTACTTTTTTGAATCTATTGTTTCTTATCACCAGCTGACCTAATAAAGTCAACTTATACTACTTATTTTAATCCGTTGTTTCTTATTAGTACCAGCTGATCTAACCAAGTCAGCCTACTACTTATTTTAATCTATTGTTTCTTGTTATCACCAGCTGACCCAACCAAGTCAACTGAATACTTATTTGAATCAATTGTTTCTTGTTAATACCAGCTGACCTAACCAAGTCAGCTTATTATTCATTTTATTCAATTGTTTCTTGTTAGTACCAACTGGAATTTCCAGTTTACTACTTCATTTGTAAAAGCATGTACCTATTTGAATTAGTACCGACTGGCATTCCAGGTACTACTCGATTTGTAACGAAATTGATTATACTTGCATTTCCAGTTTAATACTCATTATGCAACAACATGTATTATTTTTAGTACCAAAAGGCATTTCCAGTTTATTACTTAATTTGTAACATGTATTTATTATCCGTAAGAACTGATATTTCCAGTTTACTACTAAATTTGTACACCATTTATTTTTATTTGTACCAACTGACATTTTCAGTTTACTGCTAAATTTGTAACCATTTATTTTTGTTAGTACCAACTGACATTTCAGTTTACTACTAAATTTGTACACCTTTTTTTTTTATTAGTACCAACTGACATTTTCAGTTTACTACTAAATTTGTACACCATTTTTTTATTAGTACCAACTGACATTTCAGTTTACTACTAAATTTGTACACCTTTTTTTATTAGTACCAACTGACATTTTCAGTTTACTACTAAATTTGTACACCATTTTTTTATTAGTACCAACTGACATTTTCAGTTTACTACTAAATTTGTACACCATTTATTTTTATTAGTACCAACTGTCATTTCAGTTTACTACTAAATTTGTACACCATTTATTTTTATTAGTACCAACTGACATTTTCAGTTTACTACTGAATTTGTATACCGTTTTCTTTATTAGTACCAACTCACATTTTCAGTTCACTATTCAATCTGTAAAACTTTTATTTCAAATAGTACTAACTTACGTACCAGTTAACTACTCAATATTGACGTACCCTTACTGATAACATCGTAACAACATATTTATCTTTTTTTTTTTTTTAGTATATCGTCAACTCCGAGTTACCATCATCATTTTCTTTTGTTTAAGTCACAACGACAAAACCCAGGCGATAGTTAAATAAAACTATCATTTGATCATCATTATTTCTGTTACATAAATATTTTATTGGGTTACAATCTGTTGATTTGTCAACATTGGTCATTTCCAAAAATTGTTATTTCACCTTTTGGTCTAATAGCAGACAATAGTCTCTACTTCTCATTTTCTTCTCATTTTGACGTTACCCTGGACGTTACACAGCACCGCCAAATTGTGCTACACACAAGAACTCTGTTTCTTACAACGTCAAACTGTACACAAACTAAACACAAGAACTTTTGGCTCATTCCTTACAGCATTATTTAAAAACGTATATAACTTGATCGGGAATCGAACCCGTGATTCAGAGGAAATTCCCATTGTTGTGCCCAGAGGCCGTCAATTTGTAATGATGTTGGTTTGTAAAATCTATGGTTATGAGTCATGAGTCATCCACAACATAAAACGGATATCCAAAATCTACTGACCCGATTTAGCACTTTTGTTCATTAAAGTCATGTCAACAACATGTGCTATACATTGGTTGGTGTTTCTCCGCAGTTAACGGAAATTATTTGTCAGACATAATTAGTTTCTGTTGCGCAGCTTAGTGGTGATCTAATTGCATTTAGAATTTACATGTGTCGTTCTTACAATGAACTTTATTTGGGTAAGCAAGATTTTGTATAAAACTAATCTTTTCAAACAGAATTAATCGTTTCACTGACCGTCTCATCCACTGATTTACATTTTCTTCTACTTTGATACAATATTTTTTTATCCAACACACAAACACTATGCATATGAAACCATTCATTTTTTGTATTGTAGCACTTTGTTTTGTTAGCACTGTTGTTTACTAATGCTTATTATGTTTTTTGGGACATAATTTGACTCAAAACTTTTGTTTGTTATCTGTATTGTGTAAATCTTAATTTTAAACGAATAATTGATTAGCTGTGACATTTAGCCATGTATTTCATACCAGGGAAGGCTCACTACACTGGTAGATAATTAGTGTTATCATCATAATGCATTTACTTTGATTTATAGATGCAAATTAGTGTGAATGAATTGCATTCTTGTTGATGTTACTTTATTTATCGAAATTAATAATAATACAAATGCATTTTATATCGTTTGGTTCCACACATAACCTTGTTAAGGTAGGTTTAAACAAAGTCATTCACAATAAATTTTACTTGTCAACTTTTATTTCAATTGTAGGTATTCTTTTTCAAAGAATATACCTTGTTTATAAATTTCACCGATTTACATAATTTGGTAAATATGCTTTTTGTCTGTCAAATTAACATGACTTTTCAGAGGTAGACGAAATTAAATTGAAAGTTTCTAATCAAAATAATTTAGATTTGAATATATATTTACTCTGAGCAAAATATCAATCAGTATTATGCATTTGTTTCTGTCTTTGTCGCCGGTCCGGCCCGAACTCGACATTAGTTACATACTTTTTGACATTGGAAAAATAACTCGACTCCAATTTTAATATTATTCGGCAAGTATGTATTCATATTGCAAATTGTGAACTACCTACATTGAAAAATAATTGGATCGGGTAAAACTTTGCATATATTTCTATAAAATATCGAATTGGCATCTGTGTAATATTCATTTACCTCCCTTTTCCTTTCCAGTTGTTTTTTTTCATGATGTTGAAAATAACGAACGATTTCAAACGATTAGTAATTATAATTTACTCACGGTTTTTTCCTCGTTGCCATTTGTGACGTCCTACGGCAAGGTTACGTGCCCCGTCCACCGCACGTAACTGTACATCGCAACCAGGTATCCTGATGTTCCACCGTAATCACCAGGACAATGAGTGTGTCCGGACACACGTCCGTCCACCACAACGTATCGTATCAGAATGCGCAGTGCGCACTGACACATCCCCACACCACCGGCCAGTGGTGGGGGCGACGTATACAACACTATACGTCACAGGCCATATAAAATAAAAAAAGAGGTTTTTGATTTGGAAATTTTTTTTTTTTTTCTCTTATAGGTAATTTTAATAGTAAATATTATGGCATCAAATCACAGATCAAACTACTACTGTGACACAGGGAACAGTGCTTTTTCCCGGGATGTAAGGTACCTTATGTCCTTTTCAGTACTGAAAACCAAATGCCTTCCTTTCTAACCATTGGTAACTTAAATATTTACTTACCATTGCAGATTATCCCATTCCAACTTCATAAACTTTTAACCAACATCTAATTAGTAAACAAACGCAACTGCGCAACAGGATCCATAGCACTCCATAGCGTCATAACATACAACATGCACGCGTGATGCACGTGTTAGAAAAACGCCAGTATATATATGTATAACTATATATATATATTTTATTTTAATAAGTAACTATAAGAATATATTTGAACTTTTACTTTTTTTTCTAACAATTCAAAATGTAGGTAGTTGAGGGAGAACAAAGAAACAATAAGTTTAACCAGAACCAAATGTTTATTTTTATAATTGAACCTCAACTTCTTTTAATTTCAAAGCTACAGACTACTAGGATTTCGGACCGACCACTGCTGAGAAGAAATCCCGAAAGAAACTCATTTGAACAGTATTGGTCCCTATCGAGCCAAAGGGGTCTTTTGTATATTTTTACATATTCTTTTTCATCATAGTATCAGTATGTTTTACAATAAGTACATCAATTATGTACCGTCAAAAACAATATAACAAACATATGTTTGTGATCAAGTGACTACTATAAAACACTTATTTGTAAGTCACCTTATACATTTTCTTACACTTAATCAGCGTGATATTTACTTTAGTCATATTAACTATTTAGATTTATATGTAACGAAGTAACAATTACATATAATTTCGTAATATTTTATCAATAGGAAAGATTTATATGTTTGTAATGAGTAACCTCAAAATTATGGAACATATCTCAAAAATACTTTTACCATGAGAATTGTACATTATCTCTGAATTACGTTCGCTATGTTTATTACTAGAAAAACCCATGACATACCGAGATGGGCTGCCAGTTTTTCATAAAATTCCACAATACACAGAAATATTCTTATGACAAAGCAACAGCATAACGGTATAAATTTAAAACAATAAGTTTTGTACTTAACTTAAGATAGGTCCGCTCCAGTCGATCACTCAGCACAGAATGTGCTCCGCACAGAATGTGTAGTTTTATTCGAACATACCCTACCATCCCTACCAATCGCAACCAACACGTGTTGTTTTCGATGGTGCATGATACAACTTTATTTCTTTAAAAATAATCTTTTAATCCATTAGAATTTATTGTATAATTAAATTATATTATTTACAATACTACCTCTAGTATAGGTTTCTATTTGTGATTACGTTGTAATTAAACGTTACATAAAATCACCTTTTAATTAAATATTTACATGGTTATGATGATAACTACTTATAATAAGATATCACGATTTATTCAACAAATAGAACGTCTGTAAACGTTACACGATATTTAAAGTAGTAACTGTTTATTTTATCAGTTAAATACAACGTGTCATTTATAATGATAATTCCCAGGGAATTATCAATAGAAGTACTTCATGAACTGTTGGGACGGGTACCTTTTAAAATATATTTTAGTTTTGTTTTGTTTCATCAATATAATTTATTTATTTACTTTATTTGGCTAAACGTGGCCTTCGAGTCTCACGACTCGAGGCTCTGTCTACCCCACGAGGGATAAAGAGGTGATTATGTATCTGTATATAATTTCGGTTTAGTTTAATACGTAGTAGTTAAATTTTAAGATAACTGTTTGTTTTTGTTTTTAACTCATATTTTAGGAAATATGATTACATTAACTACTATATTATAACACACGCAACGCACCAAACTGTTTACCAAGAGAAAAGATGACTCACTTCTAGTAAAAAGCAAAATACATTGCATTATTGAAAATAGAATGACGATTATATATCTATCTCTGTCCCACTTATACAATTTTGCTTACTAGTTATCTCACTTTCTTCACGCTAGCTAGACAAAGCCACTCCCTCTCTATTGTTTTTGTTATCCGTAGACAGAAAACTAATTCAATGTCATCGGGTGCCGCGCGGAGGAAGGAAACATCGGTCGGTGTGCAGAATTGTACGACTCGACATGGAAGAAGAACTTTTACAGTAGCCATAGCCATGTAGCTAGTACATAATAGTGGTACCTAAATAAACTTTCACATTTGAAAAACACATTTTGTACTTTTATAGTAGGTACCTAATCTACCTATTTCGACAAATACGGAACACGACCTTAACTTTTATACAAATCCCTATTTAACAACAATACATATTTTTTAATTATTCCCACTAATTCCCACAAATAAAGTTACATTTGCTAATAAACGTTTGAATGCGACTGTACGAACAGCTTAGGTATAATACGTTCAATAGAGAAGGTTATCGATATGTATGAAACCGTCGCTTTTTTGTAGTCATTCTAATTTGGCCGCATAATCTGTCGTTGTTCATATGTTTTTGGATTTGTGTTTATTTACTTATATCCTTAACATTTTGAGCTGAAAATTTCCATGATAATATATGACTGAACACACTAATCTTTGGTTCACACGCACACTTATTGGGTTGAGCCGGTTTCTTGTATGTTGACGTCAAAGTTAAGTCATCTAATTTTGTCTTTTAGTAATATTATTCAATAATGAATACATGTGCACTTCAGAAACTTTTTGTGGTTATTATAGGTGTATAGAAGAATCGAATACAGTTTTCAGCGAGCTTACACGTCTTTTCATTTAGGCGCTATGATTTTTTTTCGTGATTTCAAACACAACACGATTACTTAAAAATTATAAATATTTTCTTAAATCTAATTATGGCACAGATGGGCACAAATGAATAGCTACTCATGTATATTTATCTTACAGGCGCACATACGATGGATCTAGGAGATCCACGATTTTGCAAAACGTTACTCCAGCAGGAAATGCAATATCCCGAAAACCTGAAGACGCACAAATGATCTTTTCAGCCCAGGTCAATGCACAGCTCTAAGCTCTCTGCCCCCTCAGAATATTTCTCTCTCCGATCATTCGTTTAGAACTTTCCTGCTAGAACGACGTTACCCTAGCAGAATCTTAGATTTCCGTTTTTTTCCTAAACTACAAGACGCACAAAAGTTTTATTCGCGGCACATGTACACTAGACTACGCACAACGTTTTGGTTCCATTCACTTAACTCCAGGACACACTTTCCTGCCAGGGTAACGCACACTCCCAATGAACACAAATTAGAATAGCAATCGACGACGCAATAGCCATATTGCGTTTCGCGACAACTTCACTGTAATGTGTAGATAGGTACCAACCATATAACTTGACCTGACCATGTATTCTGTGACCATACTTACTCATTACAATGAAGTTGTACCTACGCATAGTACAAAGACTCTTTTATCAGATAGGTGTATGTAAAGTCCGTTTATTCATAATTGTCCTATTATGTAAACAATCTCACCATGTCTTTTTATGATTTTACAACAATATAAATTAAGGCTTTTTAGGAAATTACTTTCGTGGTTAATAAATGTTTTACTTGAGAATGTTTAGGTTTGAACTAATTTTTGATTAAATTCAACAAAAAGTACCTACTGTGAAGATTGTTTACATAATAGGACAATTAAGAAAAAATGGAATTTATAGGCGTTCGTACGCATATTCTCTTTCCGCACAAACTATTCACTACTCTTGCTGCAGATGGAAACCACGGCGCTCTTCAGTTAGGTGATAACAAACAAACTAACCAAACCAACATCTACAGCCTCCTAGGTCCACAGAAACCACATGATTACGATTGCTTTACGTTTCCACGTCTACCCAAGAGCCCCTAAACCTAAAATAGTTTCTGTCGAAATAGTATAATTGACGTCATTCTTTAGCACAAGTAACAAAAAATTCTGTCTACCTACTTGATTTTTGATCTCTATATAGTTAGTTTTGGTTGGGTTTTTTCTTGTTTACTGAGAGAGCGGATACCAATCATCTGATCTCCATAACCCGCTGTAGCGTTTTGTATATTAAGTGGAATAGAAACTCTTGGTGAGTTTATAGAAAGCCACAGCTACACTTGAGCAATCTGATGTGGCACGGAAGGGCTTGGTTTCGCCACTTATAAGTAGACTAGCTGTCGCCCGCGGCTTCGCCCGCGTTAGTTTCGCTTAGATGAAAAATCTCTCTTGGAGCTTTTCATCAGATGTTCCAGATCTTCAATTTTTATGCGTCAGCAGAAAATGCTCATCAGGTTGAACGATTTTTGCTAAGGCGCCATTTCCATATATGTTATAGTGTAGCTGGTCTCTTGGAGCTTTTCATCAGATGTTCCAGATCTTCAATTTTTATACGTCGGCAGAAAATGCTCATCAGGTTGAACGATTTTTGTTAAGGCACCATTTCCATATTACTTATAGTTTAGCTGTTCCGTTATGGTTCTTCATCAGGTGTTCCAGTTTTCAAAATGAAAAAGCCTATATGTTGCCCAGGCTTAATAGCTATACAACAAAAAAAGTTTCATTCAAATCCGTCCAGTAGTTTTTGCGTGAAACGCGTACATACATACAGACAGACAGAGAGACAGACAGACAGACAGACAGACAGACAGACAGACAGACAGACAAGAAATTCCAAAAAAATTTTTTTGCTTTCTATTGTTCTTTTTAGGTCTCCCTCTATCCATTTCAGTCAAAAATATTAAATGTACAGACAAAATATTTTTACTGTTTTATTATATGTATAGATGAGTAGGTTCCGTTGAAAGTAAAATGATTGTATATCTATATAACTCAAAGGTGAGTGACTGACTGACTGACATAGTAATCCATCAACGCACAGCCCAAACCACTGGACGTATAGGGCTGAAATTTGGCATGCAGGTAGATGTTATGACGTAGGCATCCGCTAAGAAAGGATTAACGCGAGCGAAGCCGCGGGCGCCAGCTAGTAAACTATATAAATGATCTATGCGACCCGCCCCCGTCCGATTCCATCCAGGTTGTAAATATGTAAGCACATAACAAATACGTACAGTTTTGCCTATCTAAAATATATTGCGTATATAATCGCATATCCAAAACTAAGTACCTATTTAAGTTTTAATTCATAAATAAGTTATGCTTTGTTTGTGCGGCTATAAGTATAAATTATAATCCGGATGTTATCAAAACAAATTTAGTTTAGATGCGGAAATATATTTCGGAACGTGTTTAAATACCTAGGTAGGTTCAGTACTACATGTTAATTTAAAGAAATAAACAACGTGTATTTTTGCTCGATAATATACAGAATACAGATGATACAGAGCCGATGTTTGATTTTCATTATCCTTTTACCGATTTCTGTGATTGATCGTACTATATTAAATAATAATAATCTTTGCCCCGCTACCGATGGGTTCCTCTTTTTTATATTTCTTACAATGTGAAATCTACACGAAACGAATTTATTGGATACAAAACCACAACTAATTTAGAATGTCATTTACATTAAATAGGTTAGTACCTACATTGGTTTATAAATGTTACCTACATAAATAAGTTTGCTAATATATGTACCTACCTATTTCTATAAATTGTAATGTGATGTAATGGCAGTGCCTGTAGATAAGGTAGGTAGGTAACCAACCTAGGTACTAGGTATTGTTTACGAAGTAACTATTTCGTAATCTTTGGTATTGTGTAGTCTGTATTGGCTTAATTAGAACCTGTCGGTAAATCTTTCTTTAAAGTGAGTAGTTACAGTTACAGACAGACATACAGTATACCGTAAAGAGCTACTACCTACGCATTATTTTTAAGCACATATTTTGATTATGGCACAAACATACCGGTCTCTCTCTACGAAAAGTAAACCCGAATTGGACTTTGGCCGGCCTTGCCGTGCCGCAAGCAACGATTTGGACCGGTTTTGTAACGCGAAATTCTGCAATATTTTTCTCAGGTTGGACTCGAAGGCACAGAATAAGTAATAGTTCTTGTACAGAATGTCCACTCTCGAACAAAGTCATACGAAATCGAAACTTCTCACGTGGCCCGAGAGATCATATTGCGTTGGTGTCGCGTGCTTTCTTTCTTTCTTATCGAGTGTATAGATAACACTACTGATGTCAGATTTTTCTCAAGTCGACTAAATCTACTGACATCTACCGCGCGCTGATTAAATCCCATTTAATTGTCTTCGTGTTTGGGATAGCTTGGAGTCCCCCACGTTGGATTTTTTCAGCCATAGACTTCGAGCAACAAGGACTTCCGCACGCGGAGTCAGTGTTCCTCTTATGGCCTTAGATCAACACGGCCCTCCATCCACGCCCGTTCGCGGAAGTAGATGTTGCTTGAGGATTCAACCATATAAAGTTATAATCTATCCATAACGAGTAAATAACCACACGAGTAGTTAAAAGGGTTAATAACTTATGGATTCAACGGACATTGTTACTGAGTGACGCTGCCCCTGCCGGAGACGCGGACTCAGCACTGCGTATCCACTTCCACTACTTAATGTGTTTTGATTAGCCTTCATTTCATTACTTGAATCTAATTTTAAACTGGTAATTTCCTGCTGTTTTGAGGTATTGTTTGAATAGTATATGCCAAATTAAATTATTCACAGGGTTTTATTAGTCAGCAGAGCGTCTTTCTTCCTGTCTGTCTGTATGTATATACGCGTTTCACGCAAAAACTACTGGACGGATTTGAATGAAACTTTTTTTGTTGTATAACTATTAAGCCTGGGCAATAATTAGTCTGGGCTATCATTGATTTTGAAAACTGGAACACCTGATGAAGAACCTTAACAGAACAGCTAAACTATTACATATATGGAAATGGCGCCTTAGAAAAGTCGTTCAACCTGATGAGCATTTTCTGCTGACGTATAAAAATTGAAGATTATGGAACATCTGATGAAGAACTCCAAGAGACCAGCTACTCTATAAAATAAATGGAAATGGGGCCTTAGCAAAAGTCGTTCAAACTGATGAGCATCTTCTACTGAAGTATAAATAGACAAGACACGGGATAGGACAAAGAGGGACTCGGGGTGGGAGTACTCGGGTACACGGGAAATTGTAGATAACGAGCAGACGAAGATCGTTTATTGAATGAAATATAACTTTTGATTTATTTTAACACCGCGACTGTACTATGAGTACCTAATATATTCTCGCGGGACACGGGATAACCAAATGGCTGAAATTTTGAGTACTGGAGTTTAGGTTACTACAGTTTGGAACACAGAAAGATTTTTCATCTAAGCGAAACTCACGCGGGCGAAGCTGCGGGCGACAGCTAGTTATCAATATTAGGCAATTCATAATTACAAAATCCTAATCCTAACTAATATTATAAATGTGAAAGTGAGTTTGTTTTTTGGTTTGTTTATTTGTTTGTTTGTTTGTTACCTCTTCACGCTTCATCTACTGAACCAATCTTCCTGAAATTTCGCATACACATTGTTAGAAGTACGGAGAAGGACATAGGGTACCTTTCATCCCGCGAAAAGGCACGGTTCCCGTGGGTAATTCACGCGGGCGAAGCCGCGGGCGAAAGCTAGTAGGAAATAAAATTACTAGGATTACTTCATATCAAAGGGGTTTTAATGAACCCCCACGAAACCCCTAGTTAGGAATAAAATTGTATTGTAATCGTCAATACGTGACTTGTGCTATCTTCATATCAGTAGGTAGATGTACAGCTGTCTAGACAAGATAAAACAAGGATATACGACCACAAAGGATGCAAGATAAAACTGAAGTCAATATGACGCGCACTTTGCGAATATGATAAAGAGACAATCAATGGCGCATACCTAGTTATAAGTTATTTTATTAATATGTAGCCAATCGATGAAATTTATCCTCGTTGCAAAACTGTGGTTGAATAACCGTAAAAATTAACACATTTTTTTTTGTATAAGTAATATTTTAATTAACAAGTTAGTGATTCTGTTAGCACCTATCAAGTTGTTTCTGTCGACTCACAATGATTCATGAACATGAGCAGAGTCTGTGGTAGAGTCTAAACAATTTTCTTATTTTAGTTTTCAATTTCATAATATTATTGACGCTACTGACTGTAGCAATGTTAAATTAAATTTAGACTTTTTCTTCGTGGCTAAAAATATAACAAACAAGTTAAGTAGGTAGACACCTATTAAATATAATATACTTATACTCATACTTTACTCTGACTCTACCACTATTTTGGATGTTACATTTAAAATAGTTTAATCAATATAACATGAACATTTTATTTCAGAACATTTTCTGAATTGCTATTTAATCTAAATTATAATATATAATCTTTTAGATATCAGACGGAACTTACCTTATCGATTGGGTAAGAGCCATTTTAAAAACCATTGTAACACAACGATAAGATTATTATTTTTATCAGTAAAATTGTAGGTTTGTCTGTGGGTGTGACACAGATAAAATGTCTCGTGAATAAATGCTTACTTATAAGTATTATTTTAAAAGGTTTTTCATAAAGTAATAACTAGCTTCTATTAATTACCTGACCTAATAGGACTCTGAGCGAACTATAAGAAAACAAATACCTAAATAAAAATAAATGTTTGCCATTTAAACTTCATTATAAAGTAAAGAGATATATGCCACATGGTAAAAATAAAAGAAAATCCTTTAAAATCATATTAAAGATCAGGAATGAAAACAGATATTATGAAAGAGCTGTAGGAAGTAGTGTTTGTAAGACAACCGAGATTTAGACCAACCGTGTTATTCATAAAAAGTTAACGAACGCACCTATTTATTTAAAATATATTCCGTCTCGTTCTTTCAAAGTCAAATATTGGAAAGAGAGGTAGACAAAACATATTTTAACTAAAACAGGTTTAAAGTAGACCTTTTTTATAAATTAGACGGTAAATCTCTAGCTTTGCCAATGTCTAGAGCAAGTCTTTTGATCTTTAGATCGAAAGTTATTGTAAGAAAATGTCAAAAGTATGCAAATTACGAACTAGGCCGATGTAGGTAGTATGTCCGAGATAATGTCGTATATTTGGTTCGCAGATATTACGGAAACCAAAATAAAGCACACGTTTTGAAGTAGTTTCTCTGTTTTAAATTCCTAAACGAGTAACTATTTTTGTTCATGTGTAGTTAGTTATACATAATTAAGTACAACTCGTTAATTGTTTGGTACAAATCGATTATTCAAATGGCATTCATTAAAATACAATTACAGAATTAAGCAACCAGACTTAGTAATTTTACGTACCTATCAACTATTATTACCTTGATAATTAACGTAGGCATTCGTTTTCTAAATCAAAATGCGTCCTATCTCTATTTACTTGCGTCAAGGAAGAAGTGGTAGAGCCCAGTCAGAACACGACTTTCGAAAGCATTATTTCGGGAAATTGACACACACATTTCCCTATCGGGAATTTCTTCCTACCATTTGATCCGCAAAAGCCATAATGTAAATAAATATTTTAATTACCTACCTACTTGAGAAACTTTTAATCATATCGTTATATGTAAAATTGATACCAGGCATTTGTTCATTCAAAATTTCGTCAGAAAAAAAAGAAATAAAAATCGATCAAAACATTTTCAAATTCACATTGCGGACCCCATTTAGTAGTTTGCGTGCGTTCAATGTAGAAAAGTGAAAATGGGCAGGATGACGGGCGATATAGTCGGGTTAGTTGCGGAAAAAACCATGGATTTTCCATGGCCAACAAGGGTATTCTTATAAATCACTGATTTGATATAACATTATGAAGTCTACGCAATAATAATTGTGCACAGGTATGTGAATATCTGTACGAGTACAATGTTTAATTATGTGGATATTTGTTATTCCTTCACGCATAATCAGTCACAATTAACTACATGAACATGACATTTTGGGGTAAAATGTAGGCTACATTGAATAATAATACTTACTTATACACAACCAAGCTTTCGTCGACCCATAACACAAAAAAGTAACTACATAACTTTTTGCAATATGTAACCAACCCAGTGGGCTAATAACAGTTAACTTTTTGTTAAAATCACTAAAGTAGTTAGGTTAAACATTTTTTTGAGTGTATGTATGTGTCATTCCAGCTAAACCCATGTAGTGACTACATTGTAGTCTGCATACAGCTCAACCTAAAGGCTAAAGGTAGAAAGGCACATAGGCCACTTTTTACCCCGAAAGTTTCCCAAGTAGATAATATAGGTACTAACATTAGTGTATTTAATTTAGATACCTTCATTAATCTTTTGCAAAAGGAGCTTGTATGTCCTCAAGCCAGCCTTACCGATAGCGTTAATTATGCGTGGCAAAATTTTTAGATAACCGGTTGTCTAAATATAGGTACCTACCTAATAAAAAACAAAACGAAATAGACCATGAAAAACAAAACGAGGCTAAAATTAGAATAGGTACCTAGTTTTTGAGATAAACATGTCGTTCTGATCGATTGATCTTGGGCAGAGAAAAAATACACTAACTTGGGTAGAAAAAGTTTTGTCTAATCGCTATCATTACTTGGCATATTTATTAATGAATATAAATTTTATATTCATTAATAATTATGCCAAGTAATCCTTAGTGTGAAATAAAACAAAAAAAAATAACATGACTGGACTGTTTTGTGACGCACAGTCCAAATTTTTTCTCGAGTTTTGACGTCAATGCATGAAATATCATGGAATGATTTTATAATTTTCCAAAACCTTAATAAACATAAAATTAGACTAGCTGTTGCCCGAGGCTCCGACCTGCCACTCTTAAAAAAAAAAACTATTTCCACATAAAAAATCGTTTTGACGTGAAAGTAGTACAAACAAACACACTGTCACATTTATAGGTAATATTAGTATCAACAGCAAGAACCTGAATATAATAATCTGAATGATGTGCGTTTAATGTAGGTACCTAGCTGATAAGTACTTCCATTTATTACGCAGGTAGGTAATACCCATGTACCTATACTCGTGCCGTGATTGATTGATGAACTAACAAACGTCATATATTTACATAAGTATATATAAATATACAGTTACGAACCGAACATAGGTTATTCGGTACACTTCCTACTTATTCTTTTTGGTCGAGTTTTGAAAAGTGCAGATTTGGTCAAACCCGTGGAAGTAGGATTACTTAGATGATTTATCAATTCCATGGTCAAACCTCTGCCAATTACCTATGCCCATGTAATAGTCCGATGAATAATGGTATAGATATATGGCATATAAATAATAGCAATATAGAAATATTCTTCAGGCAATAAATATCTATCTAAAGTACCTATGTACTTACATACATACTTACTTGTGGTAATTGCATTAAAACTATAAAGGACACGATGATAAGTAAGAATACTAACGAGTAAGTACCTACTCACTTGACAAAGGCGTAAGAATATCAATCAGATGCCACATTGGAATATCAAATAAGCAAATAACGTTTTTTTTACAGACGTTTACGAATAAATAACAAAGTTTTTCCACTCGTGCCAAACGGTCACCTCGCCCAGTGGACTTTGTTCCTTACCTGGGTTTACCTATCGATGTCAATTAGCGAACACGTTATATTGTAGCGATTTCTATAAATAAAATTTGGAAAAAAGTGAATGGCAAAATTTGTGGCTTATCTAAGCGTATTGAAATATTTTAGAATTTATTATTTACGCGGCTTCGCCCGCGTGAATTTCCCACGGGAACATTGCTTTTTCCCGGGATGAAAGGTACCCTATGTCCTTCTCCGTACTTCTAACTATGTGTATGCAAAATTTCAGGAAGATTGGTTCAGTAGGTACATGAAGCGTGAAGAGGTAACAAACAAACAAACAAACCAACAAACAAACAAACTCACTTTCGCTTTTATAATATTAGTTAGGATTTATACAATGAAAATACATAGGCAATTTTAAAATAACATAGCCTTTTAGCTGAGAAACTAGAGGAAAGTAATTTAGGTTTTTATAGTAAACAAGTCTACCTAACTACTCATTATTCTGATGTAATAATACTTACAGATTATGGTAAGTTAAGGAAAAAGTTACACAAATAGAGGTAGCTGGAGTTAGAAAACAATGATATCATCACGGCGAAAATTGTACCAACTGTATGTACCTAAAGTCCATTTATTCATAATTGTCCTTTTATGTAAACAGTCTTACCATGTCTTTTTATGATTTTACAACATTATTAATAAAAATAGACTATTTTGGAAATTACTTTCGTGGTTAATAAATGTTTTACTTTAGAATGTTTAGTTTTGAACTATTAATAGGTATTTGATTTATTTTCAACAAAATTCAAAAAAAGTACTGTGAAGATTTACATGACAATTAAGAATAAATGGAATTTAGACATGGGATCTTGAGCAAAGAAAAAATACACCCTCGGGGCCCCACCCCAGTGTCACAGATTACTTAATTGTGCCAGTGTGATACTCGTAGATTTTTTTCTAAGAGATTTCTCAACACGCTCAAAGTGCTAAGGAAAACAGGGCCCTGGGCCCACATGAACATGAACATGAACATAGGTGCCACACCCAGCCAGCTCTGAGGCAGGAACGGACAAGCCGAATACAAAATTCAATTCAATTCAATTTATGTCAAATAAATAGAATCGGATTGAATTTTTCACCAGGGGGCACAAATTTGTAAGGAGTGACACGCTCTGGGATGGGAAAGGAGGTCGACTAGCCGCAACAAGCCGACCACAATCGACCGACTATGCAGCCTATAGCCAATATAGGAGTTCAGGAGGACGGGTTGTACGACGGAGGAGAGCGTTGGTGAGAAGTTGCCCGTTGTTCACGTTGGCATCTTTGCGTGTAGTGTAGTGTAAAAAATGATGGTCTGAGATCTGAGACATATGAGATTCTTCTTAGTTGACTGCGAGGCGGTAGACTTTAGCTAGTTGTTCTCGATGGCATCACTTCGTGTGGCGTAGGATAACCATTAGTCGTATGAAGTTTTCTTATTTGATTGCGAAGCGGCAAACATTCGCTAGTTATACTCGTTGGTATCACTTCGTAAAACGTAGGATGACAATCTGAGGCGGATGAGTTTCCTCTTATTTGATTGCGTTGCTGTAGAAGTATGTAGTTCTCTTTGACGTCACTGTGTGTTTTGGATTATAAGTTAATACATTATATGAATTAATTTTCTTATTTGAATGTGAAGTTGTAGAGGTAGCCAATTCTCATAGACAACGATGCTTGTAATCCGGGGAGTAATCCGGGGAGTAGGAGTTTTTTCTTATTTGGGAAGTTCTATTCCAGATGTTTATTTCACTCGGCGGATTGACGGTTATTTTTATTGTGTTCTTAAAACTTCTATCTGTGCATCTTGTTATCGATAGATTCTTAAAACTTATCAAATTATCAAATGGTCTGTAGTGTAATTAGGTACTTCGAACGAATGACCACTATTTAAGGTTGTTTTCTTAGAAATCCATTGTCCGATTTGATGGTCGAATGTGGATATTTTGGTTTCTCTTTTGCTACCGGGCAAAGAAGGTTAGGTGGCGGATATTCAAGATCCTTTCTAAGTGTGGTTATCTTGTTTCTTTGTTTAATTTATTTTAATTTATTATTCAGTCCGTTGTTTTTCTTGTTTTAGTTTTCGTAGTTCTTATCAGATATGCAGTTTTGTTTCTCTGTAATATTATAGTGGGTCTTTTTCTCTTATAATTCGTTCTCTTTATTGTTTGGGTTATCCAGATGACCTCCATTATATTTGTACAACGTGGTACTAGCAGTGAAAATGGGATGTCCGAATGGAACTGGACTAAAGAAATCGAACTTCAGCTGCTGAACTATATTGCACTGTTATTATACAAAGAACTGGGTTTCACTTTACACTGAATCTAATATTTAATTTAACATATCAATAGAACTATTTATCACAAAAACAATTTAAAACTGAACTACAACGTTGAATATTGCAGCATCTTTGCACATGAACATGAACATGAACATAGGTGCCACACCCAGCCAGCTCTGAGGCAGGAACGGACAAGCCGAATACAAAATTCAATTCAATTCAATTTATGTCAAATAAATAGAATCGGATTGAATTTTTCACCAGGGGGCACAAATTTGTAAGGAGTGACACGCTCTGGGATGGGAAAGGAGGTCGACTAGCCGCAACAAGCCGACCACAATCGACCGACTATGCAGCCTATAGCCAATATAGGAGTTCAGGAGGACGGGTTGTACGACGGAGGAGAGCGTTGGTGAGAAGTTGCCCGTTGTTCACGTTGGCATCTTTGCGTGTAGTGTAGTGTAAAAAATGATGGTCTGAGATCTGAGACATATGAGATTCTTCTTAGTTGACTGCGAGGCGGTAGACTTTAGCTAGTTGTTCTCGATGGCATCACTTCGTGTGGCGTAGGATAACCATTAGTCGTATGAAGTTTTCTTATTTGATTGCGAAGCGGCAAACATTCGCTAGTTATACTCGTTGGTATCACTTCGTAAAACGTAGGATGACAATCTGAGGCGGATGAGTTTCCTCTTATTTGATTGCGTTGCTGTAGAAGTATGTAGTTCTCTTTGACGTCACTGTGTGTTTTGGATTATAAGTTAATACATTATATGAATTAATTTTCTTATTTGAATGTGAAGTTGTAGAGGTAGCCAATTCTCATAGACAACGATGCTTGTAATCCGGGGAGTAATCCGGGGAGTAGGAGTTTTTTCTTATTTGGGAAGTTCTATTCCAGATGTTTATTTCACTCGGCGGATTGACGGTTATTTTTATTGTGTTCTTAAAACTTCTATCTGTGCATCTTGTTATCGATAGATTCTTAAAACTTATCAAATTATCAAATGGTCTGTAGTGTAATTAGGTACTTCGAACGAATGACCACTATTTAAGGTTGTTTTCTTAGAAATCCATTGTCCGATTTGATGGTCGAATGTGGATATTTTGGTTTCTCTTTTGCTACCGGGCAAAGAAGGTTAGGTGGCGGATATTCAAGATCCTTTCTAAGTGTGGTTATCTTTGTTTCTTTGTTTAATTTATTTTAATTTATTATTCAGTCCGTTGTTTTTCTTGTTTTAGTTTTCGTAGTTCTTATCAGATATGCAGTTTTGTTTCTCTGTAATATTATAGTGGGTCTTTTTCTCTTATAATTCGTTCTCTTTATTGTTTGGGTTATCCAGATGACCTCCATTATATTTGTACAACGTGGTACTAGCAGTGAAAATGGGATGTCCGAATGGAACTGGACTAAAGAAATCGAACTTCAGCTGCTGAACTATATTGCACTGTTATTATACAAAGAACTGGGTTTCACTTTACACTGAATCTAATATTTAATTTAACATATCAATAGAACTATTTATCACAAAAACAATTTAAAACTGAACTACAACGTTGAATATTGCAGCATCTTTGCACATGAACATGAACATGAACATAGGTGCCACACCCAGCCAGCTCTGAGGCAGGAACGGACAAGCCGAATACAAAATTCAATTCAATTCAATTTATGTCAAATAAATAGAATCGGATTGAATTTTTCACCAGGGGGCACAAATTTGTAAGGAGTGACACGCTCTGGGATGGGAAAGGAGGTCGACTAGCCGCAACAAGCCGACCACAATCGACCGACTATGCAGCCTATAGCCAATATAGGAGTTCAGGAGGACGGGTTGTACGACGGAGGAGAGCGTTGGTGAGAAGTTGCCCGTTGTTCACGTTGGCATCTTTGCGTGTAGTGTAGTGTAAAAAATGATGGTCTGAGATCTGAGACATATGAGATTCTTCTTAGTTGACTGCGAGGCGGTAGACTTTAGCTAGTTGTTCTCGATGGCATCACTTCGTGTGGCGTAGGATAACCATTAGTCGTATGAAGTTTTCTTATTTGATTGCGAAGCGGCAAACATTCGCTAGTTATACTCGTTGGTATCACTTCGTAAAACGTAGGATGACAATCTGAGGCGGATGAGTTTCCTCTTATTTGATTGCGTTGCTGTAGAAGTATGTAGTTCTCTTTGACGTCACTGTGTGTTTTGGATTATAAGTTAATACATTATATGAATTAATTTTCTTATTTGAATGTGAAGTTGTAGAGGTAGCCAATTCTCATAGACAACGATGCTTGTAATCCGGGGAGTAATCCGGGGAGTAGGAGTTTTTTCTTATTTGGGAAGTTCTATTCCAGATGTTTATTTCACTCGGCGGATTGACGGTTATTTTTATTGTGTTCTTAAAACTTCTATCTGTGCATCTTGTTATCGATAGATTCTTAAAACTTATCAAATTATCAAATGGTCTGTAGTGTAATTAGGTACTTCGAACGAATGACCACTATTTAAGGTTGTTTTCTTAGAAATCCATTGTCCGATTTGATGGTCGAATGTGGATATTTTGGTTTCTCTTTTGCTACCGGGCAAAGAAGGTTAGGTGGCGGATATTCAAGATCCTTTCTAAGTGTGGTTATCTTGTTTCTTTGTTTAATTTATTTTAATTTATTATTCAGTCCGTTGTTTTTCTTGTTTTAGTTTTCGTAGTTCTTATCAGATATGCAGTTTTGTTTCTCTGTAATATTATAGTGGGTCTTTTTCTCTTATAATTCGTTCTCTTTATTGTTTGGGTTATCCAGATGACCTCCATTATATTTGTACAACGTGGTACTAGCAGTGAAAATGGGATGTCCGAATGGAACTGGACTAAAGAAATCGAACTTCAGCTGCTGAACTATATTGCACTGTTATTATACAAAGAACTGGGTTTCACTTTACACTGAATCTAATATTTAATTTAACATATCAATAGAACTATTTATCACAAAAACAATTTAAAACTGAACTACAACGTTGAATATTGCAGCATCTTTGTTCACATTTTTAAAATTAGCACTCTTTTTTTTCTTCTACTTTTTTCTAATGTTCTAACTGGCCGGTACGGCCGGACAGTATTAAAAATAATAATTATTCGTTTATTGTTGATGTCTTGTTACCAGTCCTTTAACATACTCAAGACAAAGAGTATAATAAATATATGATCCTGAGAGAAGACAATAGGATGATAAAAACTGGAAAAAGATGTGATGTTATGTATTTAGAATTTTGTTGTTATTTTCAAGATTGATAAATCTGAAGAATGGTGAAATTGGGAAACAGCATTTCTATCTCTGATTTCTTCTTTATGATGGTTAATTCTTTATTTTCGGGTGATTCTTTCAATTGATAAATGTCTTCTATCTAGAAATTAGATGCCTCCTTTTTTGTGATTAGTAAATCAATGTTCCTTTGTAAATGGTGTTTGTTGTTCCATGAAAGACTGAGAAAGGTACAGATATTGAGTCTAATATGTAGTTGAGTACAAGATTTTATTGACACCTCCATTTTGGTTCTGGATGAACATTATTATTACTATCTTGCCTTGCTGGGATATGTTTCGTATGGTTCTCGATTTGGCGAATTCTTGCCGTTGTAGCTGATGTATTCTAAAAATCGGAGAAAACTGTGGAAAGGATTCATTATAATAAAACATGGTGATTATAGATGTAAATTGTTATCAGCTGCATCGCGTGTAATTATATTAATTACTAGCTTTTGCCCGCGGCTTCGCCCGCGTGAATTTCCCACGGGAACAGTGCTTTTTCCCGGGATAAAAAGTAGCCTATGTGCTATTCCAGGTCATTATCTACCTCTGTACCAAATTTCATCGAAATCCGTCCAGTAGATTTTGCGTGATTGAGTAACAAACATCCTCACAAACTCACAAATTCACAAACTCACAAATTCACAAACTCACAAACTCACATCCAAACTTTCGCATTTATCGGAAAACAGGGCCCTGGGCCCACCTATTTTAATTCCATTTCAATACCCAGCAAGGTAACATCGATCCACTTGCTATGCATGTCTGAACTCTGAATACTGCACTGTGGCCATCTACGTTATGTGTACCAACTAAAAACCGTAAAATAATCGTCATAAATAAATACCTCGCCAGCCAGACCAGAACCAAGTACCTAACAAGTCATTCAAGACAATTTAATATTAGAAACCGAAGTTTCTGTACCCCCTAGTGGAATTCAGCGAGTCTGATTTCACTTTTCCGCTATCACTACATGTGATGTTACCACTATGGTGAAGCAAATCCACAGCGATTGTCGGATTTTGAAAATGATTGCCAATTTCTTGTCAATTTTACATCTAGTAGGTTTTATATAGTTTGCCTTATCATAAGCCTGATCAGTTATGTATGTATGTATGAAAATACTTACCTACCTGCTTATTACCTATCTACCTACCTACGCATTATGACATGCATAAAATTGTGCTCGTAAGTGTAGTGTAGCTTATGACGTCAATTAGTAATATGCAGCATAGTATGCATGCGTACCTTAAGGTAATTTATATAAAATTTATTATATCAGTGGGTGTGTACGTACAATAACGATGTCGCACGCACCGCACCTTCCAACGATTTCCATTATATACTACCATTTAAAATTGAGGCGCTTTAGAATGAAAATTATTTGGACTTGATTGCCATTTACATTCAGTCGGGTTGCCATTGGCAAGGCTTTACGTATATTTTGTTTTGTTTGATTTGCTGTGCTGTCATACGCCGCGAAACTCTCAATTTGAACGCACGTCTCGCAATCGCGACACTGGAACACATTTTGTTCTTTTCTTTAAAAAGATCTTTAGAAATGTATTCCTTAGCTGAGGCTACTCTTGCCTTCATCGTACTTTACCTTTTCTCTTTCCTCTTTGAAGTCGTTACGGGTCTCATAGTGTAAATGATACATAATTTAATAAGTAACAACATATCTAATTAAGTAAAAATGTGATACTATTTTTTAATAATTATTTAGTTAGGAATTACTATAATCAATGCAATTAGTTAGGTGTAATTTATTTTGTGGCAAACTACCTATACAAAACTAGAATTTGGCGCCACCCACACAAGCAGATCATCATAATTTGTCAGGTGAGTGGTATTTAGTAATTTTTAATTAGTCTGTCTTAGTAATTTAAATATTATAACTCACATGTCTATCATATACCATATTTTACGGTTTGAAAATCACTCTTTCTTCGGTTTGGAAATTACTTTTTCTTGGGTGAAGTGGGTATACATACTACTTCATCGACACCGGTTTTTTTTAAGATAGGATGTGTCTGTAAAGTAATATGTTATCTATTATTATATTTGGCGCTTAGATTAAAAATGATAAAATACCAAGAATTATGAATTTTCTTTTCGAGCAAGTTAAGTTTTCACAATTTCCTATATTTTCCGAGACCATAGTGCCATCTGTTGGATTTATAATAAAACAGTTGTCACGTAGCACTTGTCATTGTCTTCAAGACAGTGTTGCTAGATGGGTGGGATTCCCTCCAGGAATTTTTTGGTAGTTCATGGGGGATTTATAAATCTTCGGGGAAATAGTTTTGGGGGGATTTTAATCGTCTATTATGCATTTTAGGGAAATTTTGGGGATTTCATTGAAATCTTGGAGGGAAACCTAGACAGGCATCTGGCAACACTGCATCGAGATGATGTTGTTAGTCGTCATCACGTTGCGCGTTCGTTTGGTTTGGCGCGACCTACCTACCTAGTTGGTTCAAAGTCCATTCCACTCTTCATCTTTCCACTTATTCAATAATTCCGATAGAATAGTTTATATCTTTTATTACATAATAGTGTTGTAATAATATAAGCCAGACTAGTCATGTAATAAAATACCTAATTTGCTTGATATTTTTTTCCTGAATTTAAATAATTAATGACGTTAGTTTGGTCAGAGGTTTGTTTGACTAGGTATCGATATTTCTATACCTTTGAATATAAGTTATTTTGAAAGCTGATAGATAAGTTGAGAATCACGTCAAGAAATGTTTAAAATAACAAAAATGGGCAGGTGAAATCTGAGCTGAAATAGCATAGCTAAGCTAGGATAGGCTTTTTCATTTAATTTTCATGGTGGATTGATGGTGGTAAACTGGTAACTTTGAGTAAATCTGTCAAATTGACATTAAAGTGTCAAAGTTATTTGTAAATTAAAACAGCTGATTACATATTCGTCCGTAATTTTAATTACCTATTAAATTAAATAAAAATGAGATTATTCAAAGCTTATCGTGCAATAAATAAATGTGAGCATATTGTGTGTAAGAGAAATCTTAGTACTTCAGCTAACAAGAAATGGGAGAGCGTAGTTGGGTTAGAAGTCCACGCACAGTTGAATACCGCTTCAAAGTTATTTTCTGGCGCTGAGAATACTTTCGGTGGTGTGGTCAATAATTGTGTAGCTTTATTTGATGCGGCCATACCCGGCACTTTGCCAGTGTTAAATAGAAGATGCGTGGAGCTAGGTTTAATTACGGCTTTAGCCCTTTCGTGTAGGGTGAATGAAGTGTCAACTTTTGATAGAAAGCATTACTTCTATGCCGATCTGCCTGCCGGTTATCAGATTACACAGCAGAGAGCACCTTTAGCCAGCGATGGAGTTATTAATTTTGAGGTTATTTTGATTTACATGAAATTACTTACATACCTAGTTGTTACTTATTATATATAAGAGATATATAAAATTTCTTTTTTACCAGGTATTTACTCCTGGAATTCACAAGAAGCCTTACAAGAAGAGTTCCAAGATCAAACAAATCCAATTGGAGCAGGACAGTGGGAAGTCCTTACATGACACTGAACTAAAAAGGAGTCTGGTTGATCTCAACCGAGCAGGGGCACCGCTTATCGAGCTTGTATTTGAACCTGACTTGGAGGTATGTACTGCTGGGAATTCTTATATTTACATATATAGTTAAAGCATGAAATTAATGAAGAAAAAATATAGAATGTGCCAGCTGCTTCTCTTCACACACGGCTTTAAACTGGAGATTCCTCTATTCATAGGTGATGGGCTAGCAACCTGTCACTATACCTGAATCTCTGTTTCCATCTCAGAGAGCCCACTATTCAGCTAAGCGTGGCCTTTGATTCTCACGACTCTTGGCTCTGTCTACCCCGTAAGGGATAAAGACGTGATTCTATGTATGTATGTATCAATCAATCAATAGTTTATTTGTTAGTTATTTTAATGTGTATGTATGTGTTAGGTATAGTGTCACAGATATATCCCTGCGAAACAAACATAACTTGTACGTTCCAGGGCACAGACTGGCTAGGGTTAGGAAATCATTTGTGGGAAACTGTATACGCTGTTATAATAAAATACCAAAATCTGTCCTTGATATGCCTGACAAGAAATTTAAACATTATATTAAGGAGACACTTTGTAAGAAGGCATATTATACGACGGATGATTATGTAAATGACAAAAATGCGTGGCCCGAGCCTGGTACAGTGACCTCCTATGACTGTCATATTACTCTCTAGGTACATTGTGTACTTTTACTTTTTCAATGACATTTTATTATTTAAAATTTTTATTAATTTATAAATTTGACATTTAATATATATATATTCAATGTATATTCGTCCACATATACAGTTATTTAATTGTAAGACATATGTTGTAAAGTGACGTCTTTGGAGAAAATGCAGAGTGCGCCTCTTCTCCACTTGCGCTTTGGAGGCGGTGGTAAACTTAGCTTTAAGTAATTTTATGACGTCAACTAACTAAAAAACAAGAAAGTGACGATTTATAAGTGCTATTTTTAAGCCAATATGAATAAAAAAATTGACTTGTTAAACATAGGTACAATAAAAGATGTTACAACTTACAACTTAATTAGCTCACCATGTCTTGCTATTTCTAGCATACAAATATGTACTCTGTATGTTTGTACTTCACATTTTTAAGTTGGTAACTTTACAAAGAAAGTGGGTCTTTAGTATAGACAATACAATATTGGGATAAGGACTTAAATTTATGGCAATGGAATAAGTAGTTAATTTATTACCAAATAAGTACCTACTTAAGAAATTTAGATAGTTCCTTTATCATATAATTTTCTTTTTCTTTTAGCCTGTTGTCTTGTGTCCCACTGCTGGGCAAAGTCCTCCTCTTTGTTTCCACAAATATACTACTTATTTCTAATTGATATGAAAATAACAAGTTTGTTGAGACAATCAAGCTTTTTTTTTTACTAACACTAGTATTAAGAACAATTGTATAATGTATACTAACAAAATATGGACTAGTCCGAAATAAAGATTTATTATTATTATTTAATCTATTTTTTGTTAAGGCTTCAGTCGCGTGATGCGACTATGCCAGCCTCATAGGGAACTTCCGAGTTGACTTATCTTTGGACCATTATAGCTCTCCAGAAGGAGTATAACAAGCTTTTAACCATTTCAAAATTGTGATTGTTCAGGATGGAGAAGAAGCAGCGGCCCTGGTGAAAGAGCTAGTTCTGATCGTGCAGCGTCTGGGCGCGTGCACAGGCCGCATGGAAGAGGGTGCGCTGCGAGTCGACGCGAACGTGTCACTGCGGCGCCCCGGGGACCCACTCGCTACTCGCACTGAGGTAATTATTATTATTTTTTTATTTAAACTTTATTGCACTAAATACATATATGTGTAGTGTAGAGTAGTGTATGTTAGATGTACCTAGTTATACGTATATATCATGTGTGTTGGGAACCCAATAAACAGTCTAAGTTTGATGCTTGTTGGGTCGAGGTTCGGCGTGCGTAAGCTCGACCTCTACTACTACGCGTATCCTGACGTCGTTGGAGAGGACTCCAAGTAGCTCTCTGTCCTCGATATGCTGAGTTTTCGTACTGCATTCCTCGAAACCTAGTATTATAATAAGAATTATTACCTGGCTGATAATAATTTTGGTAGAATCCTCGGTAGGTCCTCTCCAACGACGTCAGGATACGCGTAGTAGTAGAGGTCGAGCTTACGCACGCCGAACCTCGACCCAACAAGCATCAAACTTAGACTGTTTATTGGGTTCCCAACACACATGATATATACGTATAACTAGGTACATCTAACATACACTACTCTACACTACATATGTAAAAGTACAATGGGCGTACCTAATGCAAAAGCATTAAGATTAGTCTTATTAACTGAGAGGGAGTAAAGTTGCTAAAACCTTTTCTCCTTTGTTCATTACTTAATAATATGGATTGCCTTTATTTATTTCTTTTCAGGAAAATTTATAAAAATACTCCTTGATAACTTGATAAAAACCATTTAGAATTAGTCCATATGGTGCATTATTTGTCATTAAAATGTATTAATATATGTATATTTCTTATAACAATATTAACTGCTAGCTGCATAACTACACTTTTCTTAGTAATTTAGGCTGTTAAATTGTTCTTGGTCAGTGTTAAATATTGACTGCTCAAATATTGCTCGCAAATTAAATGGAATGTAGCAATAATGAATATATTTTCAGAAATGGTTTGTGCTCATTTCTTTGAAACTATGTATCAAAGAAATGAGCACAAACGATTTCTAAAAATATATATAGAACATATAGAATAACAATAATATAACAATAACATAAAGAAGTTACAGAGGGCAATGGAAATGTATACGAAATTGCAGATAAAAAACATCGGTTCAGTGCGCGGCGTGGCGGGCGCGATCAAGCACGAGATCGAGCGGCAGCGCGCGCTGCGCGAGCGCGGGCTCGCGATCGTGAACCAGACGCGGGCCTGGGACGCCGCCAATAGGGTCACTGTTGCTATGCGGGACAAGGAAGTGGTGCAGGATTACAGGTAGCTATCCACATAGATAGTTCACATTTCAGGCTATACGAATCTGGAACACCTTACCCGATGATATCCGTACCATTTTGACCAAACCCTTTTTCAAAAAACAAGTTCGTTCGCTGTTTCTTAACGAAATTTCAACACAGCAGAAGTAACCATCTATTCTCTTGTGGTGCAATAAAGTGTTGATCTATCTATCTCTTTTATATTTGTGTGTATATATATATGTGTGTGTATAGTATGTAGTATGTTTAATTTCTGCTTGTAGGTATATATTTTATAATATTTATATATGTATGTTTGGTGTATGTTTATTTGCTTCATATTTTATGTAGTATATTTGTGGTATTTATACAAACTATAGTCACTTTGTGGACCCACTCCATACTTATTTCTGTTTATCCCAGAGGTTGTCTGGTAGAGAATGCTGTTAAAGTCCGCCTTTTATACCATTGTATAATTTTGGTTTAATAAAGTTTTAAATAAATAAATAGTTCCTTAATTATAAGACACATCTCTCTTTTATCTGAGCGTTTTCCCGGTTGCATCCTCTGCATACGCGTCGTAGGGCCAGGGTCCGCTTTCCCACTTTTTCTTCTCCAATTCACACGATTTTCAGCATCCTTTGTTGTGAGATGATAGTTCCATATTTATAAAATACATAATTATTATGTTGTAAAGTGACGTCTTTGGAGAAAATGCTGCAGTGGAGTTTATTGCGCCGCCTCTTTTCCACTCGCGCTTTGGTAGCGGTAGTAACCTTTCTGACGTCAACTAACGTGCTATTTTTAAACCTATTTAAAGCTTGACCAGGAAAATAAAACCCTGATTTAAAGGTGCTGTCTTTAAATCAGGGTTTTCATTTTCCTGGTCAGGTTTTAAATAAAAATAATTGCCTTCACCTTTGCTTAGTCATTGTTTTTCTCTTTTTTTTTCATTTGTGTTGGTGGCCAATAAGTAAGGTGCTACTGTCAATACACTTAATGCTTAAATTTTTATATAGCTGCACCCCTTGAAACTTTCACATTTATACTAATAGAAAGATTTAGAAGCCCATTTTTACAAAAAAGACTGACATCAGTATACATAATGTGTACTGACATTATATTTTTGTGCGGCTTTACAGGCTTTCTCCAGTGGCAATCTACGTCATGCCTTTTTATCTAACTTTGAGATTAAAATGTATTTCAATAATAATTTTCAGGTATATGCCAGAGCCGAATCTCCCGCCGTTGCGTGTAAATTTGACCACCAAGAACGACCATCGTGACGTCATCAGCGTACCCCTCCTCCAGGACAGTATACCGGAGCTCCCCGAAGATACCCGAAGACACATCGTCGAACATTTCAAACTACGACCAGAAACTGCCATACAACTCGTCAATGAACCTATACTTTTAGATTACTTTCACAATTTAACATCAGATAACAGAAATCCAACGAAAGTAGCCAACCTTTTGCTAAACGACCTCCTTACGGTTCTAAATAAAAAAAGATTGGACGTTGAAGACTGCCCAATAACTCACAAGCAGTTGAAAGAATTGGTCGATTTACTTCTCCAAAAAGTTATCAATATAGAAGTTGCTCGCAAGGTTCTAGAAGAATTAGTCGAAGCTTCGGACTCTGATTTGTCATCTTCAAATATTATCAAAGAAAAAGGCTGGGCCATAGTAACTGATGAATCGGAAATAACCAAATTGTGCGTGCAAGTCATAGAAGATAATCCTAAATTAGTTAAACAATATAAGGAAGGGAAAACAAAGGTATTTAAGGCGTTTTTGGGTATATTGGTTAAGAATTCTCATACTAAATTGGATATGTCCATAGCGTCTAAAGTGATGGAGGAATTATTAAAAAAGTGATGATAGCTATAGAATAAGCTCAATAAAAGTCTGAAAATATTAATTGTGTTTTCATTTTTGATTAAGAAAGGCGACTGTTTTTAATATGGGTATGGAACATAAAACCTGTTAACCAGTTATTAACCATGCACCACAGATCGGTACTGCGAGGCATGAACGTCAAGATGACGGTGTACATTATCAATTATATAAATCTGTTTTATTTCACATTTATTTTTAGTAAAATATTTTAAAGTTACATGAATAGTGACATTCCGGCAATTCATTTAAATCTTCATATGTTAAGAATTACCCATATCTACAAATGGAAACACCTATTTCTGAGTTTTCTTTTTATAAATATTTTATTTATAGGATAGGTCGTTTTCATATCAATAACTGACTTTAATCTGTGCGAAACCGGGAACGGGACGCTAGTAAAATATTAGAAAAATTACCTGCCTAATTTGAAGAGCACATTTATTGTACTGTAAGCTTTGCTCTGAACTATTGAACAGGCGTTAAGTCAATTTTTTTTATAAAATTAAATAACATAAAAACTATAATTTATTTAAGTAATGTTTCAAGACCTTCCACAAAGGTGTTAAATGAGTTCTAAATAACATAATAATTCTTTTAATAAAATAATTAGCAGTTTCGCGGTACCAGCTAGATCCCGCCATTTTGACGCGTCAAAATAGCGGGATCAGTGTTAGCCTTCAATATCTTCAAGACCAAGGAAGTACCAAAATTATTATTAAAGGTGCCAAATGGTGCTAAATGAGATTTAAAACAAGATAGGAAAGGCTGTTTAAAACAACAAGTGATCCCGTCATCTTGACGTTCATCGATAGGCTCCATAGCATCGATCAAATATTGACGACCTGGTGAAGGTCGCGGGATGCGCATGGATGCGGGCAGCGCAGGACCGGTCGTTATGGAAATCCTTGGGGGAGGCCTTTGTCCAGCAGTGGACGTCTTTCGGCTGATCAAATATTACAAGTAAAATATTTGATCGATGCTCCATAGTCAAAGAAGAGTTTCCATTAGTCCGATAAGATCCATAGTACCTGAGGTACGAAGTAAATTCCGCGCGGCCAAAGTCGTGGGCAAAAAGCTAGTTTCGATATAAAAACTATCGCTTTGTCTCAAAGAGTCAACTATTAGTGTGTATCTGGATTGAGGGCCCAATTTTTAAATTGTCCCGGAACGAAATAAGATTCACAGGGCAATTAGTTAAAAAATAGTAAAAACTTAATGCAAAGACCCAAAAATTTCTAAAAGTAGAATTATGCCTGTAATCATTATCTAACGTGGGCCCTCAATCCAGACGCCTGCAAAAAAAAATCTCAGAAAATACTATTTCTAGGTTAATCATTTTTATTTCAGAATTTAGTAAAGAATTTCTTAAATATTTTAACAAATTCCCATATGTGTAGAATATGACATTACAGATTTATGGCGGTCTATCTTGGGCCCTCAGAATACTAAAATGGGTATCTGCAAAATAAGACTTATCGGAAGAAATTCATAAAATTTACGTTAATATACACTACTTAGATACCTCAGTGAATTAGTAAAAAAGAAATAATGGTCCAAAACTTAATTGTCAAAAAGTTATTAAATTTCTAATTTCTGATCTGAGGGCCCAATACTATCGGTTTTATTGACTAGACTAAACCTCGTATACTAATTCAAATTAGAATATATTTTTTTACTATTTTTTAACTAAAATTTAGCATATGATCCGTTCTTCTAAATGCTGTATTTTATGAGAAAATTGAATTTCAAGTTTTTATATGAGAAAATTTTGTAGGGTGACCACAAATTTTCATCATCAGCGGGATATTTGAAAATCTGTACAGATGGAAAGGTTTGTTTTTCAAGTTCTGTACCCAAAAGGTCCAAACGGAACAAATTATTAATGTCTCCGGTATCTGACATTCAGTGGGCTCTATCTCTAGAATCACTATGACCGGGAAAGTCTTAAAAGGGGATGGCCAAAAAAAACCCAGTGTCGACAGAAACTTTTTCGCTTTCATAATAAAAACATTTGTCTCCCAAAACCATGATAATTTTTTTTGTATAAAATATCTACAATTCTTATTTTCAATATGTATTTAGGAACCTACTCTATATAAAAATAAAATAAAAAACAAATAATAATTTGATTTATTTTTTATAGCAATAAATATATTGCTTCCTTAATGTGCGGTCAGCAGCAAAGGTGCATATATACCTCAATTACCTTATCCTTCCCTTAAGATGATGCCTTGTAGATTCTGACTACACTTTTGCACATTACAATAATATTTATAATACTAGCTGTTGCCCGCGGCTTCGCCCGCGTAACTTTCACTTAGATGAAAAGTCTTTTTTGTTCCAAACTGTTTCAGATGTTTCGGATCTTCGATTTTTATACGTCTACAAAAAATGCTCATCAGATTAATCAAGTTTTGCTAAGGCGCCATTTCCGTATATGTTATAGTGTAGCTGGTCTCTTGGAGCTTTTCATCAGATGTTCCAGATCTTCAATTTTTATACGTCAGCAGAAAATGCTCATCAGGTTGAACGATTTTTGCTAAGGCGCCATTTCCATATATGTTATAGTGTACCTAGCTGGTCTCTTGGAGCTTTTCATCAGATGTTCCAGATCTTCGAGTTTTATACGTCAACAGAAAATGCTCGTCAGATTGATAAACTTTTGTAAAGGTACCATTTCCATATTTCTTATAGTTTAGCTGTTCTGTTATGATTCTTCATCAGGTGTTCCAGTTTTCAAAATCAATTATAGCCTATATGTTGCCCAGGCTTAACAGCTATACAACAAAAAAAATCATTGAAATTCGTCCAGTAGTTTTTGCGTGAAAAGCGAACATACATACAGACAGACAGACAGACAAGAAATTCCAAAAAAATATTTTTGCTTTCTAACATTCTTTTTAGGTGTCCCTCAATCCATTTCAGTCAAAAATACTAAATGTACAGACAAAATATTTTTACTGTTTTATTATATGTAGATTATGTAGGTATAGAAGATTAGTATGATACATAAATCAAATAATCACCACTTTTTTATAGTGTTTTACGTCTAATTTCGTAACGTATTATAAGCAAGTATAAGGTACTTAGTTAAGTCGTTTCTAATTCTTGAAAATGGAAAAAAAATTTAAAAGAAAATGTGAAAATGAAAAAAACAACAATAAGATTATGCCTTCTTTATTGTTTGGCTGTATACATTTTTTATCTTTGCTTTTTTAAAACGTCCCTTATATTATGTTATTTACCCAGTTTAAAAAAATGTATTATGCGGTTAAATTAAGAATGTTTTGTGGATACACATATAATTTGCAACCTTCTACGAATTTAACTTAAGTAATAAGACCCACTTTACGAGCAAGTGTGTTGAAAATTAATATTTTCGTGTTTTACAGATAAATTGTTGTAATTTATTGTCAAGATTAATTTAAAGAAATAAAGGTTTTGTTTAGTTTATCTCCAAAAGTTTATTTTATTCATGAAATGTTGACCACTTTTCTGACATTTAAAGTTGTGTCGTACAAGGAGGTCAAAGCGATGGCTGAGGATAGGGAGACATGGAAAAAACTCCACCGACAAGAACAATGTTCTTAAATTTAAATGAAATGAAACTCTTTGCTAAGATTTATAAAAGTATTGTTCACTTTTTAATAGATGGACCAGCTTGATAAACCGTGCGTTTTACTTTACAATAACGACAAGTGCGTAATGAGATGCAGTACGATATTGAAATTGGTGACATAAGTGACACTTTACGAGAAAATCCATACTAATCCATACTAATATTATAAATGCGAAAGTTTGGATGTGAGTTTGTGAGTTTGTGAGTTTGTGAATTTGTGAGTTTGTGAGTTTGAGAGGATGTTTGTTACTCAATCACGCAAAATCTACTGGACGGATTTCGATGAAATTTGGTACAGAGGTAGATAATGACCTGGAATAGCACATAGGCTACTTTTTATCCCGGGAAAAAGCACTGTTCCCGTGGGAAATTCACGCGGGCGAAGCCGCGGGCAAAAGCTAGTATGTTATAAAGTTTTGCCATCACCTTAATATATATTACAACAATTCAGTAAAAAAAATCATAACCCATTGTGTTTCATTCATAGAATTAGAAAATTTAAAAAATAATTTTCCTTAGAGACAGACAGAGGAAGCGGGATGTCAGATATGGTTTTGTCTATGTTGGTGAAGGACAGGTAATATCTTCTGTGAGGTTCATTTTTGTTAAGTTTGTCATTTTTGGTGTGTTTTGGTTCCGTAAATTTGTGAACAATTTGTAAAAAAATAATAATTTGGAGCATACTATTATGAACGTTTTTGGTCTTCATTTGACAATCAAGTTTGTAAGTCTGTTACAGAATGATTTTTTTCTTTCTATGTCTATGGTTTCATTAATCGCAACGAATTTGATTGGTTTGAGGATGCGTCGTCTCTGGTGAATTGTACACAGATACAATGACTACTTTGGACATCATACTGGTCGGTAAGTTAAATAAAAGTCCTTTGTTTATTTGCTACAGGCAACAACGCCCGTATGATAAACATAAATACAAGTTAAAATAACATAAATATAACAATAACTGTATTTTTAATTCATTCACCTGCAAATTAATTACTTTCCATCTGCACAGATTTTAATAAATATACAACGGACAAAGCACACAGATTGATTTAGCCCCAAAGTAAGTTCGAGACTTGTTGTGGAATACTAACTTAATGATACCATATTTTATAACAAGTACCTACATAATAGACAGATATGACGACGTTTATGAAATTTTAGGTTTGAATTGGTATCTAACGCAGCTCACGTGTTGGCCCTTTTTTGAGAGAATTTAAACTTCTAGTAAATAACCTTACAAGAAAAAAGCATCAATTGACACATACAAACATAACAGAAATTACATGCATATAGAAAAACATCCATGACCCAAGCACAACTAGAAAAGATCATTTTCATCTCAACCCGACCAGGGATAGAACCGGGGACCACCGGTGTGACTGTCCGGCGTGAGGACCGTGGCCACGGAGGTCGTCGAAAAAAAGTCCCGCTGATGATGAAAATTTGTGGTCACCCTACAAAATTTTCTCATATAAAAACTTGAAATTCTATTTTCTCATAAAATACAGCATTTAGAAGAACGGATCATAGGTTAAATTTTAGTTAAAAAATAGTAAAAAAATATATTCTAATTTTAATTAGTATACGTGGTTTAGTCTAGTCAATAAAACCGATAGTATTGGGCCCTCAGATCAGAAATTAGAAATTTAATAACTTTTTGACAATTAAGTTTTGGACCATTATTTCTTTTTTACTAATTCACTGAGGTATCTAAGTAGTGTATATTAACGTAAATTTTATGAATTTCTTCCGATAAGTCTTATTTTGCAGATACCCATTTTGGTGTTCTGAGGGCCCAAGATAGACCGCCATAAATCTGTAATGTCATATTCTACACAAATGGGAATTTGTTAAAATATTTAAGAAATTCTTTACTAAATTCTGAAATAAAAATGATTAACCCAGAAATAGTATTTTCTGAGATTTTTTTTGCAGGCGTCTGGATTGAGGGCCCACGTTAGATAATGATTACAGGCATAATTCTACTTTTAGAAAATTTTGGGTATTTGCATTAAGTTTTTACTATTTTTAACTAATTGCCCTGTGAATCTTATTTCGTTCCGGGACAATTTAAAAATTGGGCCCTCAATCCAGATACACACCAACTATTACTCTATTTCTCGAACCACTCCTGGCATGATGTAATAACCATGGAAGTAATAAGGTCAAAGTACTTACTACTTCCATGGTAATAACCCTCGCATGAAGTGGGACGACTAAAAAATAAATCAAGATTTTGATTTATTTCTGAGGGGACAACGGTTCTGTCATCATCATACAGGTGGATGATGTCGGTAAAGTCGGACATACAATAGCGAGACCATGGAAGTAGTAAGTACTTTGTACAACTGGAAGGTTCACTGAGACTAGAAAAGCGAGCCGAAAGAGAGGCTCGAAATCGTGGCGCGTCCCTTTCTGACGAGGGTGACCATGTTAAACAAAATTCTTAGGACCAGTGAACCACATGTCACATGTCATGAGTCAGTGTGAAGGCAATTGAGCCTACTTTCGTGAGTTGTGTGCGAGTCAAAATTACGCTCGTTTGCGCTCTTACGCCCCTACAATTACGCTACTAGAAAAATATGAAGCTATTCCATAGGTTCAATAAAATATAGTACTATTTATAAACTAAGTAAAATAATATTCAAGTTAAAAAAACGATTTATTTAATTACTTAAACGTTATTGTTTATTTTAGTGGCGACCCACTGAATCTACCTGTTACTTTGCAGGATTTTAATAACTGCCCTATTGTTATGTCGCTCAGATCATCCTCAGATAGGGCGTCTCAGCCCAACACTTCTCTCCTTGCAGCAGCGTAAAGCTGGTTTAATAATCCGCCCGGTAATCCTCAGGTTGGAAATGTAAGCTACATATTACGAGTTATTAGTTAATTTCCCACGAATCATCCCAATCCATTTTTTCTTAATTCTATATTTGCGGTAATATGAAAAAAAAAATCTTTGTTAGGATACATTTATTTTCTTTATAATTATTATGTAGTCACCCTACTACCAGAAATGAAAACTTACCCGTGGAAGGAAATCCCACAAGCTGGGTATGATTTCTTTATTGCAACCTCTAATAGCACAACATTTATTAACCATTCTCAAACTCTAATAATAATAATTATTAAAAACAATTAAATTCACGCGCTACAGAAAAAAAGCAGCCATTTTGTTTAATTTGTGTTGCTAGTGTATTGCAAATATTTACTATTTCCATAACTAGAAAGTTTTTCATGCTATTACGCCCTTAGTACACCGACGCGTTCGCATGCGAAAGCGATTCTCTGCGAAACGCTTGCGATTGCGAAACGTCTGCGAAACACTGCCGGTTTTTATATGGCATGTTTTGTAGAAAGAAATCAAGAATTTATATTTTAATATATTGGTGTATATTTTTGCACGTCGCATCGCATTGATTTCTGATTACATGACGCATTGCGAAGCGAAACATGACATTAGCGAATCGCCTACGTCGTCATTGTAACAGCTACTTCGCAGCTACGTGCGAACGTACCTACTGATAAGGATGCAACTATACTAATCTCGCTTAGTTTGAACGAGACACAGCATATACGAAACGCTCTCATCCAACTGACAAGTTTTTGAAGTTTCGTTGCCGTATGCGAACGCGTGGGTGGACTAAAGGCGTTATTGATTAACTAGCTGTTGCCCGCGGCTTCGCCCGCGTGAGTTTCGCTTAGATGAAAAATCTTTTTGTGTTCCAAACTGTAGTAACCTAAACTCCAGTACCTACTCAAAATTTCAGATCTCTGGTTATCCAATTATATTAGGTACTCGTAGTACAGTCACGGTGTTAAAATGAATCAAAAGTGATATTTCATTCAATAAACGATCTTCATCTGCTCGTTATCTACAATTTCCCGTGTACCAACACTCCCACCCCGAGTCCCTCTTTGTCTTATCCCGTGTCCTGGCTATTTATACGTCAGTAGAAAATGCTCATTAGGTTGAACGATATTTGCTAAGGCGCCCTTTCCATATATGTAATAGTGTAGCTGGTCTCTTGGAATTCTTCATCAGATGATCCTGATCTTCGATTTTTATACGTCAATAGAAAATGCTCGTCAGATTGATAAACTTTTGCAAAGGTTCCATATTTCTTATAGTTTAGCTGTTCTGTTAAGGTTCTTCATCAGGTGTTCCAGTTTTCAAAATTAATTATAGCCTATATCTATACAACAAAAAAAGTTTCATTCAAATCCGTCCAGTAGTTTTTGCGTGAAACGCGTACATACATACAGACAGACAGACAAAAAGACAGATAAAAAATAAAAAAAAAAATTTTTTGCTTTCTATTATTCTTTTTATTTTAAGTGTCCCTCTATCTATTTCAGTAAAAAATACTGCATGTACAGACAAAATATTTTTACTGTTTCTTCTTTCTTCCAATATGTTGCCTAATGAAAATGATTTCAAGTAATAGTTGTATCTAGATGATATCTAGTAAATAAATAAGAAATACTTACACAACGAATTTCCATTGATTCATTGTAAACGTTTTCTACTAAATAGAAGTAAATTCTTGACATAGCAACTGAGTGAAAGGGACACGATGACGGGAAAGTGATTCTCTTTCGGGCACGTTTTTATTTTAACTATGATTATTTTAAAAACAGTACTATTGACTTCAACATTAAGTTCATTTTTGTTTGTCACGGATTTTGAAGTAAACCTTCCAGTTGTACAAAGGTACTTATTACTTCCATGAGCGAGACATCCTATTATCCAGTCCAAATTTTAACTGCATTGAATAGGTTGCGATTTATGCCTAATACGATCGAGACTGATTTAAAAAAAAAAACTTTATATGTCGTTAGCTTGGCAACAAAGAGGAAAGAAGAAGCCTTTGGCAGTAGCTAAATTAATATTATTACCTAATTATAAGTATAGTGTAGGTAGTTACCTACACTATACTTATCTAATTATAAGTGTAATACTTAATACCTATTAATTTAGGTAGGTACCTGAGTGTATAAAAAATATATAACTGTAGGTAGGTACCTAAGTATGTAAAATATGTTAGTGTTGGTTCAAAGCAGAGTTATAAAGACTACTGAAGCTCAAGTCGTTTTAATCCACAACGAAATCCTAGGATGTGATGTGACGCGTTTAGAATATCTGAAGGTTGTTTATTCTATAAATACCTACACTTAGTAGGTACATAGATTGTCGACCCTATTTTCTACGAAAGAGACTTACTAGTTCATACTATGGAATTCTATTTTCATATTTAATTGTATGTAAATACCTATATAGATACATAAATCATGAACAATTAAAACTTACCTTTTTATTTACAGACGCACTTGACATACATTACATACAATACAATCAAGAAAACGAACATATAAATGTTAGTGAGAGCAATAAATGTCAACATTTGGGATTGGCGGCATAATTGATATTCACAGCAGTGAAAGGTTGTTGACGACTCCACGCGCTTTGAATATCGTCAACAAAGGAACAACAGGGGTGTCCAAAATAGCTGATAGGTAGTCTTCTAATGCTACTTCGCTAATATTTGATTATGGTACTAGTCGCTTTCTTTTTAACATTTCCACGAAATTTGTAGGTAAAATCTTAAAATGTGGTAGGTACCTATTCACTGCACGACACCACCCACGAAGATAATAAAACACGACTGCTACTGAGGTATCTAAATGTTCAAATAAGAAAAAAAAGATGTTTTCCAAAATTTTACATGTAAGTAGGTTTCAAAGGGGTAATTCACCACTATAATCCACTGGGTAGGTAGTACCTAAGTGTTTAATAACTCAGGTATCTAAGGAGAACTTTATTACTTAGTTACATTAAATTGGAATGTAATTGCAGGACTCTTGTCAGCCCTTAATAAGTAGACAACGCAACAAATCAACACAACCAATTGTTGTTACTCGTGCACGCACAATTGCATAATACAGTATCACCAATTAAACGCCATTGGTTTCGACTGCAGTTCAGAACAAAGTGTGACACTGGCCTGGCGATATGTGGTCCAAAATATATATTATCTTTTCGCTTCTAACAGGAACATTTCAGAAAAACATGACAGCAAAACTTCCATTTGGCATAATCAGATCTTTAACCGATGGAGTTCAAAGTGCGGGGTACCATGTTATTTACGGTGACGAAGATTTGATGCTTCTCAATGAGGTTAACTATCAAAATGAAAAAGAAAATGTTCTGAAGAAAGATCCCAATTTAAATGAAGCTTTACCTCCGCTCCCACCAGAAGACGTAAAATGTATGATGTCTGTAGATCGATACTGCTCTAAAGACATGCGTGAAATTAAAGGTAATCCTTATTGTTGTTCTAATATCTACTTACTTTGAAATAGTTTGTCATTAGTTGTAGATTCAGATTTGATTTATTTTTGATAAACGTTATGTGGCGATTAAAATTGAAACTACCAAGTTGGAGATTTAACTGTAAAGGAGATTAAACTTATATCTACTTATGTAAAATTTATGTTTAAATGTGAGTTTCTAAATTCCTCCAAAACTGCCTTTATATACCTACTTAAATGACAGTTCTTTTTTACAGCGGTCATCATTAAAGCCATACGCGATGACTGTAAACAGTGTACAAATGTTGAAAAGGAAAAGGCAGGGAAAATAATAGCGTCCATGATGGCTCACGATCATATGGCTTGGAAGCTGTTTCTCACGAGGTACGGGGGCTCGGATAAAGTTCAGAAGCTGATTGGTTAAAATCCACACAACCGCCCTCTTAATAAGTAGGCTAGAATAGAATAGAATTCTCATTAATTTTTATTAGCTAGGTACACTTTTCATATTCATAGACTACGTTCATAACATGACGTAAGTAGTTAACTTATCACTTAATTTATTTTTCTTATTTTCTGCTATAGTAGGTACCTATAAATTGTTGTTAATTTGTAGATTAGCGCTTGTCAATAAGTCTAAAAAAGCACGCAAAGAAGAAATAATCAATACGAAAACAGTAGGGCTCCCTGAAGATATACCACGTTCTAAAGCGAGCTTCGTTTACCCTGGCTTTAACGTCAGGGTTAAAAGGTACGCCGCCATAAAACTTTAAAGTTATTTATTAACATATACTTTTTTTACTATTGTAAACTTTATTATAATTTCTGCATCTGTAATTATAAAGTTAATAATAAGTTAAGATATTAAATTTAAATTTTATATTTCGTAGTTTCATTTCAATTATCAAAGTAGGAAGGTGGAAAATGTTCTAAATAGCCTGTTTTTCTTGTAGTCCATTGCAAATTATATGTACTTAGAGTTTTAAAATTTATTTATTTATTTTATTTATTTATTTTATTTTTATTTAATGAATGATATTCATGAAGAGGGGTTTTTGTTAGGGATAAAACAAACTTTCCTGATAGCAACTTCGATATATTAATTATTTTGAATTTTTACCCCAATGTAAGTGGTCTATTCTGATTTTTCTTTGGAACTCTCTTCTACATTTTCTGTAGTTTCATCTATTGGTTTCGTTTTCTTCGACTTTTTACCATCCAAATATTTTTTTCTGTAGCTGCCGTCTGAATTGTATCTGTAAAAATTAGAATTATAATAAACCCAGGATTAATAATATTTTATATTGATAATGTAAAGATGGTTGATGGACGAGGAAGATAGCAAAGCTCAAATGTGACTGGGCACTGGACAGCCTATGTTTGCAGGATGCCGCGTAACAGGTGGACTAAAATTTCTCAGAAATAGCCCAAGAATGGGTCCCTGCTGGCTGGCGTTGATCGCCCCAGAACAAGATGGTCGGATGATCTGGACGCAGTTGATAAAGACTAAAGAAGTATCGCACCGGATAGAAAGGAATGGCAAGCTAGGGAGGAGGCCTTTGCCCAGCAGTGGGGCACTATAAGCTAATAAAAAAAGGGATGAGTCACATAAATAACGCGAAAACCATCAGAATATTTCTGATTCAACTATTTTTTTTATTGATTAAAAACGAACCGTTCGACCAAGAATTAATCCCTTTTTAAATTTTCCTAAACAATACCTAGTAGGTAGGTACCTACCTATTAAGATTTAATAAAACGAATAGAAATTTAATACAATAATAATACTATCTTTTTGCCCGCGGCTTCGCCCGCATTGGTCCTTCTCAGTACCTACTACTATGTGTATGCAAAATTTCAGGAACATCGGTTCAGTAGACAAAGCGTGAAGAGTCACGCTTCATCTAAGTACTGAACAGATGTTCCTGAAAAGTGAGTTTATTTGTTTGTTACCTCTGTAACAAACAAATAAACTCATTTTCGCATTTATAATTTAAGTTAGGATTAGGATATCCTAATCCTAATCCTAATCCAAACCTTACCTATTAATCAATAATCTGCAAGAATCAGAAAAAGGTTTGTTTTTTTTTTTATTTTAAAACTTTTATAATAGTAACTCTACTTACTTAAGGTCCAATTTCACCGATGAAACTAATCGCGATTAGTTGAAATTAATCTCCGTTTTGCCGAAAAAACGAGTTTAAAGGGCCAGTTTGCATTTCACCAACATCAACTAAACTCAGTTAAGCTAATCTCGGCTTCAAACCAAAACGTCCGATTTCCGCCGTTTAGCTCGTTTAAACGAGTTTAAACAATAGAAAACAACAATCGACACAGGTTGAGGTTATAATACTCGTAATGCGTCAGCCGTCACGTCTTCGTGACAGTTTGGGCAGATGGGTTTATGGGCAGGCGTTTAGTTACTGAAAAAATGTTCTTAAAGCGTTGCCGGTATTGTAAATGTCACAAAATATATTCTTTATGTGTAAATAAATATTATATTTAATTTTAGTTGTAATTTCTATTAAATTGTGGCATGGAAATAAATATCAAAAAAATATAAAACAAGACGCATCACAATTTTTTTGACTATGCGTCATACTTCCGTTTCCGTAAACTGCGTTTTCGTAAACGCGATCAAAATAAGCTGGAGAAATCAATTGGTATGTAATCGAGATTAACGAAACCCTTTAATCTCGTTTAGATTAAACTCGGTTTTCATAAACTCGGATTTCGATATGATCAATGAAATCAGCCCTAAATAACTACAGCAAAAATTCGGTAAAGTGAGAGACATCTGGAATCGCCCAGGATACATCCATACATATTATCACGCCTTTTTCCCGGGGGGGTATGCAAAGACTAACGATTTCCGCTTGCTACGATCAGATCTCTTTTGCTTCCTCTACACTCATCACTCTCTTCATACATGCTCGTCAGTTATGGGTGCTCCTAATGTCTCCCTTTTTAAGGAGGTCCGCAAACGCCTAGGATGCAATCCCTTAATCAGTACTAAGGCCCTATGTGAACTATTTCACTTACTTCTCCTCGAGTTTGGTCCAGTCGTCAGGGTTGTGATCGATGAGATACTCCATCACCTTGTCAGCTCCTTGTCGTTGCGTTTCTGTACATTTGTGACAATCGTTCTGTATAGCATCAGGTAGATTTTCTGAAAATACAGTTAGATAAAATAAAGATCCGCTTTGGGTCGTCGAGCCATCGACGTAAGTATGTGTTTAATTAAGTAAGCTCATTAGTTCAACAATTGGCGGCAACAAAATTACGTGTTGAAACTTCTCATGTGAACCGTCAGGATAGAAAACGAATTGAGATGTATAACTTAAATTTTTAGTATTGCCAGAGTCATTGTTAAACCAAGTAAAACTTAGGTAATAATCGATTTAGAGTTGTAACTACTCTTTGGCTGAACTTACGTGATATAGAAAAAAAATAATTACAAAATTTTAAAAATATCCTACTACTTTACAGAAAGTAAAATTGCTGAACGTTTATGCCAAGGCATTGGAATTTGTTCGATTTGAAAACACATCTATTTTTTATTACTGAGAATAATTTTAAATTGAAAATGGAACAACTTACTTTTTAATTCTTTGCCATCCGGAGTGCAAGGGCCAAGATCCAGCAGACAGTTCACATAACCAGCCAAGAGGCGCTCGTTAGTCAGTATTTCGTCCAGGTCTACACCATCGTATTTCGTGGTATATGTCGAGTCCTCGCATACAGAGCCGTTTAATAAATATGTAATTAGTATAGTCAGGAGATAGACTTTCATGGTAAACCTCGAAAACCTAAGAAATTGCAATAGAAAAAGTTAAATATTTGTTAACTTACTACATTTACCAGTGAACCTACCTCAACGATATTGCTATTTATTTTTGTAAGGAAACCGTGATGATTGGAGAAAAAACTTTGCTACAGTTGTACTGAAATTTTACAACTACTAACAATAATTGAAAAATAACTGAAAACAAGTCCCTTCGGCGATGTTGTAAGAAAACCTATGTTATTAACTGACTACGCTATATATATGTATTCTGAAAATGGAAGAAAATCACGGAAAAACGATATTAAACGACATAATCTAAAGCCACTTAGATCTAAACAACCTATGTTTGGACTCTTCCTAGGTAGGTACATTACGAGCAGGTAATTTTGATATCTGTATAATGACTGGTTGAGTAGGATTTTTATAAGGTTAAGTATTCAATATCATGTTTTTTACCTAGAAAAGCCAAAAAATTCCCATGAATTAGTCATACACTGGTAGATAGTTTGATTTATTTAAATTTTATATAGTTGCTATGTGCTAAAGTCACGTTTTGCTTTCGCAGTGGTGAAAGATGTCAATGGGCATGTCTCATGTGACGTCAACAAACGGTTTGTAGGTAATAATATTATTTTCTTAACAGGTTTTCTTGACGTAATCCTGCAAAATGCTGATTGATTTAAATTTACCCAAGGCTTTCTTACGTGATAAACTACCTACCTAAAGATTTAAAACCTCTGCAGTTTTCATAGATACAACTGTACATGGCTCTATAGATAGGTATACATCACTGCATATGTTTTATGCGTCAATCGAATAAACTCCACGTGTTTTAGCAATGGGTGAAAGATTACGTGAAGTGCCATTATTCTTAAATTATATTTTCTTAACATGGTTACTGAGTACATTGTAAAAATATAATAAGATACCTACCGTTTATTTCTCTCCTACAAGGGTGTACATTCATATAATACAGACTTGTTCACCCTTGTTTGTTGTGGTTAGAGACTTGCTCCTGAAATAGGTTCCTATGGGAACCTGTGCTACAGGTAGTTAGGTCCCTCTCTCGGTTTACATTTGGTGCCATTTGGTGGACACAAAAGTTGGTAATAGTGAGCGTGTACCTAATAAAATGACACAACGGATGTGGCCGTTGTACGGGGGAAATGGACGTTCTAACCCTAATTCATAACAGGATCTACTTTTTTCCTACTAAACTAACAATTATATAAATGCGAAAGTTTGGATGTGAGTGAGGATGTTTGTTACTCAATCTTTTACTTGCCCTAGGGCATGGCAAATTTATCCGAATAAATATATTTGCGATTTATTTTTGTTCGAAAAATTATCAAATAAAAATTTATTCGAATAATGCCCATCTCTGTATATGCGCCTATTCGTTGTCACGTCATTTCTCTACTAATGACTCTACGTCTACGCAGGTTGGTGCTGCATTAGGTATAGCTACCTATTTTATAGGTACCTACAAGAAATTAAACAACATAACTGCATCAAAATCCGTTTCTTGGTTTAGGAGAACTCAGAAATGGACTTTGTTTTATACTAAAATGTCAAGAACATACTTATATAAGGACAAGGAAAGTAAATCTTATCATTAGTAACTACTACTAACAATTTTAAGTATATAATAATACCTGGCAAAGTAGGTACGTAAGTAACGTAAGCATCTAAGACATCTGCTATTTTTAGTAATTTACAAACAAACTCTAATTCATTGCAAACATTACTATCCATACATCAATATCTGCTCATGCGCAACACAGCTACTGATGTCATGAAGATACGGAGAATTCTCATTGCTCTTGACTTCAAAACATGTTATTTAACTTGTATAAAACATGGTATAAAATTACCTATTCGTCTACGTCATTATTCAATTATTCCATCACGTCAATGGAAGTAATAGGTACTATGATTTATTAATACCACTAGCTGTTACCCGCGGCTTCGCCCGCGGCAAAAAAGGATTAATCATTATCCCGCCCCTGTGAAACTGTTGCTTGAGCGCGAGTTAGCACTTTATTCACGATGGAGCGAGTTAAAAAATAGGTAAAATTGCAAATTCATAGGCAAATACCGTTTATATACTCGCATATATATATATAGATATATAGATATATATATATATATCGCGGAGCTGGTGGTAGCCGACGAATATTTAACACCAATAAATATTCAATTAATAGAATCAGCGCGTCATACATAACACCGACGCCTTAGATGAACCGGTTTTTCACACCAACCGTCATTTTGACACTGACAATGACAACCGTTCATGACTGACTCAGGGATAATAACAATAGACAATATTCATTTAGGGCGCTAGCTATTTAGCACTCCGACACGGCCATACTGACAATAAGCGCGTTCTCGCGCGTATTCTTTAAAATAATAATCCAGGAACACGTCACATCAAAATCTATGTCAACTCAAATAAAATAATAAAAACACTCACTTATCGTGTAAGTACTCAGCTTTTAGTACACAAACGTCTCGTGATGTGAAGCTACCCATGTTGAACACATCTCACGAAAACTGTGACACATTACAGGATAGCGTTGCGATACACGATGTAAGAAGCATGTAACCTTCTGATGTAGTTTACACTGCACAAGAACTCGGAGATGTTGCACCTTTTCAGTGCAGCTGCGATGCGCTGGAACTCGTTGTCAAAAGGACTCAATATCAGAAACATATTGCACATACAGTGCACTGCACGATATCGGAGCTCGTTACACTTATAGTGTACAATTTCAGAAACTTGTTGCACCTATAGTGCACGATAACAGGAACAAGCTGCACTTAGAGTACACCATAACAGGAACACGTTGCACTCATAGTGCACGACAACAGGAACACGCTGCACTTGTAGTGCACAACAACAGGAACATGTTGCACACATCGTGCACGACAACTGGAACACATTGCACCCATAGTGCACGATAGCTGGTACTCGTTGCACTTAGAGTGCACGATAACTGGAACAAGCTGCACCTATAGTGCACGACAACAGGAACACATTGCACTTATAGTGCACAACAACTGGAACATGTTGCACTTATAGTGCACAATAACGGGAACACGTTGCACCTATAGTGCACGACAACTGGAACACGTGGCACCTGTTGTGCACGATAACTAGAACATGTTGCACTTATAGTGCACGACAACTGGAACACGTTGCACTTTTAGTGCACAATATCTGGAACATGATGCACGTATAGTGCACAATATCTGGAACATGTTGCACGTATAGTGCACAATATCTGGAACATGTTGCACGTATAGTGCACAATATCTGGAACATGTTGCACGTATAGTGCACAATATCTGGAACATGTTGCACGTATAGTGCACAATATCTGGAACATGCTGCACGTATAGTGCACAATATCTGGAACACGTTGCACGTATAGTGCACAATATCTGGAACATGCTGCACATACAGTGCAGTTGCATTGCATGCCATATGCGATGCACAATCGGGAACACGCTGCATAAAGCGCGGAGCATATCAGTACCTTGAATAAAATACAAACTCTTCTGTTCTTTTTTACATTTAATTACTTCATCTTCTTGCTAAAAAGGAAAAACTGCTGAAACAAAATAACCAATCGAATGGTCAAAGTGATTATGAATGTAAAATAAAACTGTAGCTCTCAGGTAGTCTTTTATTGAAAGTTACAATACACACTAACAATGTCCTTAATTAAATGATTCGAAACTAAAGTTAAATAGTGAAATCATAAACTGCTCGACGAATAACTATAAAAACACAAAATTTAAATCAAACCTTTTTTATTACATGTATAGCAAATAAATACTCGGTAGAATTTTGCAGAAACTGAAAATAAAGGTCCGCTCGTCCATCCTGCCATTATACGATGATAACATTCTTGAACAACTTGATTAAATAAAGAATGATCTGTGCACCATTCATATTCGGAAAACGAAGCATTATTCATAATTGACCTGCACTTGACATGAATAATAACCATGGACTGTCATGACACACCATGAATCAATTGTTGAACAGGACCGATACTACCTGCCAACAGGCGTTCAAACAGCAGACGTCGAACTGACACGTATCTATTCAACACCCTCTTTTTGCGTCGGAGGTTAAAACTACATAGGGGTTTATATGATTTGGACATTAGTATTATAACCCAGTGTTAGATGTAATATCACGAAAGTACTTTTTCCGTACCAATGTACATTATCAGACGATAACAGTTTTCAGCATTCTAAAATAAATACATTTATGAAATCAGTCGTTTTGGGAAAAGGTGATTTTGATATTTATTCATGACGATATCGTTACAAGATAGGAATCGGTCCAAACAGACCGGAAGGATTCGCACGTTTATTCAACCGTCCGGTTAAACACTAGGTACAATTTTAATGTCTCATACTCCTCACCCGTCCAAAAAGAAGGCCGGTGTCTCACCAAAATAGTTGATTATGATAAGAAAAACACAATTTGTAGTTAGTCGATGCAATCCTCCAACCGTATTTAAAAACCACCGCAAGGCGCAAATCTCAACCAAACGTAAATAGTTCTAATAACTATCCATCGGCATAATATTCAAAACGCGGCACCGAAATTCATGGTAAGCTACGATTCATTTTGCTTTAAGAAATTATTCATTTTCCAATTTTAATGGTAAGCAACCTCGGACGTGACCACAACTGGGATGGGTTGCCAATGTTGCCATCGCAGTCCACCTCAAGAGAAAACCTCTCAAGGCTTTCAGGTTAAGCAACCCTTAGACTGGTCACAACTGGGATGGGTCGCCACCATTCCCACTCGACGATCGCGAAGTTATCATTGGCACCAGCCATACAAACACCTCGAAAACTGCCATTAAAAAAACGGCATCAAGACACAGCCACGGCCATGCCCAATATTAAACCGTAATAAATATTGACGCATGAACACACATAACATACAACTAGGATAACAAAACTCAGTATTTGCCCTGAGAATTCTTTCAGAAAGATTCATCTCAGAAGGGCTTACTCTAATCTCAGGAAGTCAGTTTATAAAAATTTTAATTTTATAAAAAAAAAAAAAAATGAAATAAACATTTCTCAAACAGGGCGTAAATAATTTAAATACTATGGTATTTCATAAGTGTTCAGAAATTTATTTTAAAAATGTGTTAGTATCATAGCATGATTTCACTCTGCTAACAGATCGCCGCTCGCGCCCAACGCTCTGATCAAACAGAGCATACCTCCCACGTTCACTGTTACAAATCTCCGTCCCATAACGAAACCGCTCCCACGAAGAGCAGGAAAATCAGGGGAAAGATGGTACACATAACATCATACACAATACAATAAAATTAGTTTCATTATCTTCACGTTCATGTCGGCACAAGTTTGGAACAGTGTTGATATTCAAATTTCAAATTCACTTGTTAAGATACATCAATATTTTTTTTTTTTTATCTCTTGCTCTGTGTGACCACATGAGTAGGGAAAGGGAACAGACACAGTAAATATGTTATTTTTCCTTCTTAGATACTTCATTTTTATTTTTAACTTCACAAACTGGTAACATAACTATTATTCCTTCAACAACATAGATGTCCCATTAGGCTTTGTGTCCATTGTTAAACAATTGTTATCAAAAACTGTGCAAGTACAAGTCAAGCAAGCAGATCAAGTACAACTTTCAAAGCCAAATTTCTCCCAATAGTTTTCAATATACCGCTACAAAAATAAATAACATGGGTTTTTTTTTTTACTTATCGAGTAGATCACAGGTACTAATACCAGCGCGACCTCAGACTCCTCTACAGGTCAAACCTGACCCGATTTCTACCGCCATCCAGCGGCCGCCGTCACACACACACCGGTAAATCAATCAGACAACCAGTGCGCAGGTACCCCACTATACTCACTCAAAGGCAATAAAAAGCCAGACCGGTATGTAGTCCACAGAATACAAGCAGGACCTGAACCCGGAACCCCCAGTCACAGGCGAGCAATTCAACCACTCAGCCACCTCTGCTTGAACTTATTTTAGGTATTTTTATTATTTATTGGAACGATGAATACCAATTTCATTCATTGGTTTAAAGCTTCCAGAGTACAGCTAAATAGCCACAGTAGAAATTATAAAGCCAATCACTAAAATATTATAAAGGCACTTTACAAGTGATAAATTGTTTAGAATTTTCCACACTTGGAAATTAAATCAAAACCATGTTTAAAGTAATTTGCCTTTCCTTCTAATACAACTTTCTATGCCATACAATTAAATTAGAAATATTACTTTCAGCTGTTCACTATAAACTGGTGATTAATTTGAAAACTAATTTAATTTTTATTCTATTTTGTAGATATGCAACAAACACTTCCTTGTTTATTTCACAAAATAAAAGTATTTTTATTTTTATTTTATTCTGGTACTCAACATACACTCAGCCAAAATTTATTTTCTATTATTATTTAAAATGTTACCCAACAGCAAATAAACCTTGTAATCATTGTTATTATTAGTTCACCAATGGTCAGCGAAGATTGTTTTTATTTTCCAGTAATTCTAGAATTTAGTCATAACAAAATAGCTTAGTTGAATTTTAATTAATGTCAACACATCAATTTATCAAACACATTCCATGATCACATAAAATATTTACCTCTGCTTCTCAGTTTTTAATCTGAACATTTAATTATTAGGTACAACAACACAACATTACCATGGACATAAGTGATCAATAGATAGAAACTCACATGTAAACACAGGTATAAATATCATTTTGTCATTTAGAAAATATACTTAAAAGGAAAACACATGTAACACTCGCCTTATCCGGGCTTATGCAATGCATGTGGTCGGCCTTATATCGGCAGAGCGCCTCTTCGCACATTCTCTTTGATTGTTGTTGCTTATAAACTAAGATTTTTGTTAGGAATTGAAAAATTGTATAATAATAACTCACCCACAGGTGCGTACATACATCAATTTTGCTTTGTGGTCTCATAGTAGGTAACATCTCCCACGGATAAATAAGCAGATCCTGGCACATTGAGCAACAACACGTTTCACAGGGGAATCCGGCGTTAATATAACATACCTACTTAAAATTGAGATCATGGCTACAGGAACACAGAATGCAGTTTCTTGACTTGTGTCATTCCAAAGTAACATTTGGAGGTTACAAGTAAGGCCAAGTAGTTAAAGAAAATGTTGTTTTACGTAAACGCCAACAAGGATCACCAAAGATGATGATGATGTGTATTCGCGTTGTTACACGCATTTTTGTTTTACTTTCGCCAAAGGGCTTGCCGGCGTTTTCATGTAAGATGTCACAAAAGGAAAAGTACTTCCCTGAATTGCTGTATTTCTTTTCCAAAGAAGGCTTTGGCTTCATATCCCACCGCTGCTATCGCGGAGCTGGTGGTAGCCGACGAATATTTAACACCAATAAATATTCAATTAATAGAATCAGCGCGTCATACATAACACCGACGCCTTAGATGAACCGGTTTTTCACACCAACCGTCATTCTGACACTGACAATGACAACCGTTCATGACTGACTCAGGGATAATAACAATAGACAATATTCATTTAGGGCGCTAGCTATTTAGCACTCCGACATATATATATATGTGCATAAAATTTTGTAAGGCTGCTTGCGTGCGTTTCGTGATTTTCAATCAAAATGGCGCGAAAATTTTATCGTTACCTACCGCGCAAAGATAGATATATTGATAAAGATATAAAACAATAAAAAAACGTGCCAACAGGTCATAAGAAGTAACATGAACCTAACTTATTTTCTGTCTTCAAGTCTTTCCGGGCGGTAATAAAAAAATAACCTGAACCTAATTTCGTTTCCGCCCTCAAAGTCTTTCCGGGCGGTCTTAAAAAAAATAACCTAAACCTAAACTAAGTACTATATGATCTTAGTTTCTCAATATACAAAGTTTAACACTTAAAAAAATTTACAATTTCGGAAACATTGTTTATTTTTTGACCAACCGCGAATTGGACCAACCGCGAATTTGACATTTTTTGGAACTTTGAACGCGCCTAAACCGTGTCAGTGATGTCTACAGTGAAGTGCTGGGCGGGGTGGGGTGCGGTATTTTAAATGAGTGCGGGGCGGTGAGTGACTACTTACTATTCTGTGGCGCTACTGTTTTCGCTACACTATATGGTATACATAAACATTTATAAAAATATTACTAAAAGAACATTCTTCGCGAAAAAATATTAAAGAACTTGTTCGCGGTAAAGTGCCATCTCGTGGCAGGCCGTGAGAACTAAAGGCAAGTATTTAATTAAAACGCTATCTAATGACAAATTAGATGTAATGGAAAAAATGTAGTGTACCTCATACGGCTATGTTGCGTGCGAGCCCCGCCTGCGCACGCAATGTACATCACAACCAACTCACTGATGTTCCTTCACGCACATAATATATATATATGTTTGAGCAGAGTGCCATTAGTCCGTGCAAGTAGCAGCGGTCCGCATACCTCGACGTCTCAGGGCATACTGCCGGCCGGTGCAACGGCCCATTTTATATTGAAGTAGTGGGGAGACTGTCGTAACGTCACTTTGACGTAACGTCATTTTGACATGAAGTCTATTTTGTCTAATAATAGATGGCGTTACTATAATTGGTATCCCATGCCCACGGGAACCATTTTTTCCGGGATAAAAAGTAGCCTATGTGCTATTCCAGGTCATTATCTACCTCTGTATCAAATTTCATCGAAATCCGTCCAGTAGATTTTGCGTGATTGAGTAACAAACATCCTCACAAATTCACAAACTCATAGTACATAGTATATAGTACTAGCCACGCCCCGGGGCTTCGCTCCCTTGGGAATTTCGGGATAAAAAGTACCCTATGTGCTATTCCCGGTATTTTTCTACCCGTATACCAAATTTCATCGAAATCCGTCCAGTATATTTTGCGTGATTGAGTAACAAACATCCTCACAAACTCACAGACTCACAAACTCACATCCAAACTTTCGCATTTATAATATTAAGTATGGATATAGTATGGATGAATGAAATAAAAAAAAATACAACTCTTTTTGTCAACCTCACATGTGGTATTTTTAATTATTTTATGACGTTTAGGTAGGTCAAGACAAGAACCATCTTCACAGATATTCAAAACAATAATTTCATATTTTTAATTTTTTGCTTTTGTATCTTTGTGAATAACTTAAGTGGTACTTACATACATGCATTGTCATACATATTATCTCGCCTTTTTCCCGAGGAGGAAGAGACTAGCGATTTCCACTAGCTACGGAAATCCTTACAGATCAAATAACGAATGAAATGAGAAATAAAAAAATTAATTTACTATTTTATTACTCTTCTATCGAAAGAAAAAAATGTTACATGTTTGGCATACTTATCTAATAAAAAGTCTTAAGATTGTACACGGACTAGCAGGCCAGCCTGCTCTATCATATCTATCTCACCTAGATCGCTAAGAACTAAGATTGTTAGTATTTAATTACCAGTCACAGGAGAATGATCAAATCTTCATGCTAGTGTTAGACAAGGGGTAATTAACTTCATTGTAGTCTTCCAGAACTACACAACATTTTATAACAAAACAATTAAATTATTATTATCTTTGTTATAAAGTTCCGTTTCTACAGATAAAAATTCAAAGAGCTGTCGCATGTGGAAGACCGCTTTGGAATATAATGAGTTAAAAAAAGGACGATAGACTTTTCTCTCCTCAACTACGAGACGAATTTGTTTTCGTCCCATATTTCCTGTTTTTGTCCCTGAATAAATCAGTAGTTGTAGAATTTAAAGCTGCAGATTTTTGTCAGGACATGTAGTGATAACTACAGAATTATTTTGAACTTCTAACTGGTCAACTTTGCATGTCATATTTTAGGTGAAATAGTTGATATATTGGGATACTATTCCTGTGGCGTATTACCTGCATGATAGGCTCTCGACTCACCACAATAGCAGGCATTCAAATCCATTAGTCTCCAGACAAATTGAATGGGAAAGTGACACACCGGTACACAAATTTCATATGTTGTTTTTACAATACTTATTAAGAAAACAGGGAGACCCGCACATCAAAACGTTCTTTGAGTCACGCCGAAACCATTGGTAGCAATAACTCGACGCGATTTTGTGTACTTACGGAACTATATTGAAAACTAAACATTCATAACAAAACATTCCACGATTAGATTAGACTGTCAACTGAGATCTACAGAGTTGGACGTCTGACATTGACAGCTAGTGACACACGTTCCGTCTCGGGTCCTAACAAACCTTTCTTCATATCTTTCTATCATAAAAAAATAAGAAATCATGGTAGGATTGTTGTAGAATTTTAATTATTCTCCTTTAATATCGTCGACTTAGATTATTATAATATTCAACGAATAGATACCTTATTTAAACATTAGTTCTTTTAAAGAATATTTAAAAGTTGGTTTGATGTGCGTTCGAATTAAGCGAAACGGAGCGCGACAAAATGGAATGTCAAATCGAGTCGAGTCGATTCGCTCTCTTCCTGGATAGGCCGCCACGAGTATGTAACATGGTTTGAGCAATTATTAATTTTTTGGGTTTTTTTCACTTTCGCCGCCCTCGGCTTCCCGTCATGGGACTATAGTTTAACCTTTAGCTTTAAAATCCGCGATACGCGCAAGGACACAGGGGATATTCGCCGCCACGAAATTGTCGGGAACATGAGCTGTTGAAATCCACGTGCCCGCCCGGCATATGAATTGATGCTTCCTGGAGTGTCCCCCCATCGCCAGAGGGTGCGGTTTCCCCGGACCGTGGACCGCATGCCACGGCGCAGGCCCCGTCGTCGGCGACCCCAAGGTGCAACACACGGATCCTAACCTTATTTCCAAAGGCCGCGTCGCCGCCTCCGATCCGATGTCCCTGTAGTGGCTCAGCGCAAACCTCGGAAGGTCCAGCCAGCATCTACTATCTCGCATACAACGGAGCGTCGCAGGAGCACCGCGCCGCTTTGATGTCGCGACCAGCACCAGTGCTCGAACCCAACGGATCATAATGGTGAACGGAACGACGTTCTAAGTGCGCACAGACGTTTGTGTACGGACCTGGCCAGGTACCCTATATTTGGTTTATGTTAATTTTAACTTTTAATTGCGGCAAAGACTTATCAGATTTTGGTATTAGTATAACATGTGCCCGCCCTCAGCGGCTAGTGTGTTTATGGAATAAAATGCTATATTCTATCCCAACCATATTGTATTAATGATATCACCCTGCCCATGACTCCCAGGACTTAAGGCTTAATAGACAAGAGGTCCTTGTACTTCAAAAGTACGAGGCTCTATCCTGAGCATTACATCCGGCTCTCTATAAAGTAAGTGTTCGTGTATAATCGCACTGCGCAGGGATATTGCCCGTCTTCGCTTCAAATAGCTGAAGACCCCTGCGCACACCGCCCACACCCCAATACACCTTTTTATTTTTTTATTTTTTATACACGACAGACATAAAGAATAAACACAATTAATTTTACCTTCAAGTGACCTACCTTCGCGTCAGTATTACTACCGTTGACTCATTACATCTATAAATATCTGTAAAAATAAATAAAACCACAAGAAATATTATAGAGTAGGTAAACCAAGGAAACAATAGCTCGTATTTTTGGAATGACACGAAAACATGTGAAGACTTGGGGTTTTTCTTATTTTAACATTATTATTTCATATCTTTAAAATGTGTGTACATATTTTACGCATAGGATTAATAATTAAATGACTTACACAACTACAAAGGTAATAAGGGAAAGTACAGTAATCGATGTCAATTAATAAATGTGGAATGATTAAATGATTACTAACATTACGAGTCATCACGGAAAGTGAAATGAAAGACGTCACGAAAATGGATTTTTTTGTAATTTTAACTTTGCATTGACCACAACAAAGATCAGCTAATGGGGAATATCAACGGAAATTTACTCCAATTAATTATTTTTATTGTGCATAGCTAATTGTCGTTGACTAATGTAATGATCAAATTGTTCGTACGTAACGGAATATTGTGGTAATAATCTTAGTCATAAATCATTGAAACAATACCATAATTATCTTATGTTTCTAGTGCTCCATGAAACAAATCTGAAACTGGTCTATATATTTAAGACTAGCTGTTGCCCGCGGCTTCATCCGCGTGAGTTTCGCTTAGATGAAAAATCTTTTTGTGTTCCAAACTGTAGATAGTAACCTAAACTCCAGTACTCAAAATTTCAGCCATTTGGTTAATTCGTGTCCCGCGGGAATATATTACTTGTAGTACAGTCGCGGTGTTAAAATGAATCAAAAGTGATATTTCATTCAATAAACGATCTCCGTCTGCTCGTTATCTACAACTTCCCGCGCGTGTACCACCACTCCCACCCCGAGTCCCTCTTTGTCCTATCCCGTGTCCTGTCTATTTATACTTACGTCAGTGGAAAATGCTCATCATGTTGAACGACTTTTGCTAAGGCGCCATTTCCATATATGTAATAGTGTAGCTGGTCTCTTGGAATTCTTCATCAGATGATCCTGATCTTCGATTTTTATACGTCAATAGAAAATGCTCGTCAGAGTGATAAACTTTTGCAAACCGACCATTTCCATATTTCTTATAGTTTAGCTGTTCTGTTCAGGTTCTTCATCAGGTGTTCCAGTTTTCAAAATCAATTATAGCCTATATGTTGCCCAGGCTTAATAGCTATACAACAAAAAAAGTTTCATTTAAATCCGTCCAGTATTTTTTGCGTGAAACGCGTACATACATACAGGAGGGTCCCGGCGACTCGGCCCGATGCTCACTCGACCCGCGGGCCGAGTCGCCGGATTTTTGAATTTAATTTTTTTCCTTCCGGCGACTGTTACTATTCACAAAATTAAAAAAAATTCTATTGTTCAAGCCAATAAGTACAGTCAGGCGAAAAAACGATTAAAGCAATAAAGACAATATTTCAGTTTGATAAAGTACAAGTACAGTTTTCGAAATTTTAGTGTTCAAAGCTCATAGATTAAATTTTTTTTTCAGAATTTTTTGAATAATGTTTCTGGAGTTCATTAAAAAACCTGAAATATGACGTAAAGTTGCTGGTTCTTAGTCTAATCTAAAGAAACTTTAATATCAAATTTAACATTTGATTAGCATTTGAGTGGTCTTCAATCAATCTTGTTGTGTTTGATATTAAGGCTGGGCGCAAACCTATGGTTTTCGGATGCGGAATTCAGATGATGATAGTACCTATGTTAATTATTTTTTTGATTATGTTTATGACGATATTATTATTTTAATATTGTTAAGACTGATTTTGTGACATGTAATTTAGCAAGATTTTTGCGTTTTATTTTAAACAACATAAACATGATTATATTTTTATGCCTTTTTATACTTAAATAAATGATATTTTTGAATCCAAGTTCCGTTTTTTAATTATTCCCTTAAACATTTTTCACCTGACTGTACTCTTTTTGGTTTGAACAATAGAATTTATTTTTTAAATTTGTGAGTAGTCCCAGTCGCCGGAAGGAAAAAATAAAATTCAAAAATCCGGCGATTCGGCCCGCGGGTCGAGTGAGCATCGGGCCGAGTCGCCGGGATCCTCCATACAGACATACAGACAGACAGACAAGAAATTCCAAAAAATGTTTTTTGCTTTCTATTATTCTTTTTAAGTGTCCTCTATCCATTTCAGTCAAAAATACTAAATGTACAGACAAAATATTTTTACTGTTTTATTATATGTATAGATGAGGAGATATATATGAGGGGTATTTAAAGGGCGAATAGAAGCCAAAATATGTTCAGAATGTTTGTATGCAGTTGTATGTAAAAAACTATACTACATGAAATTTGAGAGCCAGCTCTTACCTAACTCAGTCCATGGGATCAGTCCGGTTCACTAATCTTTCACCAAAAAACTTTTCACAAACCATCACTTTATAAACTATCACTTAAAAAACTATACCTTTTAAAAATGTTTCATTTTACAAACTCGTTATTTTAAAAACGTTTCATGTTACAAACTTTTTTTTTATAAATGTTTTACTCTACAAATGTATCGAGTATAAAACTTTTATTTTATAAGGTTTTATTTCATCAAATAACTCTCTCGACAAAAACATCATTTTACAAACCTAAGGCTGGCAGCTTATTTGGCCAAAAGCTAAGCAATGCCAATGGCAAAATTAATCTAAACCTAACGTTTTTTCCACCCTCAAAGTCTTTCCGGGTGGTCATAAAATAAAATAACCTAAACCTAACTTCTTCTCCGCCATCAAAGTCTTTCCGGGTGGTCATAAAATAAATAACCTAAACCTAACTTCTTTTCCGCCCTTAAAGTCTTTTCAAGCGGTTATAAAAAAACAACCTAAACTTAACTTCTTCTCCGCCCTCGAAGTCTTTGCAGGTGGTCATAAAAATAACCTGAACCTAATTTACAGCTCAGATCGTTTGGAGACAAACTTTTTTTTATAAAAAAATTAAAAATTGTTTATGTACTCCACAACAAATGGCCTTGGACTACATTACATAGGTATGTGATAAACATTAATTAAATTTAATACCATAAAGGACAGTATCGTTGTGGAGATCTGGTGCCCGCGCTAGGTATCAAAGGTCCTGTGTTGCAGGTTACCAGATCCCCCACCCGGCGTGACACAATAAAAGGTTTTGTGAGTTAATTTACAAATAAAAGACGAGTAATGACTTCTGTACCTAACCCTACGATGAATTAAAATCTTGGGATTAGTGAGTTTAAACTTGAAACTTCATATCTTCTAGTTTTGGTAAATAATATTTATCAAACGATGTATTTGCCATAAGATATTTTGTCTAACGTTGTTTTACCAATTGAAAATTTAGTTAAATAATTTGTTTGCAAAATGATAATTAGAAAAAACCAATATTTGTCTAGTAATTAGTTTGTAAAATGATCCATTTTTAATAGAATGAGTTTGTCAAACCATATGTTTTTCAAATGTATAGTTTTACAAGCGTTGTTTATAAAATGATTGTTTTTTTAAATAATAATTTGTAATATGAGGGTGTACCGATCGGTCCACTTATTACGTTGATTGTATTTTTATTAATTGTCTAAATCCGAATTGTCATACATGTTTATTATGTTATATACAGTCACGCCTTACGCTTTAACAATAAACGAAATCGAACACCGTAGAATAGTCTTAACTATTTTATACCTGTTAGGTTTGAACGTTTTTCCTAAATTTCCCACAATGCGTTTTAGATATTTAGTGAAGGTTACGAAATGAAAAGTTTGCCAGATAAGATGTAGCCTTCTATTTTGCTGATCTAAAAATAGGAGGTTAGATTGTGATACATAGTTTTTTTTACAATAAATCAGGTAAGAACAAGTTTTGTAGCATAGTTAAAAAAAAAATAAGTTATCTATCTCAAAAATATACGGACAATCAGTCTAAATTTTCTTAAATTAGTATGTTAACTTTCTGTGGGAATTTGAATCACATCTACCAAGTCTATGAGCCTAACAAAATGATGGAATATAATTCATTACCTATTTCATTTTGTAAAATTTTCAGAACTCAACACCCTACCGAGAAAAATACATAACTAAACGTGATCCAAATGGAATAAAATCACGATTGCATTAACGCGTCGGTGTCGAATCAGCATTTCCAATGTATCTTTAATAAGACTTAATTGCTTGTGATAATTCCGCGAAACTGATCAAACAAGTTTTGTATTGTCCAAATTTGATGAACGTTTAAAGTATAAAAAGTGGACGAGCTCTGACCAGTGCATTATTAGCGACCAAGTGTGACTGACAAGTGCTGCCTTGTGACATAATAATAAACCTTAAGGTAGGTTGCTTCTGAGATTACATACTGTCTTGTGTAGAGCAAAAGTTTAAGAGTGATGTCGTAAATTCGTTGATAACTGTGGACTTTTTGATTCATAGAAGTGCTTTATATATATATTTTTATTGATCTTTTAAATAGCAACTGAATATAAGATCTCTGGAAAATTTATGATGCCAGAAAAATAGATAAAGAGTGTGTATTTATATAACATTTATTGTACTAGATTCAATTTGTATAATCACTAAAGGCGAACTTAAAGTATAGTAATATTTATATAGTTATAGTGAACCTTTCGATCATGCAGAAAATGCTATGTGGGTGTCAAATTAAGGTATTAATTAGGTGGTTTCTTCCGACTTCAGTAACATATGCGGCATTTTAATGATAAGTAAGATTCAATGTTTAAAGTGTGATTACAATACATTTTTGATATTTCAGAATGAAGGCGTGTGTAGCACTGTGCCTGTGTGCCCTGGCCGCGGTGGCCCTGGCTCGTCCCCAGTCCCAGTACACGGACCGCTACGACAACATCGACCTGAACGAGATCCTCAATAACCGCCGGCTGCTGGTGCCTTACATCCAGTGCGTGCTGGGCGAGGGCAAGTGCACCCCCGACGGCAAGGAACTCAAATGTAAGTTATATTGTTCCTGCTCCCCCAGTGCCAGTACACGGACCGCTACGACAACATCGACCTGAACGAGATCCTAAACAACCGCCTGCTGCTGGTGCCCTACATCCAGTGTGTGCTGGGCGAGGGCAAGTGCACCCCCGACGGCAAGGAACTCAAATGTAAGTTATATTGTTCCTGCTCCCCCAGAGCCAGTACACGGACCGCTACGATAACATCGACCTGAACGAGATCCTCAACAACCGCCGGCTGCTGGTGCCCTACATCCAGTGTGTGCTGGGCGAGGGCAAGTGCACCCCCGACGGCAAGGAACTCAAATGTAAGTTATATTGTTCCTGCTCCCCCAGAGCCAGTACACGGACCGCTACGACTACATCGACCTGAACAAGATCCTCAACAACCACCGGCTGCTGGTGCCCTACATCCAGTGCGTGCTGGGCGAGATCAAGTGCACTCCCGACGGCAAGGAACTCAAATGTAAGTTATATTGTTCCTGCTCCCCCAGTGCCAGTACACGGAGCGCTGCGACAACATCGACCTGAACGAGATCCTCAATAACCGCTGGCTGCTGGTGCCTTACATCCAGTGCGTGCTGGGTGAGGGCAAGTGCACCCCCGACGGCAAGGAACTCAAATGTAAGTTAAATTATTCCTGCTCCCCCAGTGCCAGTACACGGACCGCTACGACAACATCGACCTGAACGAGATCCTCAATAACAAATCAACAGCAAGTTTCAGAGGATGATTCACATGTCTTTCTTATCTACTATGACAGTTGGCAGTTTAATAAAAGGTTCCTTTCTCAAAGTGCAAGTAAAATAATTGATGTTAAAAATATGGAAATCTTGGGAACTTACAAGTAATTTTTGCCATAAAAATAAGTCTCTGTTATTCTTCCCGTGTGCCAACAAATATCATCGAAATTCGAACGTACATTTTGCATATTTAAAGACAATCACCATTACAACATTTCGAACTTATGGGTTTAATAACATTAAAGTGGGATAGAATAATAGGTAGTAATTGTAAAGATAGCAGCATAGAAGATTTAGGTTGCAATAAAGCAAGTAATAACCTCGAGTCTTCAATAAATATATGTTTTGTGGGTGCAGCGCGTCACTGCACTGTCGTCAATCACACAAGTGTGTCAGTATGGCCTTGTGCAATGGCCACCATCCATCGTGTGGTCTAATAAATAATTCAAAAATAGCTAATAATTCCTTGAACTACTATTCTGACAAGCAATATGCATAACACACTTGTAAACAACTGAATATGTGCGCGGTTGTAATGTAGAATTAGTTTATTATTAAATTGAAAATAATATTATTTATATACTTACTAGCTTTTGCCCGCGGCTTCGCCCGCGTGAATTTCCCACGGGAACAGTGCTTTTTCCCGGGATAAAAAGTAGCCTATGTGCTATTCCAGGTCATTATCTACCTCTGTACCAAATTTCATCGAAATCCGTCTAGTAGATTTTGCGTGATTGAGTAACAAACATCCTCACAAACTCACAAATTCACAAACTCACATCCAAACATTCGCATTTATAATATTAGTATGGATTACTTCTGAAGTTCTATACCCGATTTCTAGAAAAACGTTATTTTCTTAAATAATTCTTAATTCCTGAAAAATCAATTTTTCCGTTTCAACACTTGAAGGGTAATGTGTGCCGCACTTTTTAGTCCAATTTCCCAAATCACTGTTTTCGTATTGTAGTCACCAAAAAGCTGACGACATGGACATTTCCCCATTGTATTACTAAAGAGCCTTCTGTAACCGAAACAGAACCTAGCTTGTCCAAAATTTTAAATACTTGCTAAAATATGTACTGTATTACTAATTGTATTACTAGCTTTAGCCTGCAACTTTGCCCGCGCCTACACAGTATTTTTTAAAATATAAAAATGACGGAAATCTTTTCTTTACCTCTGTTTCGCGTCAGTGTATTGTATTTTTTTTCTTTGCCTCTGTCGTCTATAAAAAATCATATCTGAGAAAGCGCAAAAAATCAAAGAGGTTCCTTTGTGTAAAATACATTGCAAATAAACCTGTATTTCCAATTCCAGCTCACATCAGGGAAGCGTTGGAGAATGATTGCGCCAAGTGTACGGAGAACCAGCGCGAAGGTGCCCACCGAGTCATCGCTCATCTGATCAAGCATGAGAAGGACTACTGGGCCAAGCTGAAGGCCAAGTATGACCCCTCTGGCAAGTACTCCAAGAGACACGAGGAGGAACTGGCCGCCGCTGAGGCCTAAACATTGATGTGTTTGTGAAGTTTACGTGATTTTGAGGATATTTTGAGATTACCTTAAAGTTACAAAAAAAAAAAAGATTTTTTTTTATAATTTATTTCGTAAAAACTTATTGTTAAGTAAGTCAACCTTTTCCATAGATACGTCGGTTTAAAAAACATACATCACATGTTAAATTGTATAAGAAAATTCCGTCCATATGTAATTAAAAAACTTTGTTTAATTTTATGTAAGAATAATTAACTATATAACTTCTGAGTTTACTATAAAATATATGTAAATATCATGCAAATTTTCTTTAAAATATGAACTTACTTATGTAAGGAGTTACCTCCATAACAAAAGAATTAAAAATGTTGTTTTATATTGTATAGCATGTACATTATTGTACATAGAAGTAAAATAGGCTGAACAAAATATTGTGATATTTTTAATTTACCTATACCTAGTATAATTAATTATGAGTCTTAAATAAAGTAATGTTTTAATGTTATTGGTTTTTGTCCTTCCTGTAATATATATTATACGCATAATTCCTCGGTACAAAATATAAATATAATGTGCGATTTTCTGACAGCTAAATTAGAGAAAAAAATTAGTATAAAAAAGTCTCAACAGATAGCGTTTCATGAAACCAGAGGCAGAAAAAAAAATCACCTAACAGTTTGACAGTTGCACAAATCACAATATTGATACTTTTTATATGTTTTTTTTACTAATTTTTTATTTATAAAATATGCCAATCCCGTGAATTTTTGCTTTTTGTATGGAACTTTTTCTCTCGCCTTTAATTAATTAATCATCTGGAACTATTTTTTTTTAATTTGGGTCTCGGAAAATCCCTTATTCTAAACAAAAAGACACTATATAATTAATTGCGAACTCTCTAACAATATCATTATTCATAAGCTGCCGTCAGAATTTCAGAATATATAGTAGCTGTCGTGTATAAAAAATAAAAAATAATAAAAAGTGTATGTTGGGCGGTGTGCGCAGGGGTCCCCAACTATTTGAAGCGAAGACGGGCAATATCCCTGCGCAGTGCGATTATACACGAACACTTACTTTAGAGAGAGCCGGATGTAATGCTCAGGATAGAGCCTCGTACTTTTGAAGTACAAGGACCTCTTGTCTAGTAAGCCTTAGGTCCTGGGAGTCATGGGCAGGGTGATATCATTAATACAATATGGTTGGGATAGAATATAGCATTTTATTCCATAAACGCAATAGCCGCTGAAGGCGGGCACAGTTACATCAATACCAAAATCTGTTAAGAATATAGCATCTTATTCAATAGGCACAATAGCCGCTGAAGGCGGCACAGTTATACTAATACCAAAATCTGTTAAGTCTTTGCCGCAATAGAAAATTAAAATTAACATAAACCAAATATAGGGTACCTGGCCAGGTCCGTACACAAACGTCTGTGCGCACTTAGAACGTTGTCCCGTTCACCATTATGATCCGTTGGGTTCGAGCACTGGTGCTGGTCGCGTCATCAAAGCGGCGCGGCGCTCCTGCAACGCTCCGTTGTATGCGAGATAGTAGACGCTGGCTGGACCTTCCGAGGTTTGCGCTGAGCCACTACGGGGACATCGGATCGGAGGCGGCGATGCGGCCTTTGGAAATAAGGTTAGGATCCGTGTGTTGCACCTTGGGGTCGCCGACGACGGGGCCTGCGCCGTGGCATGCGGTCCACGGTCCGGGAAAACCGCACCCTCTGGCGATGGGAGGACACTCCAGGAAGCGTCAATTCATATGGCCGGGCGGGCACGTGGATCTCAACAGCTCATGTTCCCGACAACTTCGTGGCGGCGAATATCCCCTGTGTCCTTGCGCGTATCGCGGATTTTAAAGCTAAAGGTTAAACTATAGTCCCATGACGGGGAGCCGAGGGCGGCGAAAGTGAAAAAACCCCAAAAAAATTAATAATTGCTCAAGCCATGTTACATACTCGTCGCGGCCATCCAGGAAGAGAAAGATCCCTCTCCACTCGATTTGACATTCCGCCTCGTCGCGCTCCATTTCGCTTAATTCGGACGCACGTCAAACCAACTTTTAATATTCTTTAAAAGAACTAATGTTTAAATAAGGTATTTATTCCTTGAATATTATAATAATCTAAGTCGACGATATTAAAGGAGAATAATCAAAATTCTACAACAATCCAGCCATGATTTCTTATTTGTTTATGATAAGAAAGGTTTGTTAGGAACTGAGACGGAACGTGTGTCACCAGCTGTCAATGTCAGACGTCCAACTCTGCAGATCTTGTTGACAGTCTAATTTAATCATGGAATGTTTTGTTATGAATGTTTAATTTTCGATATAATTCCGTAAGTACACAAAATCGCGTCGAGTTATTGCTACCAATGGTTTCGGCGTGACTCAAAGAACGTTTTGATGTGCGGGTCTCCTTTTTCTTAATAAGTATTGTAAAAACAACATATGAAGTTTGTGTACCGGTGTGTCACTTTCCCATTCAATTTGTCTGGAAACTAATGGATTTGAATGCCTGCTATTGTGGTGAGTCGAGAGCCTATCATGCAGGTAATACGCCACAGGAATAATATCCCAATATATCAACTATTTCACCTAAAATGTGACATGCAAGGTAGACCAGTTAGAAGTTCAAAATAATTCTGTAGTTATCACTACATAGCCTATGTGTTAATCTAGGCTTTAATCTACGCGTGTACCAAATTTCATCAAAATAAGCTAAGTACAAAACATACTCACACAATTTGTTTTGTCCAAAGCTTCGCATTTATAATATTAGTATGATTAGAGTCATTATGAAAATTTATTTATATTCGTTGAAAAAATTTCGCTTTGAAATCGAGAGTTATAGGGCTACATGAATGTTTGAGGTCTCAAAAGACGCGTATTGACAAGGGCTATAATATGGTGAAAAAAATCGAAAAAGTTGAAAAATTTTACCAAATTTTTAGGGTCTTTTGTCATAAAATCAACTGTATCTCAAAAACTAGATGTAATATCGAAAAAATGAAAAAAAGTCCTCGGGGTATTGAGTTGGGCTACATTAAAAAAAACTGGATCTATGTATGTATGAAGGTGCCCTTTGTTTCGGGAGCGCGCTCCTTAGATGCTCTTTGCGTCGCATATGTATGGGTCTAGGAGTGTATAAGAGTTTAATTGTAAAATGTATTTCTATTTATGTGCTATCGAAAGGCAATAGACCGAGAGTGCTGGGAAAAGGGTAGTGAGGTCTATTCCCTAACAGTGGGACAATACAGGATCTTAAAAAGTAATAAAGGTAAATTACGTCTAGATGGAGAATTAAGATACATAAATAAATAATAATACCTACCTAATAATGTAGGTTGCGATACTTTGAAAATACTTCAGAGTAGGTACTACTTAGAACTTTAATATTCTGAACACAAAACAAAATATTTAATTAAAATGAGACTAAAATCTTTATCTTTATGTCTCTCCTTTTCATCGGCCGAGCTAGCGCAGCGAGCGAGGTCTCCTTTCATCCTCCAAGCTAGCGCAGCGAGTGAGGTCTCCTTTTCATCGACCGAGCTAGCTCAAGCGAGCGAGGTCTACTTTTCATCGACCGAGCTAGCGCAGCGAGCGAGGTCTCCTTTTCATCCTCCAAGCTAGCGCAGCGAGCGAGGTCTCCTTTTCATCGACCGAGCTAGCGCAGCGAGCGAGGTCTCCTTTTCATCGATCGAGCTAGCGCAGCAAGCGAGGTCTCCTTTCCATCGACCGAGCTAGCGCAGCGAGCGAGGTCTCCTTTCCATCGACCGAGCTAGCGCAGCGAGCGAGGTCTCCTTTTCATCGACCGAGCTAGCGCAGCGAGCGAGGTCTCCTTTTCATCCTCCAAGCTAGCGCAGCGAGCGAGGTCTCCTTTTCATCGATCGAGCTAGCGCAGCGAGTGAGGTCTCCTTTCCATCGACCGAGCTAGCGCAGCGAGCGAGGTCTCCTTTCATCGACCGAGCTAGCGCAGCTAGCTAGGTCTCCTTTTCATCGATCGAGCTAGCGCAAGCGAGCGAGGTCTCCTTTTCATCGACCGAGCTAGCGCAGCGAGCGAAGTCTTCTTTTCATCGAGCGCGGCCTCCGTTACAGCCTGGCCAAAAATTCTTTGATATATCGGGTGTTCTCCTTTAGATGTCGCATTCCTCAACCGATTCCCGTGAAATTTTAAGAGCAGGTTCGATAAACGTATGAAAATCGATAGTCTAGCTATTTTTGGAAATATGTTGTTGGAAGTCTAAAAAAGTGTTACAAACTTATTTCTGCGCTGTATTCAGTATGAATCTTAGGATCGAACTGCAAAGTAAAATTTGTTTTTGAAACTAGTTGGACTTGTAGTTAGAGCTACCTATAATGTGAGATGTTTTGCGTGTACGGAACTCTCGGTGCGCGAGTTAAACTCGCACTTGGCCGGTTTTTTCTATATATTTATTATCCTCGTGTAAGTGACATGTGCTTTAAACAAAGTAAATGGCTTTTTAAAGCCACTTTTATCGATACTCGACATGCACTGTGGCTTCACCTTTGTATATTTTCACACCACGCCATTGATACCTAGGTATAGGGTGTCCATTTTAATCATGTCTATACGATATGACTCAAAGCTAGCACTTGTTAGGCTCCTTTACTCTACTACTTAGCTTGAGCTAAATTAAGCCAAGAAGTTCCTTTGATGCTCTTTTTCAATGTGCTGGATACAAGGAGAATATACATTGAATAGCTAGGCTCAATCATGAGCATTGATAGATAATGTACTCAATACCTACTCAATTTTAGACCTTATCACATTGTTGTAAGGACCAATGTGTTTACATATGAATGCTGGTGACAGTCAATGAAATATATTTGTGGCCTATTAGTTTTTACAATAGACTGTCCAGGCCCTTGATTCTACAAATTACAAACGTAGATGTCGTGCCTCAGTTGTGTCTCAAAAGCCAAAGAAATCGTAATAAAACATAGAAGTCTTACAGAGATCTTGTCACTTTATTTCAATTTCTTTGGCTCTTGAGACACAATTGAGACACGACATTGACGTTTGTAATTAGTGGAATCGGCCCCCAGTATTTGAAATGACTCGTATTTTTTCCCCTTTGTTTTTGCATAAAAAATAGTAAGCAATTTTTCTTTTCAATTTTTTTTTTCAATTTTATTAACGAGTTCAAAAGTTTACATTCTGCATGATGCTGCAGATTGCTCTTCGAGTTATTTTTTACAATATTTTCGAAATCTATGATTACTTGCAAAATGCAAACAACAGCACAACTTTAAAATACAAAATATCTAATGTCATTGCAAATATTAGTCACACGATGTATGTATGTTTATGTACATAATTATGGAGAATCTCTGCATATTTTTTTTGTAAGTTTACGTCACCGAGTCAAAGTTTATTTTGTAAGAATGTAATAAAAGAGGTGAACATGTTACATTTTGATTAGTTGAAAGTGTTAAGAAACAAAAAAGGTAACTTACTAACATTAATAGCATTTTTAAAGGATATTAAGGAAGTGTTAACAGACGCAAATAATAACATTCAAGGTGGTTTAATAAAAAAATCTTGTAATTTTAATTTTTAAAGAACTTTTTACTAAATTCATTATTGATGCCTTGTCATTGTGATTATGAAGAAAATGGTGTAATAATTTAAGATTTTTGTGGACCAGATTTTGAAACCTACCTACCTACCTACCTATTTATAATTTTCTGAAATATTTTTTTTAAGTTGATAAATTATTTTGCAGTTTTTGAGTTAACATTTTTATGTATAAAAAAAATTTTCAAAAATTTTCTGTATAACCCAAAGGTTGGCTGGTAGATAATGCTTTAGCATTAAGCCCTCCTATTGTACGTTTACTCTGTATTTTTGTACAATAAAGGTTAAATAAATAAATAAGAAATTTAAATTGGACGATAACAAAACATGTAACACATTTTCTAAATAACTGTTATGCCTACTAAACTCCTTTGTTTTTTAGAAAATGCGAACTGTAATCATAGTGTGCCTGTTTGCCGTCGCCGCCCTGGCAAGGCCCGAGAAAGAGTTCTACACGGACAAATATGACAATATCGACCTGGACGAGATCCTGGCCAACCGCCGGCTGCTCATCCCCTATATCAAGTGCACGCTTGACCTGGGCAAGTGTTCGTCTGACGGCAGGGAAATGAAATGTAACTATTTTTTGACTAATTATTCTAAACTAGCTTTCGTCAGCGTGAATATCCCACGGGAACAGTGCTATTTCCTGTGATGAAAGGTGTATGTCCTTCACAGTAATTCCAACTATGTGTATGCGAAATTTCAGGAAGATTTTTTCAGTAGATAAAGCGTGAAGAGGTAACAAACAAATTAACAAACTCACTTTCGCATTTTATAATATTTAGTTAGGATTTTCTACGGCTTCGTTTCTGTGCGAAAATCTGGGAATTAATGTAAGTTATTTGGCATTATTTTTTATTAGCTTCAGCTTTTATTTATTTTCATTAGGTGTAGTAAAGCAATAAAATTTGCTAGTAAAAATAACGGTATTCATAATAATTTTGTAGCCATGCAGGAAATACACTAAGAAATGTAGATAATTTAATGTCTGTTAAAAAGTCCATCTAGGTTTTTCTCCCGATAATGTGCTTCGACCACAATCGGTTCTTTTTTCTATATGATGCAATATACCATTTTATAAATTTACTAGCTTTTGCCCGAGGCTTCGCACGCGTGAAATTCCCACGGGAACTGTGCTTTTTCCTGGGATGAAAGTCTGCACCCTATGTCCTTCTCCGTACTTCTAACTATGTGAAGCAAAATTTCAGGAAGATTGGTTCAGTAGATAGAGCGTGAAGAGGTAACAAACAAACAAACAAATAAATAAATAAACAAACAAACAAACAAACAAACAATCTCACTTTCACTTTTATAATATTAGTTAGGATTAGGATAGTTAGGATTAGGATTATTTGTGCAGTTTTCTAATTGTTCATAAAATTGATTATATTGTATATCCTAATATACACTGAATTTACCTACGTTCGACTTTCTGCCAAAGCCAAAACTACTAACACCTACTAGATTTTTTTTATGGGTTATAACATTTTTTGGAATGGTCAATGCTGTTAGTTACAGTAAAAGGAATTAAAAGCTCATCATTATAGAGATAACTTTGAGAATAGTGCTAACATACGCACACTTGAAAAACCTTTGTATTTTTTTAAGTAATATTCCTTTGTTTAAAAAAATTTAAATTTTAAATTCACATTCATTTTTTTACTTCCAAAAGTAGTTTTACCGAAGTTGACTTAAAATGGAGGATGACTCAAACGAAATTCTGAAAATATAAAAAAAATACTAGAAGGTTGGTAGCTGTCGCGTGAGCGACAACCTTGACTGACACGAGTTCAAGTTTAACAGAGCCGGTTATTGTTTTCCGTTTATACTTGTACTTGTGGAAACTGCCATGCAATGCAAGCGGCAAGTACGCAATGTCTGGTCTGCAGTTGTAAACTGCATTTAAATTTTGATTGCATCCATTGCTAGTAATTATCCTTGATTTTGTCCGTGATTTATATTAATAAAATTGGATGCTGACTGATTTATTGGTATATCAACGCAGAGACGAAACCGCTGAACGTAGAGAGGCAGAGACGTTTTTTGTAAAGCGTCACTTACGCTTTATAAAAATATAGCGTAAGCGTAAGTGACGCTTTACAAAAAACGTAAGCGTAAGTGACGCTTTACAAAAAACGTAAGCGTAAAGCTTAAGTAAAGCGTAAGCGTAAGTGACGCTTTACAAAAAACGTCTCTGCCTCTCTCGGTAAAAAAGGAATTTTGGAAATTTCACCCTTAAGGGTATGTTATGGTGAAGAACGAACTTTACGCAAATAAAGGCGAGGAAAATAGTTAGTAACTTCATATAAGACATCAAATAATTTATTTTTCTGTTTTACCTTTACCTAAAACATCTTTAAAATCCTAAACACATACTCGTATATTAAACAAAAATACACATGTCAATATAGCTCATTTAATAGCAATAGAGCCTAATTTAAAGAATATTCTATCTATTATTATATATAGTTATGTCAGTTTTTAAAATTTCCTATGATTCGTATTTGATAGATAAAAAAAATAGTAAAATGTGTTATGACTCTTGGGAACTGTAAATAATAGGAAAGTAAATAATTTATTAAATTTCTTAACTTACAGCTCACATCCGCGACGCCATGGAGACAGAATGCTCAAAATGTACGAAGAAACAAAAGAAAAACACTAGAAAAATCCTGAGACACCTTATAATAAACGAGAAAGATTTCTGGGAACAGTTGAAGGCCAAATACGATCCTGTAGGCAAGTTCTACCCTACGTATGAGACCGCAGTCGCAACTAATGATAAGGTTTTCTTCGGTGAAGCTTAATGGAATAAAATGATTAAATAAATTAAATTGTTTTTTTTTTCAATCCCACTAATTCCACTTTTAGAATTTAACAATTTAAGACTGGCAATAGCAATACCTAGGTCTAAAATGCTTTTACTTTGAAACAAATCGATGTTTATTCATAAATCAAAAATTTCCAAAGAAATTATTTCCCAAACAAATTGGTGAGTCGTTATAAGATAAGAGTAGGTTAGTAACAAAGCTATATTTCTATAGAACAGAAGCTTAGATATGTTTTGTTAACTACTTTGATAGATGATAATGACGCGCGCAAAATACTATGGAAGTGCCATAATGTATAAATAAGGCTTTAAGCACACATACTACATAAGCTAACAATATCATCATCTATTACTGTTTTATTGCTATGATTATGTTATCACTTGATCGATGTACAGGATGTTCAGTTGATGGGTGCAAAGCCTTAAAATGAAACTAGTACAAACTATTTAGAACCATTGAAGCGATAGTTATCTTATACGAAGAATAATAGATTTTTTTTTAATTGAATTAATTACTAGCAGTATAGGATATTGCTAGTAGTGGTAGTAAGAAATATTAATTTTTATTTCGTTTTTATGAAAGGAATGTATAAAAAACTGAAAAGAACATGTTTTGTGACATCAAATTTATTTTATTTTCTAAGAATCTAAAATTAACTCTGGATGCCCAAAACGATTATTGTTGATTCGTCCCTATAGTAACAATAGCATAGCAATGACGAGATTCTTATAATAGGCCAGACTTTTAGTAGAGCGAGTTTCTAAACCTATTTTTTTAAGTGGTTGTTGGAGTTCCATTACGTGCTCACTATTTATTTAAAAATGGCGTTTGATGACGAACCTACATATACTATTTTGATTGCAAACTTACAGGTTAAATATAATATACCACAATCCTAATTATTATCATTTAAGATAAATAACTTACCTACTTGTTAGATATAGTTGTGCTATCGTTTTGTCAAACATCCTTCGTTGTGTGACAAACGCCTTAGCGTTCTGAGAACCACAAACCCGTTTATGGCTGTTGATCTGACGATGGGAGCCAATGTCCTAGTCGGTATAAAAGTTAAGCGGCTCACTGGACATACCCATACACTAATCAGCTGGTCAGTGTCAAGGAAGTTTTATAAAATGTAAGTGAACACACTAATAGCAAATAGTTTCCTATTTTATTCTAAAGAATTGTTATTTTATTTTACATTTTACCAGCATTTTATTTTTTGAAGCAATAAACAACAAACTAGACGCTCTAAATCTAGTTCGTACTATATAGGTTTTAATGAACCAGTACTAGGTTTTTAAGTACCAAGAAGGTATTTCTCTTACTTTGAATTTTTCAAATTAGTTTTATTCTTTTTTTTAATATAATGATCCTATCCTTTAAGTGTAAAGAAGTCATCTGCTGATTTCGATATTTTGTGAGATAAATAATAATTGCACAGATTCATAGATCCACCCAGACTACAATGTAGCATTTATAATAAGTAAACGTCAATCACTTTTCAGCTTTACAGAATGAAATCCTTCACTATTCTCTGTCTGATGGCGGTGGTGGTGGCCGCAGTGGCGCGCCCTGGCGAACACTACACGGATAAATTTGACAACGTCAACCTGGACGAAATTGTGGCCAACAGAAGACTGCTCATTCCGTATGTGAAGTGTGCCTTGGATCAGGCGAAGTGCACCCCGGATGGCAAGGAACTCAAATGTAAGTACCAAACGAGTACCTTGGTGGTAGTGCCTTGTACTTTATAGACCATCTAATCAATATAAAGGTTTTGACCGTACTGGAATTGAACACATTCTATCTCATCTATCTATCTGAAAGAAGTTTCTATAACAAATACTTGGCAACCAGTTTTTAGTATTTCGCCCATGTATTTACAAGGGAAATAAGATAGCATACATTAAGTACATGCATGTTACTTACATTAAGGATGCAATAAAGAATTGAATTGAATTGCATTAGTAGAGGATAAAATGACATAGCAAGGTTTACATGTTTAAAGAGAAGAAAACATAAAGCACAGTTCAAATGTTCAAATTTAATCAATATTTTAAGTGGAGATTTTATACCTAGTTTGTAAATACTAATCCTTATAAATTATAGTTAATTATCTGATTTGCTTAGATCATAGTGATTAAATACTTACCCGTTAACATTTAATTTAAATTTTCACACGCAGCTCACATCCGAGAAGCCCTCGAGAACGGCTGCGCCAAATGCACGAAGACCCAGCAGGAAGGCACGAGGAAGATCATTGACCACCTCATCAACCATGAGCCCGACTACTGGAACCAGCTCACAGCCAAGTACGACCGGGACCACAAATACACGAAGAAGTATGAGACGGAGCTGAGAAAGTTCAGACACTAAAACAGCTGTTTTAAAAACGACTTTACGATTACGCTGCTATTCGAGATTATCAAAAGAAATAATGTCATGTTAATAAGGCTGATTTTACACCAGAGTTAAGAATGATGAGAGAGAAAGATACCTAATAATCAGGTTGATTTATTAGTTTGAAAATACATACATAGTATGACACCTGTTTCCCATAGAAGGCAATGTGGATTTCCACTTGCTTTACGATCCGGACAGATCTCTATCGCTTCTTCTACAATTTGAAAATGAACTAAGTAACCACATTCAATATTTCCCTCGCATTTTATACTTCTTCGAAAGCAGCTTAAACCTATGGAGAAAATAGGCCTAGTGAATTGAAAATAAGACTGTCCTAAAACTCAAAGATACGAATAGAAATACCTTCGCAGTATTTGTTTTAAGATTGGAACGGCAAAGTTGCTTTGATACATCACCAATTTTATGACTGAAGTTTTCTTTTAATAAACTTTTGTGATATTTTTGTTTGTTTTTTTTTTTTTATTTAACCTGGTAGAATATGATTAGACGTATACAGATAACTACATTGGGATGTTTGATTTTTTTCTGAAATACTACTTATACTATACCTATTTGGAATCTGAAACTAGAAACTGGGTTTAAATGTAAAAAAATATTACTTCTTAAATAAGTTTCTTAATCGGTTAAAGGCTTCTGCTGACGTAATGTGGTCAAATACGGGTTAATAAACTTTATACTTATTTTGAAAATATTGATCATATCATCATTCGTGCAGTAGGATAAACCATGAACCGCTATTAAATTAGTTGTATACTTAAATATGTCACAGACGTGGCTATAAATCCACTAGCTATTGCTCGATTTATCACGATATGATGATTATTGATACTTTTTAGATATGTGTATATAAAGTACACAACTTAAAACGAATCTACACAACATTTTTGGATTTTCCAAAAACCCGTTGATGTCTTTATAAAGAGGTTCCAGGTTTTTTAGATATGTACTTTAAAATCTTTACTTATATAGTCTCTGAGTTTAAAAACTGTAATTTAATTCCATTTTAATATGTACCGAGTAATAATTCAATAATGTTTTTATTTTTTGACAGTTATTGGCAAAAATGTTAAACCCCTAAAAAAGACATCAACGCGTTATTTTTAAATACTAAAATTTTTACCCCTCCCCCGTAGGGTTATAGGTACATAATAAAACAATGAGTGTACTTGTTTTATTTTAATAATATAAAACTGGCACATGTCCCATCCAGAACTATATATTTCGCACATTTTTTTTACTTACATTGAGCTCAATACATAACAATGATTATAAATATAAAATTTGAGTGACTTCCAACGGGCCCGGCGGGCTAGGATTTTGCGTTGACGGGGCCGTTGGAAAAATAAATTACCACCGGCCCCGGCGTGTTTTATAAATGGGACGGATAGCATAAAAAATTTAAAGCATACGCTCCGGTAGAGTTTAAAGGGTGTATTATTTTAAATTGTGTATTATTTTGTAGACCTTTAATATGAAATGAAATTAAAAAAAGAGTTTGTATGTAACAATCAGTTTTTATTGTTGATAAAAAATAAATATCAACTAGGTATCAACAATCATCTATTATTATTTATATTATTTATATTATATATATAAAAGAACAAGGGTGATTGGTAAATCAACGCCCAGCCTAAACTATAAAAGCTATAAACTTGAAATTTGGACCGAAGTTTTATGTTAATACGTAGTGCTGAGATAAGAAAGGATTTTTCAAAATTAGACCCCTAAGGGGGTTAAAATTGAGGGCAAAGTTTGTATGAAAAAAAATTAAAATCTTAACTGATTTACTTGAAACTTGGCAAAAATACTTCTCAACAAAAATAAACAATGGCGTGTTTCAGCATTTCTTGAAATTCAACCTCTAAAGGGGTAAAAAGGGGAGGTAAACTAATTTATCATCACAAAACCGAAACTATAAAAGCTATAAACGTGAAATTTGGTTAGTGTCTTCATTATACTATATACTGCCCACATAAGAAAGGGTTGTTCACAATTTCAACCCTTACAGTCCAAAAAAAGGGTGAATTTGCGTACCTATAGACAAATCCCATTTGAAATTTCGCCGCCTACAAGCAATGCATGTTGGCTTATCGGTAGAGGTCGCGGAATATTTTTTTTAAGTAGAGGGTTCGAATCCTGCCAGACATGACTTCTTTTTACTTACTTTTTTTTATTTTGTATTAGTTTTTTAGAATTCTATATATTTTTAAATATTTTAGTAAATAAATATTTCAAAAAAGTAACTGGAAGTAGCTGGATCGAATCCTGCCACAAACAATAATTTTCTGATTTCGTTTTTTATTTGTTTTCTAGAATTATTTTCTTACTTTTTTTTTTAATTTTGAAAAGAAACGAATAAATTCATTTGCAAATTTATTTCCGGTCATCTACTGATTGTACCAAGAAAAATATCCAATAGATGGCGTTGATAAAATGAGAAATGTAAGCTTAAATTATTTCTCAATGTTTCCAATAGATGGCGCTATAATAAAACAGTAAAGATATTTTGTCTGTACAGTACATTTAGAATTTTTGACTGAAATGGATAGAGGGACACTTAAAAAGAATAATAAAAAGCAAAAACATTTTTTGTACGCGTTTCACGCAATAACTACTGGACGGATTTAAATGAAACTTTTTTTGTTGTATAGCTATTAAGCCTGGGCAACATATAGGCTATAATTAATTTTGAAAACTGGAACACCTGATGAAGAACCTTAAAAGAACAGCTAAACTATAAGAAATATGGAAATGGTACCTTTGGAAAAGTTTATCAATCTGACGAGCATTTTCTGTTGACGTATAAAAATCGAAGATCAGGATCATCTGATGAAGAATTCCAAGGGACCAGCTACACTATTACATATATGGAAATGGCGCCTTAGCAAAAGTCGTTTAACCTGATGAGCATTTTCTGCTGACGTGTAAAAATTTAAGTTTATGGAACATCTGATGAAGAACTCCAAGAGACCAGCTACTCTATAAAAATGGAAATGGGGCCTTAGCAAAAGTCGTTCAACCTGATGAGCATTTTCTACTGACGTATAAATAGACAGGACACGGGATAGGATAAAGAGGGACTCGGGATGGGAGTGGTGGTACACGGGAAATTGTAGATAACGAGCAGACGAAGATCGTTTATTGAATGAAATATCACTTTTGATTCATTTTAACACCGCGACTATACATGGAATATATATGGAACACAAAAAGATTTTTCATCTAAGCGAAACTCACGCGGGCGAAGCCGCGGGCACTAGCTAGTAATATATACAAACTCTTTTTTAAATTTCTTTTCATATTTAAAGTCTACAAAATAATACACAATTTCCCCCCCTTTGAACACTACCGGAGCGTATGCTATAAATTTTTTATGCTATCGGTCCCATTTAAAAAACACACCGGGGCCGTTGGTAATTTTTTTTTTCCAACGGCCCCGTCAACGCAAAATCCGGCCCCGTCACAGGGGCAGGCCCGCCGGGGCCGTTGGAAGTCACTCTAAAATTTGTTTAAGTATGTGGATTACATTAGCGATCATTTTGATAGAAATGCAAAGATTAAACAATTGATGAAGAAGTAATTTAAAACATATAAGAAAGAAAATATATTAACAAAATAATTATATACCAACTGGAATAATGTAATAAAATCTATTTTTTAAATTAAATTTCAAAGTTCTTAAGATCACTTCATATTTTCTCGATAGTCCTTACACGGATGTAACACCTACGATAAATAGATGCGTCATCCAGTATTGATCTAGTCGTCAGATGCTAAGAAAGCTTCATAAATACTCTTATATTGGTTGTCCGGGTCGTATTTGGCGATTAATTTCTTCCAATACTCGTCTTCGTTAGTTCGAATGTGCTGCACCACTTTTCTTGCCTTTGATTTTTGCAGCGGAGTGCATTTTGAGCAGGCCGTTTGCATTGCATCTTGGATGTGTACTGAAATGATAGACTTAAGTTATCTCAGTAGTTCTTAAATAAGACAATTTTGTATCAAAATAATTTAAACTAGCAACCTTATTAGGAAAACATGATAAAAAAGTAAATTACTCGAATTCCTATGAATCCTAAATTACTTCATCTATCCCCGAAAAGTGATGGAGATGAGGGCTTCTACATTCTTTCAGTTTTAAATCAAATCAAGTAATTTATTTCAGACCATATCATACTAATATTAATATTAAGTTGAGGCGAAAACACATTGTATGTATGTATGTTTGTTCAGCGATAACTCTCGAATCGTTGAATTAATTTCCATGATAGTAAGAATACGTGTGACAACTATGCATAGAATTTTAAAGTTCGTTGCGCAACAAAATCGGTTCAGCCGTTTTTGAGATATACGCATTTTTATGAAAATAAATATTGCTCTATAACTTTTGAACCGTATTTAAAAAATAATAATCGCGAGGTCTTAGTTCGCGGCGAACCACTAGTAAGGAGGAACTACTGAACCGATTTTAAAAATTCTTTCACCAATAGGAAGCTACATCTTACACAAATCATCATCATACAAAAGGGCCCAAGTTGGAGGCCATATTGCGGAAAACTGTCCTCGGTTGAAGTAGGAAGGGTTATAAAGTAAAAAATTGTGTTTTACCTTTAAGTTCCTTTCCTTCAGGTGTGCATCTCCCCTGGTCGAGTATGCACTTTAGATAAGGCGTCAGCAGTCGACGGTTGCCCACGATTTCGTCGACGTCGATGTCATCATATCTGTCAGTGTAAGTGTCGTCGCATGTGCAGAGCCCTATCAGGGCGAGGGATATTGACAAGATTAGTAATTTCATGCTGTGGAATTATAAAAAAATCTTAAGTTAAACGTGAATGGAGTAATAGGTAAGGGCGTTAACGTACCTATATTCCCATAGAATGAAATGTGAGTACTTTTTCGCGAAAAGGACAAGTGTTTGCATTAATAAGAACTTTCTCAACAGTTAATTTTTGACACAAAAGTTTTTGATTAAAAGCAGATATAACGGTTTAACTACTTGATCACAAACATAACATGTTTTATTATATTATTATTATTTTTTCTTTTAATTTTATTTTATTTTTGACTGTACACAATCTAGTGTATGTATAAAGTTAATGAATCCCCTCTAGCATGCTAGGCGACCAAGACTGTTTCATGAGTTTCTTTCGGCATTTCTTCTCAGCAGTGGACGTTCCGAAATGCTAGTAGTTTGTAGCTTTGAGACATAAGATATTATAATTAAATAAGTAGTTATCGACGTGAAAAAGAGCCTTCTTTGAAGGCCAAGTTTCAATAAAAAATTTTGATTTTTGACTTTGCGACTTTGACTTTATAGTTTCACGTTAGAATAAGTACTTAGTTGAGTTTGACAAGTGGATTTTACTTTTTGGCACTTTGCACGTTATTTTTAAACTGTCTGTTAGGTAAATAATTTCAACAACAAGAATACTTTACTAGCAACCAATTGAGAAATTGATGTAGATCAGATGTATGTTGTGCGGGTTGGGTTAAGGAGAATAATTGTATAATAGACTAATTTCAATTAGCCTACTTTAGTTTAGTTTTACGTCATTTAGAGAACTAGGTCATTATTATTAGATTTCCACATCAAGCTTGACAAATCGGAACTACACTTCAATTACACTATTATGAGTCACATAGTGGAGTTCTGAGTTTCTGGAGAACTTACTTGGTGATCTGACTACCCACTGTCCACCACAAGTAGCAGAACAATGAGGAATCTGAGTAATCGATATCATTTATATCTGTATCTCTGTATCGTAACACTGATTGCGGAAACTATAATGACTGCCCATTGTTCAGTACACAGGATCGAACACCTCACTCAAGACGGAATTTCCACTTGGATCTTTAATAGGAGCAAACGAGATACTACGGCTGTATTATTTAACTGTTCACTAAAGGAAAGTCAAAGTCAAAGTCAAAATTTTTTATTGAAACTTGGCCTTCAAAGAAGGCTCTTTTTCACGTCGATAACTAATTATTTAATCATAATATATTATCTTAAAGCTACAAACTACTAGCATTTCGGAACGACCACTGCTGAGAAGAAAAGCCGAAAGAAACTCATGAAACAGTCTTGGTCGCCTAACATGCCAGAGGGGGGCTATTCATTAACTTTATACATACACTAGATTGTGTACAGTCAAAAAAAAATATAAGAAAAAAAAAATATAATAAAACATGTTATGTTTCTACATAGTACAGTAAAACAAAAAACACAGTCAAAAAAAAATATAAGAAAAAAAAATAATATAATAAAACATGTTATGTTTCTACATAACATGTTTTATTATATTATTTTTTTTTCTTATATTTATTTTTTGACTGTACACAATCTAGTGTATGTATAAAGTTAATGAATAGCCCCCCTCTGGCATGTTAGGCGACCAAGACTGTTTCATGAGTTTCTTTCGGCATTTCTTCTCAGCAGTGGTCGTTCCGAAATGCTAGTAGTTTGTAGCTTTGAGACATAATATATTATGATTAAATAATTAGTTATCGACGTGAAAAAGAGCCTTCTTTGAAGGCCAAGTTACAATAAAAAAAAATTGACTTTGACTTTCCTTTAGTGAACAGTTAAATCATACAGCCGTAGTATCTCATTTGCTCTTATTAAAGATCCAAGTGGAAATTCCGTCTTGAGTGAGGTGTTCGATCCTGTGTACTGAACAATGGGCAGTCTCAGTACTTGATCAGAAGATCAAGTAACCACAATGAATTGGTTAAGAACAAAAAATAAAAATAATATTCGAATCAGGATCGAAGGATCCCCTGGCAACACCCGTTCACGAGTTGACGCGAGGAATAATTCAAGACAATTTTATTAGCATAAGGTTATAAAATTAGGTACAGGAAATCTTAGTAGAACTTTACTCCTTCTTGGAGTCTTGGCCGTTACCAAGATTTTTTTTTTCTTGGCAGCTCAATCAAAGACGGTACTCACGCACGCGGCCTAGTGAGAAGATTCTTTTTAGAAGAAATATAGCCATTATATAAGTGCAAAGTGGAATTTTACAACTGCGTAACTAAGAAGTGTTAGGTATATTTGCGAAATAAAGTTGATACTACTATGTACAATTAAAATGCAATTAACAACCGAGGGAAAAATCGCAAATAACAGATTATAATTGTAAACAGCATTGTTAACTTTATACGATGAATCTTGTATTTCCAGTACAAAAAGACTTACCAAATAAAAAAAATAAGTATTAAGTATTGTCGGTTTTCTACCGATTGTACTTCGGAGAGTGTGCTCATGAGCTGCATGAGCTCATACCGCCCGCTTCTTTCTTCAACCGGACAACCAGACGCACTGCGGGCTATCACCCTTTCTTGGTTAATATTACCCCCGCACGCACCAAGCGCTTTTCGTCATCTATCTTGCGTGTGTGTTTCCGAGCACATACAACCTGACTCTCTTCAAAGTGCTTCTGGGTAAACTCGCTTCATCGTAGACCTCATCTCTGTCCTCGGGCAAGATTGTGGTCAAGAGCAAACCCATATTTAATAAAATAAAAAAAAAAGATAAATCAGCATTATTTTTCAATTGCGTATTTTAGAATTTTTTATTTAGTTACAGGATAATTTTATAATGATTGTTATGAATAAGTCTATTGTGTCAATGGGTTTTTACGGTTCCCATAGAACAAATATTAACGTCTGATATGCATTTTACAGCGACACATATAATTATGTAGCTGGCTTTTGCCCGCGGCTTCGCCTGTGTTAATTTCCCACGGGAAAAGTGGACTTTTTCCCGGGATGAAAGGTACTCTATGTCCTTCTCAGTACTTCTATGTATATGCAAAATTTCAGGAGGATTGGTTCGGTAGATAAAGGGTGAAAAGGTAATAAACAAACGTACAAACTCATTTCACATTTATAATATTACTAACTTTTGCCAGTTTCCCACGGGAACAGTGCTTTTTTTTCGGAATGAAAAGTATCCTATGTCCTTCTATATGCTTCTAACTATGTGTATGCGAAATTTCAGGAAGATTGGTTCAGTAGATAAAGCGAGAAGAGGATAAAAACAAACTCACTTTCGCATTTATAATATTAGTTAGGATAGGATTAGAAAGGATAATTGGGATTTCTGAGTTACGAAATTACGAAAATGCCTATGAAATGTATAGATTTTTTGTGCATAGGCAATAGTCATCTGCCCTGTCATCTATAAGTAAAATAATAATGTTTTATTGCGCAGACGCTGTAGTTTACACGTAAGCTGGATGTCGATTCTTTGAGTCGGTTTTAAACATCTGTCAAGTGAAGTTGAAGGTATCGACTGAGAATACGGGTGTAAATCATGCCTCAATGATGTTTCTATTGTGCTTATTTATACATCACTAGGAGGATCGGTGGAAAAAGCTAATACTATTTATTTATTTATTTTTGTACACAACAAATACATACAAAGGAAACATAAAACATAGGAAAACTAAGTACAAAGGTTCATCCACATAGCCAGAGGGGATATACAACTGAGATACAATTTAGAATTTACATTCATCATCATTAGTCATTAATGTCCTCACTGCTCGCATACTGGCCTTCCTAATACATACATAAGACTTTACATTAGCAGAACTATTTTATAATAAAAGGATTTCAGATATATCATACTGATAAGAAATTTGGTTGGGGTACGTGTCTATAAACCTTGTTAGGATAAGGATCGTCGCGATAATGTTATATATGTTTCTCAGTAAGTGAATATCATATGTATTCTTTTTGAACATAATCAATTTTAAGTTTCTTACAACTAAAATAACTGGAAACCAATACATGTCACATTACACCTAATCTTGCTGCCTGTTCAATAAAGATCCTCTATTTCAAAGCTCTAGTAAAAAAAAAAACAACACAATAAATAAACGCCCTTTAATAAAATAAACGTAAAAAATATATAAAACAACGTTCAAATTTACATGTATCCTTTTACTCCGCTGCAGCAAAGTAAGAAAGTCTAACGGTAGGTGGAGGAGCTATTTTCACGCTTCTCGTTTAGATTATGCTTCTGGGATCACAATACCATTGGCCCTTGCGCGGTCTTCATACTTCTTCCTGTATTTGCCTTCGGGGTCAAACTTGTCGGTCAGTTTGTGCCAAATGTCTAGGTGGTTTTTGATCAGGTACTCAATGGTGGTGTAAGCACCTTTCTCTTGGGTTTCGGTACATTTCTCACAGCCAGTTTCTATAGCCTCCTGGAGGTGTTCTGAAAATATTTAAAAAATAAGATTTATTTTCTTTTGCAAATAAATACACCTTCGTAATATATTCGTAATATATGGCATTATGGGCCTAAATCCGAGGTAATAAGACCCACTTTACGAGCAAGTGTGTTGAAAAAAATGTTACAAAAGACGTACGTACTTCACTCTAGTATTTATTGCATTTATATACTTTTCTCTAGCTGTTATTTAAAAGCGATACATGAAATATACACTTTCTTACACCTCAAAAATGGCTCTAATGATATTAATAAATATTAATGTACCTGAACCCCCTGAAATAGGATTCAGTGAGATACCAGTTCAGTTTCTCTGCAGCTGACTGTATGTATATAATTTGTTAAGTGTTTGTTAATAGTTAATTTATGAAATTAATTTTTAATTTGTTAAGGCGGTCAGTAAGTCCTGAAAGTTGCTAAATTTTATTTCTGAGAAAAATTTAACACCGAACAAAACTCTGTTGTCCTAATTTTAATGATGATCGCTATAAAAATTGGCCAAACAATTAAAAAGAACAATAAAAGCCAATCATAAATGTATAAATACAACGGAACAAATATTTAAGGTTATCTGGCTCATTACAATGCTTATCGTGTAATTTGGCGGAAAATAATGAGTTTTATTTCCTCAAGTGTGACTGTTTAATAACATTGGTTTATTTTTAGATGACTACTTGTTAGTATTTGATTCATCCACACACAGTAAAAAAAAAATCGGCTCTACATATTTTGGAAACTTGACTTTAAGTAAGGAATGAAATCTTTATTCTACTAATATTATAAATGCGAAAGTTTGGTTGTAAGTTTGTGAGTTTGTGAGGATGTTTGTTACTCAATCACGCAGAATTTACTGGACGGATTTCGATGAATTTTGGTACACGAGTAGAAAAATACCGGGAATCCATACTAATATTATAAATGCGAATGTTTGGATGTGAGTTTGTGAGTTTGTGAATTTGTGAGTTTGTGAGGATGTTTGTTACTCAATCACGCAAAATCTACTGGACGGATTTCGATGAAATTTGGTACAGAGGTAGATAATGACCTGGAATAGCACATAGGCTACTTTTTATCCCGGGAAAAAGCACTGTTCCCGTGGGAAATACACGCGGGCGAAGCCGCGGGCAAAAGCTAGTAACACATAGGGTACTTTTTATTAGGAAATTCTCACAGGAGCGAAGCCCCGGGGCGTTGCTAGTAATAAATTATGTACCCGTTCTACGTTTGATTTGTTTTTTCTATCAAACATATATATGATGTTCAACCATAGAGCATTTATTAACTTGACAAGAATAGATAACAATGCAGCTTTAGCCATCGTACGGTCTCAACCGCAGATTATAATATTGCAATCGGCAACCTACAACGTATATTATATGTAATTTTCTGTAATAATACTCAAGTGTGCAACTACAATTAGGATTCGCCACCCACAATACTGTCTGTACAGTCAGTACAGTGTACTGTCAGGAATCTAAACAAATAACTTCGGGAATACTCTTGGCTCTGCACTCTATACAGCAACAATATCAACACTACTGTTGAACTGTCTAGCGGGTTTTTACGTCGGGTGTTTCCAAACCGATACGACATTGGAACCTTCAAAAAACATAGTCTTCTTGAAAGGCCGACAACACTCTTGTGATATCCTAGTGCTCCAGTTGTCTATGGGTAGCGTATCATCAGGTGACCCGCTTGCTCATTTGTCGCCCTATGTTTTCCTAATCCTAATCCTATCCTAACTAATATTATAAATGCGAAAGTGAGTTTGTTTGTTTATTTATTTGTTTGTTGGTTACCTCTTCACGATATATCTACTGAACCAATCTTCCTGATATTTTGCATACACATAGTTAGAAGTACTGAGAAGGACATAGGGTATCTTTTATCCCGGGAAAAAGCACTGTTCCCGTGGGAAATTCACAAAGCCGCGGGTAAAAACAAGTAAAAAAATAGTCCTTACCTTTGAGTTCCTTTCCCTCGGGCGTGCATTTTCCCTTGTCCAGCACGCAGTTGACGTAAGCCTCCAGCAAGCGTTTGTTCTCCAGGATCTCCTGGATGTTGATGTTGTCGTACTTGTCTGTGTACTTGTCGCTGGGCCGCGCCAGGGCTGCCACCACGCAGCACAGCAGAACTAGGCTCTTCTTCATCTGAAATCAAGTTAGCAACACTGTTTAGGTGAAGTTTCTTCAAGAATGCCGTGAAGGATGGGACGACTTAATGAGACTAGTGTTGATTGTAGACTATTTATTCAACTAATTATACCTTCTATATATAACCTAAGCTACTCCTACACAAAATACTACATATATGTGTGGTGGGTGCTGTTGTAGCGAGAAAGAGATCTTGTAAATACTGCCAGTGAAAAATTATTCCTCATGTATCTTATAATATGTGAACTGTGAATGAAAATCTTCTTAACCTTAACTCATGATTACAACAGTCTAACCACAATAATTAGATATCACCATGGATTTAGAAGGTCAACGGCGCAACGACCTATGATCAATCTAAGCATATCATATTGAATACAATATTTGCTTAAATATTTTAAAACTCTGTAATATTAACGAAAGTAACTACAATTCCACATTACAACTTTTAAGCAGAGCAATAAATCTTTTTCGATAACATATCTAAGCACGATACTACTAGGTAGACTAGGCAAAAAGTGTCTATGCGAAGAACATTGTAGCATTTTAATTTACAAAAAAGTTAGTAATAACACCGCAGAATCCGACGGTCATCTAATGAATGTAGGACAGATGGCACATGCGTCACGTTTGTGGCAATAATTTGAGCCTGTCTGTCCAAGTAATTTCTAGTAGCGCTTAATCTGGTAATTCTGGTATAAACCTTGTAAATTTTCTACCGACTAAATGTCAATTAATTAAATTGATGCCAAAAATGTGTGTGATTTGTAATACCAGTTATCCGCAATTATGAGATATTGAGCCGATCCCTGAAAATGGGACATGGTAAAGAACATGTTGAGGATTTCAGAATATTAAATTAAATAAATAAATAATATTCTTTGACCGAGTGAATGCACTGCACATCCAAGGATAAATTAATGGATGGAACATTTTGAATGTTATTATTTTTCCAGCTCATAATTATATGTTTGATAAAATCTGAATATGCCTACAAAAATATGACTGTACGAGTCATGCGAATACCTAATTAAGTACGGTACGGTATACTTATATGATCTCGTTAAATATCCAAATGCTCCATAGAAATCAATGGCTGCTTTCTTTAGAATTTACCATTGTATGCGTATAAAGATCCAAGAGTTGTTAATAAATCGATATCACTTATAATTTATAAAAAAATAATTCACATTTGTAAACAAAACACCGATTATCAACATGATAACACATGGCTCTGTCACCTACCATTGATGTCCGGTGATCACAGGTGGTCGTCAGTGACTTACGACGATCGGCAAGTACTCGCATATATACCAGTGGCCGTCGTGGCTAAAACATCTAATTTGCCCCTCGTTACTTCATTATTTCATTTGCGTACGATGCATAAAACCACAAGATTCTTATAGAGGGTGTGTTTTGAATAGGAATTAGAGCACATTTTTATTGTTTTATCTTGGTTTTAATAAAATTCTACTCAAGGTAATGGATTTTCCTTATTTCATTTCCTGTGTTGTTAAAATTTTTGATAGAAACTTAAGCCACCACATAGTTAAGTATTTATTAATTACAGAACAGTAATCCAAAAAGCAAGCTTATCGTAATTTGTTTTTCAGTTTAGGTACTATCGTGATTTGTTGTTTGGTTTACTATTTGTCTTCGAATCTACTCATAAAAATTATACTATATCAAATTATTTTACTTTTTCTTGTTATACCCTATGTCACCTTAATAAAGGTTGATTGAAGAGAGATGGAGTAACAAACATCCATCCATACAGCTATGGAAGCTTTTGCATTTATAAATTAGGTAAGATATGAAGGTGAAGTAAGATTGTAGTGAACAGATATTTATAATTTTTTGCGCTATAGATATTAATTTTAATAGGTTTTTGAAGGATGGTATTCAATATCGTAATCGACTTTTGTATATGATAAGTTTATACTATCTAATATTATCAACCTGTATGTGAAAACATATCAAAGGGGAAATACGGTAGCAATTCTTCCGTTGTTCAAGATCGTCGCCTCCTTGAAGCTTATACATTTTTAATATATTTCAGTTTCTTGGAACCTCTAGCTAATGAACGAGTGGTTAGTGCATTACGGATTAAACGAAGGTTGTAAAAGTAAATTTTAATTCTAACCTTGTTTATTTAGACTGGAATTATTACAACAAAATAAACAAAGAAGTACTTTGTTTGCCGTCACTGCTATATAATTGATATTCTTATTTTACTTTGTCATACTATTGTTGGACGTACCTAATTATTTTATACGTACTGTCGCATACGCACCCAAAACATCCATAAACAACAATAGTCAAATTGTTTCAAGGCTAAAAATAAGTGATGTATTCGAAGTATATTTTATGTATGCTGTATGTGTTCTTTTTATGTGTTGACTACTTTTTTTAATTATATAAACTACTTATATATAATTGATATGAGAATACATATTGGATATAAATGATTATAATGAATCCTGACGTGCATGTCGATGTAGCCTTCACGTTTGTATGCACTAGGCTTAGCAATAACTCATGGTTATAATTTTTATATGTATCTAGAATCTAAGGATTACTTCTATCAAAGTAACCATCTTTATACAGATTTTTTCTTTTTCGTGTTTTTAAACAGTCAATATTTGAACCAAATCAGTGAAGCTGAATAATCAACAAAGTCATACCATGTACTAAGTACACTTGATTTTTATTGTTTTTACACGACTGACCAAAAAGGAGTGTTGTTTTCAGGATTCATGTTTGTAAGTATGTATGTAAGTTTCTTTATTCCGATTTTGATGTGAGAGGCATTTGTTAGATTCCTTGCATTCCTCCGAGTGACATAGATAGATAGGCTATGTTTGTCAGTCGTGTTTTTTATTTTTAAATAATTACCTTGTATTCTATATTAATAAATAATTGGAGTCATTTTAGGGAAGTATTATTGGAAACAGCTCTATTGGTTAAAAATACGACAGTAAATAGACTCGAGTAAAGTTGGGCCGTGCTCGCAGCTCAGTCTTTTGTATTTTTCAATGAGTATATAACGTTTTTGGAGAGTGACCTAAAAAAAAATAGAACAACGCATTCAAATATATTCCTGTGTAAACTCCATTTATTCTTACCAGTCCTATCATGTAAGCAATCTTACCATGTCTTTTTATGATTTTAAAACAATATAAATTAAAATAGACTTTTTAGGAAATTACTTTCGTGGTTAATAAATGTTTTACTTTAGAATGTTTAGGTTTGAACTAATATTTGGTTTATTTTCAACAAAATAAAAAAAAAAGTACTGTGAAGATTGTTTACATGATAGGACTGGTAAGAATAAATGGAGTTTAGGAACTAGCGTGTCCTATTATTTTTTCTTCTAGTTGACAATAAAATATATTTTTGGAAAAGTCAAATTCGTTACATAAAGTAGGTTTGACCTAAGCTTTGCTCAATATTCAATTGTATTACTGAACAAATATTGACAATTGCATTTGTAACCCGCGTTGTATTGCGATGTTTAGTTACAAGATACAGGATTTAATCTATTGCAATGTGTTTAAACAATAGATAATGGATACTTTTTGACTCTGGTTTCTCTTTGACATTTTAGACCTAAACATTCTACGATTTTGATATTTTAAGACTTTAAACTTCACTCCAGGTACTGATACGTAGTTCCGAATCAGTAGTTTATGAGAGCGTTGGTTGGTTGGTTGGTTGGTTGGCAGGCTGTAATTGTAGGTATAATGTATAAACCGTAGGATTAAGAAAATTTAAACTTTTTTAGGGTTCCGAAGTAAACAAGGAACCCTTATAGTTTCGTCATGTCTGTCCGTCTGTCTGCGGTTTAGCTCGGAGACTACTAGTACTAGAAAACTAATTTGGTATAGATATACATATTTAGTACGCGGAGTTAACTGTTGAATAAAATTACAAAAAAAATTTTTTTTAGTGGGCCTCTCTTACACCTAAAGGGTTTTTATAAGCGGCGCAAATACTAACTCAAAAGTTTAGAGACTAATATGCAATAGTACTAGGATATTGTATTATCTGTGGCAATAGTGCGGTCGCAGGTACCCATGATTGGTTTCCAACACTTTAACTGGCGGAGCATAGATTTCTCAATACTTACAGGTAAGACTTTGGGATCGCAATAGAAAATAAATATACCTGACTAGCTTTGTCACTCGGCTTCGTCCGCGTGAATTTAGTTTTTCACCCATTATACCCACTTCGGGGTGGGTTTTCCAAAATTCCTTTCTTAGTGCTTACTTAAAACTATAAAGAACCTCTCTAAAAAATTTCAAGTTTCTACATTCAGCGGTTTTGTTTCTGCGTTGATATAGATACCAATAAGTCAGTTAACGTCAATAGATCTAGTTTTATTATTATACTCGTATTTTTTACTCCTTGTTATACGAATTTTATTTTATTTATTAGAGACAGCAAACAGTAACATTACAAATATACAATAAAACAAGTTTATATAAAATCCTTAATAGTAAAACCCACAGCACAGCGCTATCCACAGTGTGAATATAAAAAGTTTACAGTATGTGGCAACCAACTTCCACTAAAACTTAACAAATAAAAATTATTTAAACAAATTAACAATAGTCTTTTACGGCCATTCTCAGAAGGCTTACATTAAAGTGTCCAGGGCAAAATTATCATGTAAATAAAATAATTATAATGTCCTGTTTTTTTTTTTTGTAAAATAGTTAACGATCATTGCCATATGTCGCACCAAAAAACATACCCCTATAGAATAGTTTAGCTGATATTTTTTTTCAAAACCTTGTTCTCAAATTGCCACGACGCGTCCACGCGCTTTCCCAGTTTACAAACTTTTCTACTACTGATTGAGAGCAAGAGTATCATTTATTTTAGATCACTTTATATATAAAGGAATATATTGTCCACAACATATAAAAAATACACTAAAGTAAGTTATAATTATAATAATATAAAAGCATATGAAAAATAAAATTTCATTTGTTGTTATGATTTCGCTTATTTTTAGCATTTATCACACACAACAAAATTTTGACTTTTATGTTTGATGCCTCAAAGCTGTTTTGTTTTTTTGATAGACCTATATTATATGAGTGGAATTTATGTACGATTATAATTTTTTCCTATTAGATTTCAGAAAAAAAATGTGTCAAAAACGCAAAAATTCTGTGTTTTGCTAATAGTTTGAGATAGTATTGTAATAACAATTTCAAGTTTTATGGCTAAAAATAATATAACAGTGTTCAAAATAACAATGCAATTAAATTTAAAATTTTAGAATGTATTTTCTCCCCGCAATTTTTTTTTAAATTTGTGTTCATTTTTCCATACATGTCACGGTTATAGTTTAGTACGGAGAATATAACACAAATTAATAAAAAAATAATGGGGGTTAAGAAACATTCAAATTAATCTATTTAGATATTATAAATCGCATTTCCGAGTGAATTAAGATATAAGTATTTGAAGTTGAAAATAACCATTTTCGTAAATTTTCAAAATTCGGTACAGAGCTTAAAGATATATCGAATATTTTTTAAATTATTTTTATTATGATTGTGTAACCCTATCGCATATTTTAAAACCCCTTGACATTTTTTTTTCAAAAAATATTGAAAATCGGCCCACCCTAGGTACTGATCACCCGTTTGCTGCTTGCGCTGGCGTCCCTAAAAAGTAAATAAAAAGTACAAAAACCACAGTGGTTGGAGCGGTCCGTATAGCAAAATATATACATTAAGGTACCTCGGGTTATTCGTAGTTTCATACAAACTTTCAACCCAATTTTTGCACCCTCAGGGGTTGAATTTCCAAAATTCCTTCCTTAGTGCTCACCTCACGCCTACGCTATATAATAAACCTATATAAAAAATTTCAAGCTTCAACGTCCAGTAGTTTCGTCTCTGCGCTGATTTTACCAATCAGTCTGCGAATAATTTTTTATACCGATTTTTCCCAATATTAAAATATTAAAATTATATATAAATATATAACGCAATTCAATATTTTTATATGGATACATTCCAGTTTCTAATTGCCGGGACCGGGTAAAATTATACTTTCTAATTGCCGCAACCATCAAATAATTTAGATCTTAATAACATTGTGCTATATAAATGCCAATATGATTAAATTGATTATTGATTCTTATTCATTCACTTTGCAGTCATATTGTATGAAAAAGCTCGAGAAATAAATAGGGTTGTGGCAATTAGGCTAAGAATGCCAATATTGAAAATGGCCGTTTTAAACACCTTAGTCTTAAATTAACATTAGTCTTGTTTAGAATTATGGAACACAGTGCATTTTTCAGTCCATAATAACTCATAGCAGTTGGATAACAATCAAAATGATAGTATGTGTCATAGTTTTACAGCGCTAAATGCCCACATCATCTTACATGAGTATTATGGTATAATTGTGCATTTCAAGCAGGGATATTGCAGGGTTTTCCGTATCGTTAATACTTCTGTGTGTTATTTTAAATTGCAAGAGTACTTTTTAACCATAGTCATAAATAAAGCTTTCAATCAAGTGATAAGTGGACGACCTCCGTGGCCTAACAGTTATCACGCCAGACTGCCACACCGGAGGTCCCGGGTTCGATCCCCGGTCAGGTCAAGATGGAAAATGATCTTTTTCAGATTGGCCTGGGTCTTGGATGTTTATCTATATATGTATTTTTCATAAAATATAGTATCGTTGAGTTAGTATCCCATAACACAAGTCCCGAACTTACTTTGGGGCTAACTCAATCTGTGTGATTTGTCCGTATATATTTTATTTATTTATATGAAAGTGTTACAAGTGGATGTCAGCATGAAAGGAAGCAGGGACTTGTAGAAAGATAAGACATATCCAGAGGATGGGATGTTGGTAAGGAATATGATAATAGACACACACACAGCTAAGTTTTTATACCTGTATTGTATGTCTCTCTGTGGCAGCTCCCAAACGGATACACCAATTTTAGTGCGGTTTTTAAAGTAAGTATTACAAATAAATAAATGGACAATGAAATTATCTTTGAATTCACAGTCGGTACCTACCAAATATCTACTAGGTTGCCTGGTTCCCAAAGTTATATACTTAGCACTAATATGTTACACTTGTTACATATGTTATACAGGGTGTTTTGTAAATCATTGGCATCCTTTCTACTGGTGAAAGTACTCATGAATATGAGCAACTTTTTGTATGGGACCGACTCAATCCGACCGAAAAAAAATCAGCTGTTCCATACTATTTTACAATACTTAGAAACCCAAAATGTATGAAACAGCTGATTTTTTTTCGGTCGGATTGAGTCGGTCCCATACAAAAAGTTGCTCATATTCACGAGTTCTTTCACCAGTATAAAGGATGCCAATAATTTAAAAAACACCCTGTATATACACCATGTTATATAGTTTGTAATAACTTGTAGAATGAAATAAAGAGATTTTGTATTATTTTGTAATATTGAATAGTATGTATAGAATTTAGTGGTTCTCTCTATCTCCGTCCTCCAAATATAACTAATAAGTACTGCATTCTAATCTTTTGAGAATTATCCTTAGCTATAATTTAGACACGGAGTTCGCATTTTTTTTAACTTGATAAAAATTAAACACAATCTTCTGTCCTACACAAATGTTAGTTAGCCATCTACAACATTACATTGCATTATTTACTAGGCAGCTCAGATTGTTGACACTTCAATGTACTTAGGTCTTAGTCTTTACTGGAAATAACAGATGGCGCTAAACAATTAACCAATCATTTACATGATTTTTGTCTGTTTTGTATAGGTAGATATCTAATTACCACTGATGAGCCTTATGTACAAGTACTATATATTCCTTCTCTCATTTGTATTTACTAAACAAAGATATCATTAGTCAAATTAAATACCTACTAATATTTTCTATCAATTAAGTATATAAGTTGGAATAGAAACACACTGGATTTTACGGAACATGATATTAGTAATTGTTCTTAGAGTACTGTGTAAAATTTGGATAAAACCAAAAATAGCTTCTCTTTCCGCGGACTCTACAACCTAATTGAAACATTCTGTAGGTAATACTAGTTTACAATTTTTTTATTTTCTTTTATACCCTCAAAGCTACTAGCTTGTTTTAAGATTTGAGAAAAAAAAATCAAAAATTTATTTTTTACACGTCTGACCAAAAAAGGAGTGTTATGTTTTCAGGGTTCATGTATGTAAGTTTCTTTATTCCACCATAAGTCCTAAACGGCTTAACAGATTTTGATGTGAGAGATATTTTTAGATTCCTTGCATTCTTCCGAGTGACATAGGCTATATGACGTCATCATAAAAACAATTATGGCGGATTATATATGCGGTAAATAGCAGACCAAGAAAATAAAATTTAATCAATCTTATTGAGTGGGGTAACAAATTGAAGGGCTTTAAAAGGCGATTTCAAAAATGTATATAACTTATATGTTTGTATGTACTTTTTGAGTAAAAACTGTCAGTCGTGTTTTTTATTTTTAATAATTAGCTTGTTGCTAATATGTTGAGACAGTATTAAAATAAGTAGTTCTTACATTTTTAACGTGTTTTATAGCTGTAAATATTACAACACTCTTTAGTAATATAAAACAATTTAATTTTAAATTTTACAATTTTTATTTCCCGCAAAAACATTTTTTGAAAGTAATAAAGCGGGTAATAAAAATTGTAAAATTTAAATTTTATTTACTTTATATTATTGAAGAGTGTTATAATATTTACAGCTACAAAACATGTTAAAAATTTTAGAACTACGTATTTTAATAGATACTGTCTCAAAATATTAGCAAATTTTTTTTTTTTAATTTTTGAGACTTTTTTTTCGTAAATCTTACGAGACGGGGGAAATTTATAATCAGACCTATATTCCACATATATAGATCTATCAAAAAAACCTAGTAGCCTTGAGGGTACACAAATTGTGTAAACTAGTGTAATTATTTATATTATGTTACACCTACTTTTGGATATTATTTATTTATTTAAAACTTTATTGCACAACATTCCAAAAAATATGTACAGATGGTGGACTTAACACCATTTGGCATTCTCTACCAGTCCACCATTAGAACACTGTTTTGGTAGTAAGGTATTTTATTATACATACACTTCAAAGTCCATATTTTTATTGAGTCCTATAAACTACTGAACTTAGGTGGTATAACAAATTTTATGGGGACAGATTCGCAATTAATTATTAGTTATTTTTAACTGCGATGAATTTAAATCATTCTCATATGGACCTCTACTTAGGTCCTTTAAACATTATTATACCTATAGTTAAGTTATTATACGTGTGTATTAAGTACTGTACAATAGAAAACCTTCACATCACAATCACAGTGCTGATAAAAACTATCAATTGTACGTAATGAGAAACGTATTTCCAGAAAGAGACGACAATTCAAAGGATATTTGCAAGACATTCATGAGAAGTCAAATCCTTTATCAATATAACTGACCCCGCAGTTTCGCTTCCGTGGGATTATCAGGATACTGAATAGGCTATCATGATCATGACTATTATAATTAGCGAGGTGCCGCCGAGAATTTCTCGGTTTCCGAAAATTTCTTTCAAGGAAAATTTCCGAAACTTTCCAGAAATTTTCGGGAACGTTTTCTCCCAATTTTTTGCGAAAGTCTGTTTGTCACTATTTCACGGCGTTTCAGAGTTTTTATGAAAAACATAAGACTATTTGCTGGAACCGCGGGCAACAGCTAGTAATTTTTTTTTTCTCTGAAAGATTCTCAGGAATGAAATTTTCTTTTTTTCTCAAGAAATTTCCGAGAAATTTCTCGAGAAAATATCCCCGGAATATGGAAAATAAGCAATTCCCATCATCCGATTTTCTTGAAAACTTTGTGATTGATAAAGATTGACATCTTCTTATTTTAAAGACAGCTGCAAAAAGAAAATTCCCTTTTTTTAAAAAATTTCAGGTTCTTTTCTAACAATTTCGTTTTAGGGAATATTTCCGAGAACGTTTTCTGACCGTTTCCGTAAATTCTCGAACATTTCGGAAAGGGCACAACACTAATTATAATAGAATACATAATAATATTTTTCAAATAAGTTTGATAGTTAATTATTTAATTAAGGCAATATTATAACAAAGGCAAAACGTTTGTTGTACTTATGATCATTGGTTCCATTTATTAAACTTTTTCATCTATAGTTCTCATTTATATTTCTCTCATTTATTTTTTATACATATCTAGCATAGTACTGTAGTATAGGATTTTTAAAAGCACATCTTTAAAGTAGATTTTGTTTTGCTTTTATCTGTGGGTACGTTTTAGTGGCTCCTTTGCTAACTATTCCGTTTATTCATTTAAGATGAAAATTAAAGCTGTTGGTCTTTCTATAAAAAATAAAATAAATAATAAAAATATTACTCAAAATTCTGTGGTAAATCTACATATAATACCTACCTATATTGCGTTGTAAGATCTGTTAATTGAGCCGTAAAGTAACACTTCACAGTCACGAGATCAAATTGTTTGTTTGCATGAATGGGACGACTGTGAACTAAACATTGAAATCATTCTGCAATTCATAATGCCTATTTATCCTACTTCCTTATGTTTCGATATCCTTTTGAAGGGCCTCGTTATCCAACTAATGTTTGTTTATTACACGACTGACCAAAAAAGGAGTGTTATGTTTTCAGAGTTCATGTATGTAAGTATGTGCCTTTATCTTACCATAAGTCCTGAACGGCTTAACAGATTTTGATATGAGAGGTTTTGTTAGATTCCTTGCATTCCTCCTAGTATTTAAGATACACAGTATTTAAGACATCGGCTATTTAAGTTGTCTGTCGTGTTTTTTATTTTTAAATAATTAGATTGTTTATTACTCAATCTCGCTAACTGATTTTGATGAATACAACATTTCATCAAAATATGTAAGCTTACAGGTACTCGTAGAATATAGTTCTGTAAAACATAGGTTAATTTAACCCATTTCAGAGGTCCTTTAGGGATTTAAGCTCCATTTGGAAGAGGGTAATGGTACAGTTTACACAGTGGTTCCGACGGAATTTAAAGGGGTGCCCTTTGTTTCGCTTAAATTTTTTGTTACTAATTTCACTTCGCCGAACCTTATTGGCCTAAACTTGAAATTCAAATTATTGTCTCGCCTAATTTATATTTTTGCACAATAATAATTTAGCCTAACAATTATTAGATCCAAATTTTGAATTTCTATTATTAGATGTTCTAAAATTGTTTGGCTTTTAATTTTTTACACCTAACGATAACCTCCTATAACTTTGTTTGAGACAATTATTACTTACTATAATAATCACTTCTGATAATTATAACTTGTTGGTCACATCTAATGTACTACTGATAATAATTCCTAAAAATCTTCATAAGTCAAAGATCCGACTTAGAGCACCCCGACTCCACGTGGCTCAACTTTGTCCTATACTAGAGTGTTATTCCTTCGCGCGGAACCAGAAGCTCGCGAAGGAGGTCCTGAGAGAAATGAGGGCACGAGGTCGAGTGCACGAATGAATCGAAGGGCCGACGGAGCGAGTCTTCTGGTGGAGCCACCCAGAAATATTTGCATGCTGCATGCTTGCTTGCATGCTGCATGCTGCATGCTTGCTTGCCTGCTGCATGCTTGCTTGCATGCTGCATGCTTGCTTGCATGCTGCATGCTTGCTTGCATGCTGCATGCTTGCTTGCATGCTGCATGCTTGCTTGCATGCTGCATGCTTGCTTGCATGCTGCATGCTGCATGCAATTATTAACTCCATCCATCTATGTTTAATTTTAGTCCCCCCTATTAGATTTAAATATTTTGTACTGATTGTCAGACATCATGATCCAAAACACTAACACAAGACATTTAACGTCAAACGGTTATCATCGCTTACACATTTTTATTTTTGATTAAGTATCTACCTACATTTAAGAACCAAAGTATAACAAATCAAAAGCAATTGTTTGTGAAGTTATTTTGCTGCACAAAAATGATTAGGCGTTACACGATTGTTTTGTGTGAAATATAAATTAGTGTTTGTGAATATTAGAAATAATTAATTAATAGGCCTAATGACTTATTTGGGAAGTATTTTGTAGAACAAAAATGATTAGGCGTTGCACTTTTGTGCTTAATTGTTTTGTGCGAAATATGAATTAGTATTTGTGAATATTAGAAATAATAAATAAATTATTAGGCCTAGTGCCTTATTTAGGATGCGAATGTACGGCGTTAAAAACTTAGGGGAATCAAAAATAGGCTATACTAAATTAGGATTAATAAAAATGTACGAAAAAATTTTGTACTAAAAGTTTGGGCACCAAACTACATTAGAAGTACAAAAAATTAGGGGAAACAATAGAGACCCAATTTAAAGGCATGATGAATGTTGAAGAATAGGCATGTGCTTCACCTGATGGAAAACGATAACTGCAGCCTATGGATGCCTGCTGAGGTATCACGCTCTTTGCTAACCCTGAATAAATCTTTTCACGCTCTTTTGAAGACATCCATAGCATGTTATTGCCTCTAGGGTCTAGGGAAAACCATGGCAAGCAGGCTCATTTCATAACCTTTAAGTACCTACGTGAGAGGAAGCTTGAGTACGTGGGAGGAAGCTTCTTATCAAGCGTACTGTACGCGAGATTTTGAACTCCAAAGCATGAGGATGAACTCCCTGTGGGCGACGAAAGGTGGTGCGGTAAGTCTGGTCTGAAGCGAAAGATTCATGTTGACATCATTTAAAATAGTTTCTCGGAACACAGCCTTATACAAATTATAGAACTCACACAAGGATGCAAAGTCTCCTTAATTGCAACGGCTCGATATCGTTTGTAGTCTTAGGATCATAGGCCATTATGCAAAACTGCGTCTCAGTAATTATTGTCACTGCAAATAGTAAGTGGGCGTGAAAGAGCAAATGTCACAGCGAAATAGACCACTTCCTAGTAATAAAACTTTAAGTTTAAATTATAGATACACTAGCTTTTGCCCGCGGCTTCGCCCGCGTGAATTTCCCACGGGAACAGTGCTTTTTCCCGGGATAAAAAGTAGCCTATGTGCTATTCCAGGTCATTATCTACCTCTGTACCAAATTTCATCGAAATCCGTCCAGTAGATTTTGCGTGATTGAGTAACAAACATCCTCACAAACTCACAAACTCACAAATTCACAAACTCACAAACTCACAAAGTCACATCCAAACTTTCGCATTTATAATATTAGTATGGATTCTGACAAAATAAATAAACGTGGCTTCACGTTTTTATAAAGTAGATATCGACATATATTGAGTTAAAATGAAAAATGTTTTCATGGGAGTAGTTTAGTCAAAGTTTAGTACAATGCTCGCGCACCACCGACTACGACCACGGATTGATTGGTCCGTTGGTAACAAACGCCAATACCGCGCCTCGTATTGTTACGACCACTATAACACACTTGTATCGTAATGTATACTATATATTTATAAATAGAAAAAAATATTTCCATTAGCTGGGATGTTACCAATATTTAATATCTATTTAATATAAAAACAAAATCAATAGGTTTATGATCCTTTATTCATTCTCTATTTTTTAAAACTTTTTAAGCTATCACAAACTTAGGAAAAACAATAAAAATGCACCGAAAAATAATCAAAGTTAAAAAACTTACAGAAAAATGCGGTACTCTTAGGATATTCATTTTAAGAAATATTGAGTCCTTCAAAAAACTAATAGGTACTGAAATCTTCAGTAATTTTCACTCCATTAGTTTATGAATCATTGCTTTGTTTTAATCTGTGACGTCTGATTGCTCAACTCCAGCTTGCGATCGCAGGCGCAGTATAAATGTCCCATGGTGGCGAAGTATCCGCCACAGCTTATCGCAGGGTCGAACAAGGAGTATCGAAATACAGGTGAGGCTACCAGTGAACACTACTCAAAATGTCCATCATCTATAATTACGAGGATGTTGATAGTAATTTGGTGTTAGTAGTGAGTTTATCAAACACTATTGTTTCGGGTTTGGGTGCCGCTGGTGAATATTTGTTATGTTACGGTTGGACAATGTTGTAATACAATGTGATCATATCTTTAACATTCGTTGGATTGTTTGATGATAAATATTTTTTTTTTTTCAATTATGATCAACTCTCTCTCTCTCTCTCTCAGCCTAAAGACGTCCACTGCTGGACAAAGGCCTCCCGCAAGGATGTTATCCATGGGGGGTTTTGCCGTAATCGCCATTATGATCAACTAATTATGATAATTTTTCCATATTTGGATCTTGAAAGATTACTTTTGTGCTCTGTTTTGTTATCTATCTAATCTACTATCATAAAAACATAAATTCGGATGTGGAAGCAATGACACCGATATTTTTTTGTGAAATTTTATTTTTAACTAACTTTTGCCCGTGACTTCGTCCGTTAATATCTCAGTTTCTAAGCGATGACGTATAATAAACCTATATTTATAAAACTGCGCCAGGTTTTAAGTTAATCCTTCATTAATACAACTGTAAAAACCGCATCAAATGCCCTTAGTAGTTTTTGATTAATTACGTGCATCGCGTTAACATAGACGACAGGCACAATTGTAAAAAAATCTTTTCGGCTTCTATAAGTCCTTATATTATTTTTTCTAAAATATCTCCTATGTACAGCAGACAAAGATCCTTTACAGTTTTATTGTAATATGATTCATTATTTTAGTAAAGTACCTACTATGAGAATGAATAGAGTAATAATTTGAAAAGTTACTTTTATTAAATTTTTATGTACGAGTATATTTTATACTAGCTGTCGCCCGCGGCTTCGCCCGCGTGAGTTTCGCTTAGATGATTTTTGTGTTCCAAACTGTTTCAGATGTTTCGGATTTTCGTTTTTTATACGTCTACAGAAAATGTTCATCAGATTAATCAAGTTTTGCTAAGGCGCAATTTCCATATATGTTTTAGTGTAGCTGGTCTCTTGAAGCTTTTCATCAGATGTTCCATATCTTCAATTTTTATACGTCAGCAGAAAATGCTCATCAGGTTGAACGACTTTTACTAAGGCGCCATTTCCGTATAATGTTATAGTGTAGCTGTTCTCTTGCAGTTCTTCATCAGATGTTCCCGATCTTCAATTTTTATACGTCAGCAGAAAATGCTCATCAGGTTGAACGACTTTTGTTAAGGCACCATTTCCACATTTCTTATAGTTTAGCTGTTCTGTTATGGTTCATCATCAGGTGTTCCAGTTTTGAAAATGAATTATGGCCTATATGTTGCCCAGACTTTATAGCTATACAACAAAAAAAGTTTCATTCAAATCCGTCCAGTAGTTTTTGCGTGAAACGCGTACATACATACAGACAGACAGACAGACAGACAGACAGACAGACAGACAGACAGACAGACAAGAAATTCCAAAAAAATTTTTTTGCTTTCTATTATTCTTTTTAAGTGTCCCTCTATCCATTTTAGTCAAAAATACTAAATGTACAGACAAAATATTTTACTGTTTTATTATATGTTTAGATTATTTGAAATGTTTGTGAACCCAAAATGTCATATTTGAATTAGCAATTGAGCACCAATTACACTAGACGTAGAAAAAAATGTGGTATATTTTCCACATCTTTCTCTACATGAAATTTTTTTGTCTACTATTTTGATGACAGAAGAAAAGGGATTCTCTTTCTTTTCGTAAGATTATTCAACTTCAAATTATATTATTTCTAATAATAAACTTATTTACCTATTCACTAATAAAAGTAACACGTTTTTAACATTTGTGTTATGAATGAGTGTTGTTCTTGATCTGTCTAAAGAGTTAAGATCATGTACTTGTAAAGATGGTAGGTAGTATATGTATATTACGAAGTTTGCGTCATCCATGTTAAAATATATATTCATAGGTCACCACCAACTGGTAGACCTAGAGATCAAGAAAACTAGTGTTTAATCAGCATCTTGACAATGTATTTAAGTGTTTTGCGTATACTAAGTTAAACTAGTTAGGAGCTAGGAGCACCATTTTATCACATACTATTTTTTGTTCTCGGCTTTGTCCGCGTGAATTTGGTTTTTAACTAATTTCACCCCCTTAGGCGTTGAATTTCCAAAATTCGCTTCTTAGTAGAATTCTCACTTACGCCATATAATCTCTCCGTTGATATACCAACCAATCAGCAGCGTCCAATTGTATATACTTATGTATTTAGAAGATGGTAGAAGATTTTATATACTTTGCTTATTTTACTTTTGTATTATTATAATAGATGTGTGTTTTGATAATAAACACATTTTATTTTTAGAAAATAGACGACCCCGTGGAGCATGCGTACCGTCTGAATTTTCAAATCAACATATTTTACTTGTTATTACCGGTCACTTTCTACTCGTGAACCAAATGTATCGAAATCATTCTTTATCTTGTAGATTTGAGAATCAAACATCCTCTGCAAATAGAACAAACGGATCACATGCGCGGAAGTCCGTATTTATTTAGATTAAAGATAAATGAATAAAAAAAATATTTATTAGTTAAAAAAAAAGTTGTACAATTGGGTTGTTGGAACCTCATTTTAAGCAAAGAATACGCCTATGCCAGGAGGCTCCGCTCTTATATAACAAGTTTTATTTTACCTATTTATCATAAAATAGATGGCGGTGCTGGTATCTGATGATTAATCGATGTTTTCCGTAAAAAAGTCGTTTCTTTAATCTATTTCTTCTCGTCAATAGGTACCTAATAAATGATACCTACCTGGCGCTTGCCATTCACAGCGTCACATCCATGCAAAGCCTATGAAGCTCCGATGCCATTATCACTTAGCCTTAACAATAAACAATAGGTAGTTGTTGTCTAATTAAAATATTCCTACATGTACCTGATCATGCCTTGTTAGTTCTCAACCATTGTTGCGTAGTTTCATAATTACTGTACCTTCTTAACCCAAGATATAAATAAATTTATCGGATATTTCTTTTATTTATCTTACTAAGGTCATATGTCACAGTCATCTGTTATAGTTTATCTGATGGTATTCAGTAGGTAACTAAAAGGATCTTGTTCAAAATCATCTCAATAACAATAGCAATAGAAATGTCCAAAGTTCATTTCCTAGGGCCACTTTTTTATATTTTATTTATATTTATTGATATAATTTTTTGATTTAATTTAATTTCTTAATTCATAGATTAAATATAGGCCTTTTTTGTACCTATATTTTAGTTTTTGAGTCAAGTAAGTCAACTTTTTGTATGGGATCGACTCTGATATCTCAATAAAAAAACATTGTTCCATACTATTTTTTATAAAACTTTCCTATTTTTACACGACTGACCAAAAAAGGAGTGTTATGTTTTCAGGGTTCATGTATGTATGTATGTATGTATGTAAGTTTCTTTATTCCACCATAAGTCCTGAACGGCTTAACAGATTTTGATGTGAGATGTATTTTTAGATTCCTTGCATTCTTCCGAGTGACATAGGCTATATGACGTCAACATAAAAACAAAATGGCGGGTTATATATGCGATAAATAGCAGACCAAAAAAATAAAATTTGATCAATCTTATCGAGTGGGGTATCAAATTGAAGGGCTTTAAAAGGCGATTTCAAAAATGTATATAACTTATATGTTTGTATGTACTTATTGAGCAAAAACTCGTCAGTCGTGTTTTTTATTTTTAATAATTGGCTTGTTTACAATACCTACTCGCCCAAAATGTATGGAACAGCTGTTTTTTTTTGACATATCAAAGTCGGCCCCATACAAAAAGTTGCTCATATTCATGAGTACTTTTACCAGTAGAGATTTTTCCAATATTTTTACATTTACTCTTAGACAAAAAAGTTAAGCTTAGCTTTGGGTTAGGGTTGTGTGGGTTTAGGCGTGGCGTTGATTGTTGACCAGTTAAATAATAATACCTGTTTTCTTATTGCAGAATAAACATGAAGTATCTAGTTCTAGTCCCGTTGATGGTGGTCTTGGCTGTGGCGTGGGGGAAGTCTACGTACACCGACAAATGGGACAACATTAACGTAGACGAGATCCTGGAATCCCACAGACTTCTCAAGGGGTACGTCGACTGCCTCATGGAGCGGGGACGTTGTACTCCAGATGGGAAAACCTTGAAGGAAACCTTGCCTGATGCGTTAGAGAATGAATGCTCCAAATGCACTGCCAAGCAGAAGAACAGCTCTGACAAGGTCATCAGGTTTTTGGTCAACAAACGCCCTGATCTGTGGAAGGAATTGGGCACTAAATACGACCCCAAAAACATTTACCAACAGAGATACAAAGACAAGATAGATTCAGTCAAAGAAAAACAGTAAAAGGAGACTGTACAAGATGTCTAAGATGAACTGCTTGCTTCTATTCACAGAGGCTGAGAAGTTGAAATTATTGTGATAAAATTGATGATGGTGATATTGGTTTTATAAATAAAATGTTTAAGTTGAATTAATCAAATTGCGTTTTTCTCAAATTTATTTTCTTAATAAGTGGGTACTTTATTTTAATAAAATATAATACAGTAAACAAAAAAGTAGTAAAATGTATAGAACAAGTGTAATTTGCAGGTTGACTTTTTAAATAAATAGATACCAGTGAAACTCTTAGCGCAGATTTTCCTCCATTTATATATAAACCAAACATTTTTTTCTGTTTTTAAAATATTTTTTGTGTTATTGAGTTTTTGAAAGTCCCAGGTTTGAATCCTGCCCGTGCTAAATGAGTTTGTATACCAACCAATCTGACTCATGTACCTACCTATGTTAGTTTTCATCGCCCACCACTTGCTTCCGGTGAAGAAAACATCGTGAGGAACCCTGCACTCTGGTTGATGATTATCAGCTAGTGAGTGAAATGAAGAAGGCAAACCACTCCATTAAACTTGTCAAGAGAGTCGTTGTGTGTGTTTCATCATTCCATATAATGACCACAACCCTCAGTCATGAGGAAATATGTATAAAGAGAGATTGAATTGTTTGATTAAATAAAAACATAACACTCCTTTTTCATGTATGGAATACACTCATGGGAATACAGTTTATTATTAATTTATCAATAACTAACTAATCTTTTTCTAAAAACTTATTAAAATTGTCCCTGTATTTTTTATCTTTGTCATATTTATCTACAAGCTGGGCCCAGGCGTCTGGATGGCTGTCCATAACTGCTCTTATTACTTTCTTGATAAGAATCTGTTGTTTCGGTGTACATTTTCCACAAGATGTCTCGAGCGCCTCAGGAATCACTTCTGCAAATACAAAGCAAAGTGTATTAAAAGTTTTTTATATGCAAAAACTTATTTCCTAAGAAACAAAAAAATACGTAAAAAAGTACTTACTGTACAGTATTGTAAGAGAAAGACGTGTCATTTTCATTAATCATAAAGCTAATGATGTATTTTACCTAACTCTAGAGTTACAATAGGAAAAAATATTTAGTTTCAAACATTATTATACCAACCTATTGTGAATTAAGTTGACTATTCGTCGTCGGGTTGATATTAAGTTGATAATCAGAGCTAATTGAAAGAAGAATAGCTAATACCTGGAAAAGGTTCTGGTCACTTAGTGAAGTTATGAAAAATAAGGATATGCCTATGAAGGAAAAAAGAAAAGTATATAACATGTGCATTTTACCTTGTTTAACCTACGGTTGTCAAACATGGGCGCTAACAGAACAACAAATGAACAAAATAAATGTATGCCAAAACGGAATAGAAAGAAGCGTTATGAATGCAAGGAGAAGAGATAAAGTAAGATTAGACAAAATAAAGAAAACAACTAAATTTAAAGAAGCTAGAATAGTTTGTAGAACACTAAAATGGAGATGGACAGGACATATGTTAAGAGAAAAGATAGAGAAATGGACTAAGCGTATTACGGAGTGGTACCCCAGGTGTGGGAAAAGGAGCCAAGGGGGACAAGCGAAACGCTGGGAAGATGATCTAAAACGCGTAGCTGGTAAAGAATGGACTAGAATTGCAAAGGACAGAGATAAGTGGAAGATCCTAGAGGAGGCCTATGTCGAAGGACAAGCTGTTAAATAAAACTAACATTTCCATAAATATATTATTATTGTAAACTACATTGTAAACTATACAGCAATAAAGGCTTATTTTATTTTATTTTATTTTATTTTTTAATTATATGCCCTAACTCTAACAATGTCTTGACAAGTTAAATGTGTTTTGTGCATAAAGCACATCAAGTCATACAAACATTATTACCATTTTTTTATATATACCATACCAAGTTTTCAAATAAGGTCTTACTTTTAAAATCCTTTGCTTCAGGTGTACAAGGACCCTGGTCTAGGAAGCACTTGGTATAGCTCAGTAGAATCCTGTCATTTTCCAAAAGAGGCTGGACATCGAAGTCATCATATCTCGAACTGTAGAAGTCACCACATGCCATACTTGTGAGAGCAATAATAAATAATGCCTTTTGTATCATTTTAGATTGATACTTGTAGCAACACGTTTTGTTAACATATCAATGTACTTGATCACAGATCACGAATGTAAAATTATGTTTTTTTTTAAATTTATTTTGCTTATAGATCAAAATTATTAATCTAACTCTAGATTTTTCACCTAGCACTGGAAGACTCGGCGAACTTGCTAAGGTTTATATAAAGTAGATTGTCATTGTCCATAAATGCACGTTGAACGAGTAAATAAGACAACCTATCAATTACCGTCCACTCTGTGATCACAATTCTAATGTATGTATTACCGAGTACGTGTACCTAGCTATTCATTACATTTCCTCATTTGTAACTTCAGTAACGACTTCCTAACTTATTGTATTTGCTACTTATTTTAAAAATGGATCACTTATTTTTGAATGTATTCAATTAAATATTTACTTTTTTAGTCTCCTCTTACCTTTGATCAACAATAGTTACTCAGAATCTACTATTTTTTCGTAGCTCAGAATAGCAGCTAAACAGAAATGGGAAATCCAGACAGCAATAACGCTTATGGTTTACAGAAATATATATTTTTTAATATAAGCAGAAGAAACACAAATTTCACACACACACTGGGTTTAATCCATAAAGTTAATTATTTCCAGATTTTCATTTTACCACAGAAATATTTTTTAAGAGTATTTAAGTCTGTGCATTTTAGGTAGATAGATAGATAATACGTTTACTTTTACGTTTTAGCACAGACATATAATAATAGTAAGAAAAAAAAAAAATAATTTACTTCTGTGCGTTTTAGGCACTTGTTCTTATTTTTTTTCCATGATTGGTATTAACTTGATATTGACACATTGACATGACACCAATTTGACATAGTTAATAATGATACCTACAATGTGTTTTGTAAAGTTTGATTTTTATTCAGAGATATTTTAAAATTTGTAAAAAATATATTAAAAAATTTGTTAAATACATACTTAGTGGTACCTAGTTATTGTAATTTACGATGCCGGTCGACTGTCAAAAAGGAACATGTGGTGGAAAAGGCAACATGGGAATGTTTTTCGAAAGAAGTCCAAATATTTGTGCTGCAGGCTTGCCCAGCCAGCAGCCCAGTGAACAAGTGAAAGATTCTCTGCAGCACTATCTACTAAAGGATGAAGTGGATGCCTTAATGAGCGATGCCATTATTCCAGACAAGAAACCGCGTCCACTGCCTCCTCTTCGTCACCCAATCCCACAAGACAAACGTTTTGCTGGCATGTTTGGTGAGGTACCAGAGCTCGTCAATCCACCAAGCAAGACTAAATTCCAGACACTGATAGAAGATTTTAAAAATACATCTTACTCGTCATATTGGAAAAAACCCCTGGGAAGTGTGCCTGATCCAGTCCCTATGTTACCAGAAGGATTCGATGTTCTTACGACTTTTGGCAAGAAAACGCCTTTCCATGGAACCTTATATGATATTGTTATGCCGAAAGATCCATATCCAGATAAAACTCCTAAATCTAAGAAAGCTGGTGTCCAATTGGACTACCATTATTGTGAACCAGCTTTTAAGCCTCATGTTACTTATGGACATAGATCGAATATTGATAAAAGGGGAATCTATGTCAAGTGTTGCCTCACAGACGATAGAGTAAAAATAGGCACTGGAGACAGAGTGATTGTTAACACTATACAGTCTAACTTTCAAAATTCAACTCAACCTAGGATTGGTAAAGTATTGGCTCCATATGACAACATAAGTTGCGTACCAAAAGGCTATAGTTTCGGCAAGTTGAAACCACCAGATAATTTGCCAGAGTGCCTCACAACTTGTGACCTAAATCCAGATCGCATTTTCTTTTTGAAATGTTTAAAACATCTGAACACCCTTCGTAAATGTTTATCCACAAGATTTTTAGCCACATTTTTTAATAATTTTTATTTAAACCTGAAATATTTTGATAAAGAAAAGACGGGATGGCTTCCAAAACAAACTGTATATGATTTTTGTGGGACGAAATTAATTAGATTTGATCCGTCGTTAATAGAGCCATTATTGTCTATGTGGCAAGCTTTTTGATGGTTCAAGAATTGAATACAAGACTTTCGTGCATGTTATAAATTACAGAGAACCATCGCCTGAAATGCCAAAAATAGAAGATGTACCGGCAGAATGCCTTGATTTTCGTACTACCTATACTGAAATGGTAAAACCAGGACAAGAACCAGACAACAGACTTATGGCTGGGGTGCCATCAGGAAGATACTTTGATGTAGATTTCCCGGTAACTCCGACTAATTGCTGTAAAGCTGATCGAGCTTGTTTGCCACATGAATCCGACATGAAATCTTGCATAAGCCCTAGTGCTCTGACGTTACTTCATGTCAACCACCGACATATGTACGCAAAACGTGAACCAGAAGTGGTTAGAAGAGTATTTGAAGCAAGCGGTGAAAAATTTACTGATGAAAGTTTTAATGCTATTTGGGAGAAAGCTAAAAAGTTTCATTCGCAAGGCTGGGTTTGTTATGAAACTTTTAGACGCGCTTTGGAGAATAAAGAGGAGGATGAAGAAAAAGAAGGCGTACACTAAAGTGTCTTAATATGTATTTTAGTAACTTTATTTTATCTTTGTTCTAAAATTAATATAAATTTGCATATGAAAATACTTATTCTATATTTTGTAAATTATTAAATTTTAAAAATCTTGATTCGAGAAGCCATTAATAAACTTAAAACTAATTGTTCAGGAATTTCTGGAAAGCTTCTTGATATTTTCCCTCGGGATCATACATAGCCACCAGTTCAGACCAAATTTTTGGATGCCTTTTTTTAACTTCTTGAGCCAATTGTTTGCCGGCTTGTTTTTGTCTGTCCGTACATTTAGCGCAGTGTGTCTCCAGTACTTCTGGTACTTTGTCTGAAATAAAATAATTCGATGATTTGATGCAAAATAAAAATGACTTTTCCTAGATAAATAGTTTAGAAAACGTGTATCATAATTTATTATTATTTATTTATTTCATTTTATATAGCGTGTCATTACAGGCTTAACCTACTCCAACATCGCTAAAACGTATAGAAAAATTATAAATTATAATGTATTTTGTTTAATAAAAAAAATTCTATCTTGAACTTTTGAGAGAGAGAGATTCACGGTTTCCTCGTGGTTATACTATTGTACACTAGAGACAATACCTTCGTTTAAATAGTTACGGATGTTAACAAATCTGGTCGTGCTATAATACCTGGCACTATTTTGACAACATACATAGATTAAGTATTATTTTCTTAAACAGAAATATAAATTTATTTTTATTTCTCATACATAAAGTAGAGTTTGAAAGGGTTGAAGAATCTTCATCTCACACGTTGGCGGGACTACATGTACTGTACAGAAGTAAATCTGAAAACTGTAAATATAGGTAGGAGGAAACTAGAAAATTAATGAATTTACTATTTACACACATACACAACATAACACTCGTGTGATACCCCGTGATGTGATATGTGTGGTGTTGAAGTTGTCCATGGGTAGAGGTGATCGCTTACCATCAGATGACCCGCTTGCTCGTTTGCTGCCCGATGTTATATAAAAATAAACAAACTTATCAATAGGAAAGTGTCTAGGGATCGAAATACAAAGTTATCTTTGTTTTTCAAATTAGTTTGCCTTTTAGTTAGAGCAAGCAACAATTTGAGATGCTTTGCGTATACGGAAACCACGGCGCGCGAGTTTGACTCGCACTTTGCTTTTTTTACATGTATACAGAACGTCTATAAATCTCAATAACGAGTGGGTAATAAAGACGAGTATTTATCTCGGTAATAAAGACAAAGTTCTCCAATTTGGGTTCCTTTATAAAACAAAACTGCCTCTACTGAGTTTTAAACTTCTTATATTACATAGATACTTTTACTTTTTTTCAAACACATAAAAAAAGATAAAAAAGAAGGGCTGAGTAATGTCAAGCCTATTATTCTGATTTTTGTGTGCAAACACTAAACAACAGTAAACAATTTAAGTTTTAAAAGTGCATCGGCTATTATAATTGAAAAAAAAATTAAAATAATTTAATAATATTAATTGTAATATTTTTTTTTGTGCAAAATGCCGATTACTTGTGCAAAGGGTACAAGTGGAGGAAAGGGTAACGAAGGAATGTTTATTGAAAGAGCTACAAAGATATGTGCTGCTGGAGTTCCAAGTGCCCAACCGGAGCAGACGATAAAAAAGAATTTAGAGCACTACCTTCTACAAGAAGAAGTTGATGCGTTAATTAGTGATTCTATTAAACCAACTCCAAAGGTTACGTCGTTACCGCCATTAAGACATCCTATCCCTCGTGATATGAGGTATGCTGGAAGGTTTAGTGATGGATCTCTTTTAATTAATCCTCCAATGAAAACTAAATTTCAAACTGCTGTAGATGACTTAAAAGAATCTTGCTACAATTCTTACTGGAACAAACAGCTTGGCAAAAGCCGTAATCCCGTTCCTTACCTACCAATCGGTTATGACCTAGATGGGACAACGGCTGGAAAGAAAACCGTTTCTCAAGTAACGTTATATGACGTCATAATGCCTAAAAACCCTATTCCTGGCGAACTATCCCGCTCCAAAAGCGTTGCCTACCAAACAGATCGGAACTATTGTACTTCGTATAACCCGAATACAGTATTTGGTAAGAAGTCAAATATAGATAAAAGGGGTAAATATATGAAATGCTGTCTATCTAATGATAGTGTTCATCTTGGAACTGCTTGGGCTAAGCCAATCAATACAACTCAAGCTAATTTTGTTGACAAGAAAGCTAAGTTGGGTACTAGTATAGCCCCAAACAACAATATAAGTTGCGTTCCAAAAGATTTTGCTTTTGGGAAGTCAACAGAATTTAATCCAAATGACAGTGTCGCCCGATGTCTAACACTGTGTGAATTTAATCCTGACCGCATGTTCTTTAAAAAATGTCTCGCACACCTTAACTCCGTAAGAAAATGTATAAGTAAGCGTTTTGATGGTCATTTTTTCAATAATTTATACTTAAACCTAAAATACTTTGATAAAGAAAAGTCAGGATGGTTACCGAAGGAAATAATTTATAATTATTGCACAACCAAATATATACGATTTGATACAACATTGATTGAACCATTGTTATCAGCTTGGAATGCCTTCGATGGAAGTAAGGTTGAATACAAAACCTTTGTTTTTATATTAAATTTTACCCAATGCCCTCCAGAACTCCCAAAAGTTAAAGATATTCCTGATGAATGTATTGATTTTAGTACGACTTACGGAGAAATGGTAAAACCCGGTCAAGAGGTTGATGAAAAAGGTAGAGCTGGATTACCATCTGGAAGATACTTTGATGCGGATTATCCAGTGACGCCTAAGGGATGTTGTAAGGCTGATAGATCGTACCTGCCTCACGAAAGTGATGCAAGAGCATGTCTGAATCCTAGTACGTTCACTAATATTGGTGTTAGCCACCGTGAGATGTATGCTAAACGTGAGCCACATGTTGTTAAAAGAGTTTTTGAATCCACTGGTGATCGTTTCACAACTGAAGAATTCGATTTAATTTGGGAAACTGCTAAAAAATATCATCCAAAAAAATATGTTAGTTATGAGACATTTTACCGTGCTTTTAGAGAAGTACGTTCACAGAATGCTAAGAACTAGTATGTCTAAGAATTCATTTATTAATCTTTAGAAATATGTTTATTGTTGAAACGGTTAGTAGCTTTTATATTTATTATTTAAGTTTGTGAAATTATTTGGATTAAATTATAAGCATAAATACCTTTTATTTTCTTTACTTCTGGAGTACAAGGACCCTTATTTAGCAAACATTTTGCATAAGACTGCAATAATCTATCATTGCTTAAAACTTCGGAAAGGTCAAATTTATCTTCTATTTCCTCGTACTTATCATCAGCGAGAGCAAATGCTGTTATGCACAGAATCGCCACAGCCAACTTCATGTTTGTACACCGATGTATTATGTTTATATGATAAAACTCAGACTTGTAATGGTTTGTTACTCTAGCGATCTAATATTTATAAGGAAAAATCAAGGCTTCAAGATTTCTTGGTAAAGAAGATAATTTTGCAAATATGTCACTTTGAATTAACTTACATGCCTGTGTTACAATTATTATTAGCTCAAGGTAGGTAGGAATCCATGCGTATAGAGCTGTTATTAACTGACCGCAAATTAAATATTCCTATAATACTACAATACATAAATCAGCTTATTTATATCTAATAATGTTTTATTTACTATATTAAAATAACTTAAATACTTTATTATATTAACATTATAAATGCATTGATTGACAAGTTATGAATCTTTATCTCTTAGCATTCCTGCGATATAAATGAAATGATATTACAAAGTTTGTTGAAATTTTTTCGTTGTACATTACTTTTGGGTCTAATAAACCAACTTGGAAAAAGATTTCTTCACCAGGAGTGTACTTGCAACAGGATTTCTTAGTTCGATTTAAACTCCTAAAAAGTTGTAGAGTGCGTCTCTGTTGGAGCGGTCCGGGTCGTATTTGTCGAGGAGCTCTATGAACCTGAGCTCACTCTTTCCTCGGATGCCAAGCAGCAGCTTCCTCACGACGATCTTCTGTAGTGCAGAGCAACGCGCACATGCGGTTGTCAATGTTTCCGGCAATGCACCTGAAACGTGATATGCGTAATTTAAATGTTATACATCATCAAAAAATAACAAAATAAATCGATTTTCAATTGCAATCTTAGTACAATTATAAACAAAACCCTAGCTTCAGAGCCGGCTTTAGCACTACCAGCGCCCTGGGCGAGATTTCTATGGCGCCCCCAAATACTATTCAAACCCACACAAAAAAAGGCAAAGGGTAAAAATTTATTATAAAATTCGTGCCTCAGACGACTATCGAGCACATTGAGAGTTTTAAGTTTTTTTTTTTATATTTTATGATTTAACACAAGTTTTTATTACTTAGCACTGGACTAACGAGAGCTATAAGGTGCAAAAAGAATTATTCGAGAAAGTCAAAAACGAAAAAAGTGCGAAATCGTGATCAAAATAATCCTAACTAATATTATAAATGCAAAAGTGAATTGGTTGGTTTGTTTGTTGCCTCTTCACGCTTTATCTCAGTGGTTCAGTAACCAATCATCCATCTTTCGCATACACATAGTTGGAAGTACTGAGAACTCCCATAGAGTACTTATCATCCCGGGAAAAAGCACGCGAGCGAGCCGCGGGCAAAAGCTAGCATGTAATAAATAAAGAGGCGCCTGCGGCGGCCCTTCATGACGACCCTTTGAGGCGCTTCTTTGGGACGACCCTTTGAGGCGCCTCTCCTTATTTTCGCCCCTCACCGACAAAAAGGGGGCTCCTGCGGCGCCCCTCACTGGACGCCGGGGCGCCTGTGGCGCCCCCCGCCAGACAAAAAGGGTCGCCTGCGGCGCCCCTTGACGTCCGGCGCCCTGGGCCGTCGCCCAAACGCGCCCCCCCCTAAAGCCGCTACTGCCTAGCTTATTACTTATACTGACCGTATGATATGACCCACTAGGCTTTGCACTATACTCCTTATAGACTGCTACCATTAGTACATAATATCTCGATGACTGCTACAATATTTTCCATTGCTTTTAGTAAAGCCCCTTCAGATCCATCGTATCTTTTCAAATTCAAATATATAATGAAATCTTAGCAACCTATTAAGTTACCCCTGTTGTTAAAGTTTCCAGACTTTAAAAGTTAGTTTCAAAATTTAGCAATTATTTATGTAGGACAAAACTTTAAACACATAATAAACAAAACCTTACGTTTGAAATTCTTCCCGTCCTTCGTACAAGGACCCTTGTCCATGACGCACTTGTAATAGGCAAGCAGGATTCTGTCGTTGGCGATGACTGCGTCCGCGTTGAAATTCTCATAGCGGTTGTTGTAATGCTGGGCCCAGCACGACGCCACCACCGTCAGCGCACACAGCCAGAGCAACGTACTGCTCATGTTTCTGCTCTCCTGGTATCTGAAAAGGTTGGAAAGCATTTTGTTTGAATGAACGTTCATGACAACCTCCATTGTAGGCAATATAGTAACGAGCATTATGATAAGCTCCCGTGTAGATATGATATGAAGTTAGTAATTGTGTAGGTACTGTTATACTCCATTTATATAGTCGTATTTTAATTTATCTTATGTATTTTGTTTCGTGTATATGAATTGGCAAATAATCAGTATATTAGCTATCATACCTACAGGTTACCATTTTTGACAGCAACCATGATAGGTGCTATACATTGAAACGTAGCCACAATAAATAAATAAGAGTTTCGCGCTAAGTCCCGTTAAATGAGGTGTTTGATGTTTTACAGAGTGATGTTTTACATAGGTAATAATTTTTTTGAATCATGTGCAGTGCATGCAGTCTAAAATCACTTCATAACTATTTGTAAATACTTATTTATTTCCTTTTAGTTTTTAATGACTTAACACTAAGGTTTCTATCGTAATAACTTTTCCTTTATATATTTATCCGGTGGTAATAGCAGCGAATGCAGGCCGATTCTATCTTCGCTCTCGTCGATTTATGTCTCAAAAACTATACCCTCCAAACCCACATCGTCTTAGAACGTCTCCGCACGGTCTCAGCAATGACTCATCTATGGCGCGGATAACTAACAAAATAAGTTACTACGTAATCTATGGTGTCAAATTGTAGATAACAAATAAATAATGGAATAATTTTTCCTTCATAATATTGTCTAGTTAAGATTCTAAGTATGTGGCTTGATTGTAATACTAAGCTTACAATTATTGTTACTATAAAAGTTCCCGTTGCAGAGCCAAGTAGACCGAGAACTCAACTGTAACTTGACATCTGTTACCATAGTGTGATTTGATCATATCACATTTATATCTAAGAACAGTTATCGAGAAGTAATCACAAGTTAACAAGAATTCGCCATAAATGTTTTCTTTCTACATTATGTACTATAATAAAACACTTTTATTTCATTTGCTACTTTAAAAACTACATAAGTTTTTGAGAAACATTGTTTCTTACTTAAAAATAATCAATTAAAACTTACAATTTCAAAGCTACAGCACACTGATTCACACATTGTTGGTTTGTTTTTGTCACACTTTCTTTCTAACAATAATGGTAAAAATACTCACTCGGAGAAAGTCTTGGAGGGTCGGCGTCCGCCGTCGGTATGGGCGCCTGCGCAGCGGGATGAAAACAAAACCTGTCTAACGCCTGCCAGGTCGACGTAACGGGACGCATACGAACCATGCAGTGGAATTAAAGAAAGCAGCACAAATTATGTACGGTACAGATGTGAACCTCTAACGTGCTTCAGATACTTCGAGCCACAAGGACTTTTGCGTGCGGAATGGTAGTCCGGGTTGCTCTATGTTCAGATATGACGATATACAGGAATACAAAACAGAAATTCAAAAACATTTCATCATTGCTTCTGATGAAAATATTTATGGATATTACCAACTTTTTGTATAGGACCGACTCAATCTCATGACAACAACATCCTGACCGACAAATCATGAGTACTTTCACTAGTAAAAAGGAGGCCTATGATTTAGGATTCACCTTCTTCTTCTTCTTAACGAGTGTGTCATTACACCTGTAATAAATACTTGCAGATGCTGACTTTTATATCTTTTTTTTATTCTCACCACAATATTCAGAATTTATTCTATCAGTATAACGGGTACAATTAATTAACACAAATTGATATTGTGGGAGACTGGGGCCGAAACTAGACAAAAAGCACAGGGCGGGCGCTTCATAGAAACGGCGAATCAAATATACCTACTACTACTACAAATGAAACTGTATATCCGTGAACACGTCAGTAACACGTCAACGTTTTCATAGCATAACGTCGCACAACCACACAAGAACGGGGGAGAAGTGCGGGAGGTGCGGGGGGGTGCCATATTGTGGGAGGGGCAGGGAGTTTCCTTTCTGTACGTAGTACTTATATTAATTCTGTGCAAAAAGTCTGTATTTCAGGACACCAGGTCTCCACTCCTAGGGATAACAGTTAAAAGTGCACATAACCATATAATAATTAAGTAGATAAAATATTCAGAATAATTTTACGATTTTAACGATACAAAAGTTAAGAATGTGAATATCTGTGTTTTTGTTATTTTGTTTCTGTCGTATTTGTAGTAGGTTCTATCTATTGGTTTTTTTTATTAATAATTCATAGTTGGTCATTTAAGGACAATAAACACTAGATTTCGCTCCTGTAGGATTGTTGGAATAAAATTATTAGTCTACCGTTTAGTAGATATCGCGTGAAATATTCTCTTAAATGTCGTCACTAACTTTGCTTTAGTTAGTAGAGCTTGATGATAAATTAATATTGTGCGATAAACAATATTAATTTATTTATTATACGTCATAGAATAAATATTATTTATAGCGATTCAAATATTCAAATGTTCTAATTTTCCTCGTATAGTTTATCTAATATTATATGTACTTAATTCCAACAATTCCTTCGTTTACGTCACTAGCTCTCATTATTCTAACGTCACACTACATTTATAGATGTAGATTAATTCTACTAATATTATAAATGCGAAAGCTTGTATGTTTGTGTGTAGATGTTATATACGCAATCACGCCTGAACCGCTAAGCGGATTTTTATGAAATTTTGTACACGGGTCGACGTAACGTATGATGCCCTGGGGCGCAGCTTGGATCTATAAGTACAGTCAAAAATCATAAGTCCAGTCATACCTCGAAGATCTTATTTCCCTGCCTTGTAGATCATACTGCCTTATCTGAGCGCACTTATGACGCTTATACCTTATTTACATAAAATGATTTTAAATTTGATTGTCCAAAGTCAATAACCCCTTATAGTTTTATGGGGACAAATGCACCTTGAGTCACGTTTTATTACATTTTGAAAAAAAGGACCTTGTCTCGAGGTAAAAGTGTGGTCTCAAACAAATGACAGTGAATTTACCGTTCGCGTACCGTACCGAGACCTAGATAATGGTAAGTAGGCGCTTGATGAATAATTAATACAATTTTAAAGTTAAAAGAACAGAGAGGCAAGAACAGGCAGAACAGCTAAACTATAAGAGATATGGAAATTGTACCTTTGCAAAAGTTGATCAATCTGACGAGCATTTTCTGTTGACGTATAAAAATCGTAGACCAGGATCATCTGATGAAGAATTCCAAGAGACCAGCTACACCATTACATATATGGAAATGGCGCCTTAACAAATGTCGTTCAACCTGATGAGCATTTTCTGCTGACGTATAAATAGACAGGACACGGGATAGGAAAGAGGCAAAGAGGGACTCGGGGTGGGAGTGGTGGTACACGGAAAACTGTAGATAATAAGCAGACGAAGATTTTTCATCTAAGCGAAACTCACGAGGGCGAAGCCGCGGGCAAAAGCTAGTTTAAAATAAAAAAAAAACACGACTGACAACTAACATAGCCTATGTCACTCGGAGGAATGCAAGGAACCTAAAAATATCTCTCACATCAAAATCTGTTAAGCCGTTCAGGATTTATGGTGTTATATAGAAACTTACATACATGAACCCTGAAAACATAACACTCCTATTTTGTTCAGTCGTGTAAAAAAAAATAGTGGCGCTTAGTAAAAGGCGAGACCATTCAAAAAGCAAAAATGCACGGGATTGGCATTAAAAAAAAATAAAACCTAATAAAAAACCACCTAAAAAGTATCAATATTGTGATTTGTGCAACTGACAAACTGTTATGTGATTTTTTTTCTGCCTCTGGCTGACAATAAAAAGCGCACAATATAGGTACAGCCATTATTACAACTCGGCTTTCAATAAAACTCCATCTGTTGAGATTTTTTTATACATATTTTTTTTTTCTTAATTAGCTGTCAGAAAAATAGCTCATTGGAGGAGGTTGAAGGAGGCCTACACCAAAATAGTCGAAGAAGGCTTGAAATGATGACTAATGAACAGAGATCAGAACCTATTAAATGTGTTTGTAGTTACTTAAGTTATTTTGTAATTTAGTTATGAAACTGTATGGTTTTCCAAAGAAAACAAAATAAAAATAAAATAAATAAATATTTACCTAAACTTCGAGGAGTACGTAACATGAGTGGATAATACCACCTCTAATAAATTTTTAACATCGGGATTTTAAAATCATGAATTGTTATTGAATATTATAGGAATAATACTTATAAAAGTTACAAATTATTAATTGGACAATATCATTCTACTTTTTAGAGTTCCGTACTAAAATTGTGTCAAATTAAAATGTTTTTCAAGTGAATAAAATAAAAAGAAAAACTAAATATCTTTATTCAATTCAGTTTTTGTTAAAGATATCGAAAATTATTATTTTACTTTATGAGAGTTGGTATTATTAAACTCAAGTTAGGTACTTACTCCTCGAAGTTTAAGTAAATAAGCACTGAAATATCCGATCTCTGCTAATGAATCACAATTTTTTTAGGTAAGTAGGTATTATAGTACAATTAATTAGGTATTTACCTATCTTAGTTTCAAAACCATCTCCTTAGAAGCCGGCTCTCATTTGCCTACCTCAATTAACATTACTTCCTCTGTTACAGCAGACAATAAGGAAGCATTTATTATCTACTATGGGTTGACATCTGGCTTCCTTATCACCTGATGTAACCTAAATGATGCAAATATTATTGTAAAAAAGACAAGTGCAAATGGTACTAAATCGTAAATTAGGATTATTTAATCTCTCATGTAGAAATTACTTTCTGTAGTTACATAATCTCGCTTCAATCTGCTCCTTACTTCAATTAATCATTAAACGATCAAGACATCGTATGAGGTACTTAGTGCGCGTATTGTATATCAATTGTTATCTAAAATGTCAGATTTAAGTATCAGAACGAAAATACTTACACCACAGTTGTTTTCTTATACTACTTAGGTTAATAAATCAATCATAAAGTATGAGATAAATGTATTCACATATCTATAGTATAGATTTTTAATTTTACGTGACTTTTTTAGTGTTCATGTAAACTATACAGGTAATCCGTAAATCCTCTGAAAGTATGAATCATCATTTTAGTTACACATGTTGAGTTCAGGGTTGAATAAGGCCATCCAAAACACTATTCAATATTAATTTTGATTGATTGATTGATTGGAAATTTATTAAAATTGATCTATAACATAATTAAGAATATTTGGTTTTCAGAGCCTTGTAGTACTGAGGGTGGTGCTCTTGAAGAACCTTCTTCACGACATCATACTTGTTCTTCTGTACCGGTGTGCACGTGCCGCAGTCGTCCTTCACCATTTTGGGGAACTTGTCTGTAATGAATAAAACATTCATAAATACAGTAGATTGTTCTGTTCAGTGTCGATTGTGTACATGATACGATAAAAAGGTACACTTTGGTGAAACGGTAGGTAGGAGTTATTAATGTTGTAGGTAGGCCTTTCACAGCTTCAGAGCGATTATTGGATGTTACCAAAAACACGCTAGACTGGCAATAATAAATGCAGTTGTGGAGCAGTGCAGTCATGCCATACCTATCACTATTGTCTTTCCCCAGCTGCCCGGTCTCCCGCACAATATAAGATCTCCATCAAGCGAACCGTCGAGCAAAAGACATGTCCAGGTACTGGTCTAATTCCAAATGCCTTTCGGACTAAAAAAGAAGAAGAAAAAAAAAAGAAGAAGAAAAAGAAAAAAAAAGGAGTCAAGTGAAATAAAAATAAACTACTTAGACATATTTCTTTTCTCGTCCTCATCATCGCTTCTTTGGAGTATCAAGCTTTCAATTCAATTTACTTGTGTTATCTGGAGCTTTATGTCGAATTATAAAAGCTAAATAAGAAACGCTTCTTTTTATTACACGAAATTTAAATTTACGAGTTAGTTCAATTGTCAATAAAAACTTTTTTTTAAATGGGTTAGAATGTCGGTACTTTTCGACTGCAGAAATTTGTTGGAAGAATAAAATCTGAATTTCTGAAGTCTAGATTCAATCGCGCTTTAACGTTTCAATCTATTATCTTCATGGCCCAAAGAGTTCACCGTATGACCTTAAATATATTTAAATTATCCTTATTATAAACGGTCTATTCACTTCTCAATCCCTGGAGTTTTCCACACGGGGCCTTGTCTAGCAGACACTCCATAGCATGCTTCATCTTGGCTCCATCCTTGAAGTACGCTGTGTAGTCATCGTCAGCTACTACTGATGCTGCCACAACAGCGCAGATTGCCAGAATCACGACCACACGCATTTTGGAGAGGTCTGGAGACAACACGAATAATTTTATATGGTGATCCTAGTAATATTTAAGTATGGTCTGTATTTCGATCAATATCCGCATACCTTATACCTTTTAAACCCAAAAAAAGTTATTTTAGTTTCGATAACTTTTATATAGGAGGTATAATATCGATTGTAGTATTTCTCACTCACCTCTATGGCTATTTGGCCATTTATTGTATAAATAATAAAAATTAATAATGAGTATAAGCCTACCTAGCTTTTTACTTCTGAAGTGACTTTAATTAGGGTACCCTATGCATACGTAACGGCTATGTCGGACGTGATTTTACACCCTATATAGAGTTGAAGACACATAAAAAGTTCATGGTACTTACATACCTACGTCAGAAAGCTGCAGTTTATAAAAATAATGAAAAATCTCAAATACTTTAAATAAATAAATAAGCATATAATCTGAATACTTATGTTAATGTATGTATATACCTGTAGTTTACATATAAATGTATGTATGTATGTAATGTATGTACGTAACAGAACCCCGTGATATATATTTTTTATATCATAGAGACTGATTTTTTGTAAACAATTTTGAAATTTTAAATTATACTTTAAGATAAAAGACTTTCGATAAAATGGGATAGTTATAGAAATCACTTTGCACAGATACTTTGAAATTCGCAATACTAATTACAAATAAGTAATAACTAATAACATATAAGTCGCTTTACCTGTACCGGTGTAATATAAGAAAAACTAATGATAGAAATTCAGGCGAGTATTATATAGTCCGATGGGACTAAACGTCTTGACAGCTGCCACTTTCAACAAATACAGGAAAAACTGAAGATAAAAATTGCAATCAGCGGACTTTGTTTCTACCTATAACATCATTGTCATTATTAAATTTGCATTATTTTTAAATGTATCTTCATGTTCTTTTTACGTCATGAACAATTTTTTAAGTGTTGACACTTGAATAAATATTGAAATTATCGCTTTATTAGTCATTGACATTGAATACCTACCTACTTACATTGTGTTTAATAAGCTTTGTTAAAAGGCATTTTAACTTTTAGTATTAGCTTTTTTTGTTTTTAGTTTTTTTTTCTAAAAATTATGATACTTGAATTTTCAGTACCTATATGAGCTCAAAGTAATTCCCAAAAATATTTTATTAGGTACCTTTAGAAATATAAATTCGACAAATTTGCAATGAATTTTCGATACAAATTTTCAGAAACCACATGAATTTTCAGCTGATCATTGTTTTGTACAGATATGTTCAAATTGACGAGAGCATACCTGAGTATGTTAGTAATGGTCACTCTTCGTGACCTATTTATATGAGAAGCATAGTTAATTATAATTACCTACAGATGCAATCAAAGACTTCGTGCACCAGTTTCCTATGTAACTACATCACCATTAATTATATAGTTACTACCACGTTGTTTTAATTCCACCTTATCTCGTATTGTGTATCATACCATAATAGTACATTGTGATATAAGTGCGGTAAGTTGAAAATTACAGCCAAGGCGATATTACAAGAAAGGCAGAGGCTGTCATTTTCAAAGCGCACGTATGTCATACGACGTTTTATAACATATTTGCGAGGAAATAATTAAATAACACTCGGAAAACGACAATACCAAAGAAAAAGCGCACGGTATAATTTTACTTGTTCACAAATTAGCGATTCGCGCGCATCAGCGCTTTTTTTTAAGGCAAATGCACAAAAAACAGCCAGTACTATTAAAGTAAATTAATATTTTTGTGTTTTATTACAGATAAATGGTTGTAATTTATTGTCAAAATTAATTTAAAGAATTAAATTTTTATTTATTATATCCTAAAGTTATGTAATTTTATTCATAAAATGTTGACCACTTTTCTGACATAAAAACTCTTTGCTAAGATTTAAAAAAGTATCGTTCGTTTTTAGACGGAGCGTGCGTATTACTTTACAATAACGCACAAGTGCGTAATGAGATACAATACAATATTGAAATTGGTGAAATAAGTGACACTTTACGAGCAAATATGTTATAAAAAAGTTTTACCATACTATCGGCCTAGTTATTTTTGAGTGAATGATTAACAATTATCAAAACACTCAAATGTCCAAATATCCTCTCAAACTTATTCATTTGCAATATCAATAGGATAGGATTTTGTATTTGCCTTGAATTACTTGGTTAGGTTTTTAAGTGTATTGGAAATAAACTTTTTAGAAAACGGTATAACCATGATACGTACATCAACTTATTACACGACTGTTTTATATCAGATTTTAGCAATTAAATAGTGAAAAGAAGCTAGATATAAGTTGTTAGAACCCCCGTCGACGGAAATGGGACGGAATTTTTTATTGCGTTCTTTCATCACCAATTTCGTTCCTTTTGAGATATCCTGGCGGTTCTAAATCGCCAACCACTACTGGCAACACTGGTTAGATCTGAGAACCCGAAGCTTGCATCAAATATTTATGTCCTATCTCCATCGAGATTTACATCAGGAAGGCAATGATTGACTTTTTTTTGCTTGGAGCTTGGAGCCTATTAGAAGTTGAGTTGTGAAAGTCATTGTTCAAAAAATGACAGGAAAATCCTAAGGTCTTTTATTCCTGTAGTTAGGTAATAACGGCCTCAATCAGTCATAGTTATTTATTTAAGCGAGTGACAAATTGAATACTAAGAATTGTGTATTCATTTTGGAGTATATGAATAATGTAGTCGACTCAGGCAGGAGGAACAACGATATAAAACCAATGCCCCAGAACCAGGATATTCAGTTGTCTATGAAGTGCAACGGGTACATTTTACCGATTAGGAACTTTATAAATAAATTAACAATTGTAATAGGTAAAAAAATTGTAGCAGGTTTTAATATCTTATCATCTACTTAATTAGATATATCTGTGTCTGTTTTCTTATAAAGATAGCCTTAATATTTAATATTAGTGTGCCATTTGATATTTTGTGAGTAAATAAAAAAGTAAATAAAACAAGCTAATTATTAAAAAATAAAAAACATGACTGACAACTCACATAGCCTATGTCACTCAGAGGAATGAAAGGAATCTAAAAATCCTCTTACATCAAAATCTGTTAAGCTGTTTAGTACTTATGGTGGAATAAAGAAACTTTCATATATAAAACATATATATACTTATATGAACCCTGAAAATATAACCTTCTTTTTTGGTCAGTCGTGCAATAAAGATAAAAGGTTCTATATAATTTCAGATGCAGATCAGCATGAGGAATCTCTTGATAATAATTGGAGTTTTAGTGGTAGTAGAAGCGAGGCGGTACAGCTCAAAGCACGACAACATCGACATTGACCGCTTGGTTCGGAGCCCACTGTACATGGAGGAGTCAGCCGGTTGCTATTTGGATCGACACCCCTGCAGCAAAATGACAGCTACATTAAAAAGTATCTACTTCCAATTTTTTAAATCTTAGCTAAACTTCGAATGTGATGCCCTAAAATAAAAGCCCTCGACCGAGAGTTGTGGAATAGAAAATTGGAGGCCTTTGCCCAACAGTGGGACACAGTACCAGGCAAATAAAAAAAAATAACTAATCTGATTTTTATATATACATAACTCTCATTTGATTCAACGGTCCACTGGTAAATTTTATCTATTAATGAAATTCCAGTCTGTAAACATTTTATCAATTTTCAGAAGCAATACCAGAGATAGTAACTTTGGCCTGTGGAAAATGTACTTTTGCACAGAAATACATTCTGCGAAGATATTTAGAAGAGTTGGAGACACAGCGCCCAGACGACTACGCCGCTTTCAGACACAAATACGACCCGGATAACTTGTATTTTGTCGATTTGGAAGCAGCCATTTCTGTTAATAAAAGACATACTAAGTAACTTATGTTCTAGATGTATTGATATATTTAGAATGATATTTTGAGCAAATGTTTGTATTACTTCGTTATATTTGAATATTGGAATAATAATAAATAACTTTATTTCTCCTCACAATTACCTTAAAATTATATTACAATTAGTGTACAATCAATTAATTGTTTTTTTTTTAAGGAGCTGGTGTCTGATATAGGATAAACCTGTTTTACAGATCACCACGTCCTCACCCCATGGATCATTGCACATACATTTTATATAATTGATAATAATCATATGAGGATACAAAATCATAAAAACAATTGATTGTTTGAATTGAGTTTTATACAAGGAGAGATTCTGTATCATTGTAAGTTAGTTTTTTAGCCAGTCCCGAAGCATATGTTGTAAAATGACGTCTTTGGAGAAAATGCAGCAGTGGAGTTTGTTGCGCCGCCTCTTCTCCACTTGCGTTTTGGAGGCGGTGGTAACCTTAGCTGTAAGTAATTGTATGATGTCAACTAACTAAAAAATAAGAATGTGACGATTTATAAGTGCTATTTTTAAGCCTATATAAATAAAAACAATTGACTTTGACTTTTAGAATTGACCAAACAAATTTTGACTTAGTATATAAAGTAATTTCTTTGCTAACTTTATTATACAAATAGCAAAAAATGTTAATACGATATTACTTCATTATATTTAAATATTATTATCAAATAAATTAGGAAAGTTACAACTAAATGTTTAAACGATCGTTAAAAAAATAAAAATGTAAGATTTTAAAAATGAGAGATCTAAATTCTAATTACGCATAGTTACAAACTACACTTAGTTTCAAAGCAATTACCTATGTATAATATCCTAAAATAATTTATATTTTTAAAAATTGATTCACACAATTATGATTTCATTGTGTTTTTGAAGGTTATGTCTACATTTCGATATGAGTTCCTCTAAGCATGATGATATTTTAGTTTAAACCGCTTAATGATAGTATAATGATTACAGTCGGAACAATTTCAGTAGCACTTTTTGGGAATTACAATAATTGTGAATTTCCGTTCATTTTTACTATATAAATGTTGCAATATTTTTGAAAACCACCAGAGTACCATTCAAACCTATCAAGAGATTGTGAAATACACGGTAAGAATTGATTTATATTTTAGGGACGTTTCTCCAGAGAAACATATTCATCAATTTATTCTCAAACGCGACCACTGTAATAATCCCTTTTTTTGTTCCTATAAATTTATTAATTCTAAAAAAAATAAAATTTAACTGGTCAAGTGCACCCACCCTTAACAATTTTTCTTTAGTACATTATGAAACAAGTTTGCAAAGTTGGTCATTACGCACAAGAGGCGATATTGGCCTAATTAAGCCGAGTGTGCGTAATGACCAAATGCACACGTGTTTCATACGACGTTTTTCAACACACACGCGAGTAAAAAAAAATCATGTGCTCCTAATATCTATTTATCGGAAAATGTTTGCGCTCTTTTATCATTCCTCCACTTTATACAACATTCGTATGCCGCCAAATACTTATGTTTTGATTTTGGAGGCGACAAACTATTACTTGCGTTACGCGCCTCGTAAAATTATTTCAGGTGGAATTAAAGTTACATATACTAGTCCATATTTTAATAAATATTTAATATGCTAACACGGCGAAAATCAGAAAATGTACCTAACAAACACAACATAATAATATATACGTAGATTTGTTTTTAATTCGCGCGCCGGGCCTTGCGCTGGGCGCGCGCGGTGCGCGCTGCGGATGGTTATATATCGCTACGTAGTACTAATATTAATTCTGTGATATCGCCAAACAGCCTGTGCTTGGCTGTATAAATCATTATCTTTGCTTATTTTAAAACAGTTGTTATTTTCCCTATTTGATCTTAAATAATGCGGCTAAATTAAAAATGCTTTGTGGAATTCATATCGCGCGATAGTTACTAGGCGCATTGCAGAAAAAGTAAGGTAATTTTCATTACCAAACACCTTTGTAATATATTCGTAATATATGCCACTAGCTGTTGCCCACGGCTTCGCCCGCGTGACTTTGGCTTGAATAAAAATTCTTTTTGTGTTCCAAACTGTTTCCTGTGTTCCAATCTTCGATTTTTATACGTCTACAGAAAATGCTCATCAGATTACCCAAGTTTTGCTAAGGCGCCATTTCCGTAAATGTTATAGTGTAGCTGGTCTCTTGAAGTTATTTATCAGATGTTCCAGATCTTCAATTTTTATACGTCAGCAGAAAATGCTCATCAGGTTGAACGATTTTTGCTAAGGCGCCATTTCCATATATGTTATAGTGTAGCTGGTCTATTGGAGCTTTTCATCAGATGTTTCAGATCTTAAATTTTTATACGTCAGCAGAAAATGCTCATCAGGTTGAACGATTTTTGTTAAGGCACCATTTCCATATTACTTATAGTTTAGCTGTTCTGTTATGGTTCTTCATCAGGTGTTCCAGTTTTCAAAATGAATTATAGCCTATATGTTGCCCAGGCTTAATAGCTATACAACAAAAGAAGTTTCATTCAAATCCGTCCAGTAGTTTTTGCGTGAAACGCGTACATACATACAGACAGACAGACAGACAGACAGACAGACAGACAAGAAATTCCAAAAAAATATTTTTGCTTTCTATTATTATTTTTAGGTGTCCCTCTATCCATTTCAGTCAAAAATACTAAATATACAGACAAAATATTTTTACTGTTTTATTACCTACTAGCTGTCGCCCGCGGCTTCGCCCGCGTGAGTTTCGCTTAGATGAAAAATCTCTCTTGGAGCTTTTCATCAGATGTTCCAGATCTTCAATTTTTATACGTCAGCAGAAAATGCTCATCAGGTTGAACGATTTTTGCTAAGGCGCCATTTCCATATATGTTATAGTGTAGCTGGTCTCTTGGAGCTTTTCATCAGATGTTCCAGATCTTTAATTTTTATACGTCGGCAGAAAATGCTCATCAGGTTGAACGATTTTTGTTAAGGCACCATTTCCATATTACTTATAGTTTAGCTGTTCCGTTATGGTTCTTCATCAGGTGTTCCAGTTTTCAAAATGAATTATAGCCTATATGTTGCCCAGGCTTAATAGCTATTCAACAAAAAAAGTTTCATTCAAATCCGTCCAGTAGTTTTTGCGTGAAACGCGTACATACATACAGACAGACAGACAGACAGACAGACAGACAGACGGACAGACAGACAAGAAATTCCAAAAAAATTTTTTTGCTTTCTATTGTTCTTTTTAGGTCTCCCTCTATCCATTTCAGTCAAAAATATTAAATGTACAGACAAAATATTTTTACTGTTTTATTATATGTATAGATATATGTATAGATTATGGGCCTAAACTCGATGTAATAAGACGCACTTTACGAGCAAGTGTGTTGAAAATAATTTTTCCCGTATTTATTCCCAGTTTTACACAACTGACTAGTTGTACAAAACTAAAAATTTTATTAGTTAATCTACTATTATTCATAAACTTGTAAAGCCGTTTCAATTTATCTATAAATTTCATGCTTTTTGAATATTTTTACGTTTCCATGATCGAAGATAATTTAACTTAAATAATAATAAATTTTAAACTAGGTAGGCAAGGTAAATTGGTATTAACAACATATTTTTGTTGTTTTTAGAGCACTAAAATAAAAAATGAAGGCTGTTTGCATCGCTTTAGTAGCTTTGGCTATCCCGCTGGTGTTGTGCTACGATGAGAAGTTCGATAAAGTAGATGTCGATAAAATCATTGCCGACGACACTCTTTTCACGGGATACATCAACTGTATGCTCGATAAAGGACCTTGCGATTTGGAACATTCTGAGGAGTTCAAAAGTATGTATTGTGTATTTAATATACTTTGTCTCTATGTATATACTTACCACATCTATCCTTGCTTTAACCAACGGGTAACTAAAGCAAAGTCTCAAATTTATTTTTTTAATTATCTTTTCTTTTTCAATACCTAAAAAATAATAAATACCTATCTTAGTTTGTACCTAAAAAACCGAAAAATTTACAAATAGCCGCGTTATTGTTAATAGCAATATTAGCAATATAGGGCTGCTGTTCTTTTTATTAACATCAATTGTGCAGGAGATGCCTTATTATCAACATCAGACTGTAACAGTCCTCTACTGGACTTAGGCCTCAAGATAGACTAGATACCTATGATGGAATTAAAATCCTTCATCACCAAACAAAGTTCCCCGTCTATTATATACAGGGTTATTTGTATTAAACTAATAACTTTCCTAGAGGTGAAAGTACTCATAAATATGAATATATTTTTGTATGGAACCGACTCTGAAATCTCAAAAGAAAAAATCAGCTGTTCCATACATTTTGGGCGAGTAGGTATTGCAAAATTTATGGAACAGCAGATTTTTTTATTTTGAGATTTCAAAGTCTGTCCCATACAAAAAGATGTTCATATTTATGAATACTTTCACCTCTAGGAAGGTTATTAGTTTATTACAAATACCCTGTAAGTACCTACTGTAACTCAACATACTAACTTCATCACTAGCAATTTTTTTTTTCAGAAATTCGCCAGACTAGATAGATACCTTTAATCGATAAATCCATATGGTATTAAAATTTCTTTAAAACCCAAATTAGGTTCCACGTCAATTAATCATAGTTATATAGGTACAGTACCTACTGTTACTCTACATACCATCTTTAGCACTTAGCAAAAATGTTTTACAGAAATACTTCCTGAAGTGATTGCTACCTCTTGCGCCAAATGCACACCGATCCAGAAGAGTCACGTGAGGAAGACAGTGAAGGCTCTCGGAGACAAGAAACCTGATGAATTCAAGATGTTCAGGGCAAAATATGATCCCAACAACCAATATGAAGCATCCTTCACCGCATTTGTGGTCGGGACCGACTAAACTGTGAAATTGGTTGCAATAATAAACTCGACGAAGGCAACATCTCAATATTGGCTAACTGATTTAATGACTATGTGGAGCATTACCTTACTTTTAAAATAACATTATATTGATAGCAAAGTTTTGTTCTGTTGTATTATTTCATTTGCATAAAACATTTCATGTTATTGATGATTATAATAATATTATTCACACAGATATCTTTGAATAATCACCATTTCACAAAGTATTTATAACAACGCCAATGCGAAACGAAGTAGCAAAACAACAAACAAGTACATGATTGGGCTCTTCTTTAAAGGAGTATTTAATTTTGACTTTAAAGTAATAAATAATCTTCTTGACATTTCATCGGGTGGTATTTAGCTTTTCCTAACATCGTCATTGTCATCATCAAAGACTAAAATGAGTTTATCTGCATAACAACATTTGCAAATAACACTACGGCTTTTTCTCCCATGGGAATTTCGGACTGCTACTTAGCCTAGGTATGTAGATATCATAAAAAAAAAATTCAGATATTTTTAAGAGTAGAGATTTTTGTTTGTTTGATCTTTAGCTTTTTTATATTTTGGTAACATTATCCTTAGATATTCCATCATATATATAATATATAGCGACATTGTAAGGAATCAAAGTAAATATTCTTATGGGCGATAATATTAAAATTGACGACTACAAAATTGTCGAAAATAAAAAACAAAATCGATCTTTGAAACTTAGTGGAGTACGACGTAGAACGATTGCGCTTGCCCCGAGATTATGTGACTCCATTGCACAATTCCCGGGTTACGTCAAGCAGAGGCGATCAGCGGTGCTGGCGCAACGCACACGCCTGACACAAAAACAAGCATGTAATGCAACATCAGCAAGGTACTATGCATGCCCAAATATAGACGAACGTTGATTTTACAAGGTCTAGGTTGGTTGGGAATACCATGTGGGTTTTAGTGAAGTTAACTACTGTGTCTCCTCAGGTTGTCTATGCGGAAAGAGATTAGGCGTATAAGAGGGCGACCTTATTCTTAATTTAATATGCTCATTTTTGATCTGAATGTTAGTTAGAGCCACGATAAATAACTTTCTTCGCAAAATCTAATAATTCAGATTAATTTGTAAATTAATCTGAACCTTCAACTTGAACAAGACTTGAGCATGTTAATCGCTAACCTTTACTAGTTGGAGAGGCACCTTTAGAAGAAGAAGAACCTCAACATACCCTCAACAAATTCTTGAATCCTTGAAATTTTCTAGCAAACTCATCATCAACTCAAGCCTTTGGTGTAGAGGGTTGACTCCTCCAATTCGCTCTGTCCTGTCCTGATCTGATCTCAGATTTGAGAATTGATGATTGATTTATCCAGATGCAGAGGATAGATGGCAGGCTAGAGGTAATAACTGGATACACACTAGAAAACTTACTTAGAATATTCAAGCAATAAACAAAACATTTTCAAATATTGGTAAAACAAAAAAAAATAGACATTACTATATCAATCTTTTATTACAATTATCAGTCGACATAATGTTATTTGAAATAAATAACACAAACAACGTTTTGTAATCCAATTATAAACCTAACAGATGATTTAATAAATAAACGAGAGTAACCATAATCACTGGAATTGTTAATCTACTAAGATACAACTGAGCATCGAGCCTTGAATTGCATAGAGAGCAATGTTCACTTGTAGTGAAATCAATACGGTTATTAAAACGATTTAACCTAATTCCGAATCTTCTCTGCTAGAAATTTTTATTAAGTGGACAAAATTTTAAATTGAAAAAAAAAGAACGTTTTTTATTAATATAACTGGCTGGTTATACAAATGTAAAGACAAAACTCTACACTGTTTTTTTTAAATATTTGAATTGATTTTAGGGCATTCACTTAGAAATTGTTTAGGATTTGATTAATTTCAGTAGTATATAGGTACTAAATTTAGCTTCCTTGGATGAATTTGTCAAAGGTATCGCGGTGCTTGCCGCTGGGGTCGTTCTTCTTCACCAGCTCGTCCCATTGCTTGGGGTGCTTCTGTTGGATGGCCTTGATGACCTTCCTAACGTTGTGCTTCTGTTTCTCTGAGCATTTCCCACACACGGTTTCTATCGCTTCAGGCAGAGTCTCTGTAAAAATATTTCCAAAATGTTAATATTTTAAAGTGGCGCAGAACAGGAAGAAGTGGAAGCTTGTATTGGAGGCCAAGATCCTCTTTGGATCATCGAGTCATTGAAGTAAGTAATATTTGCAAACTAAGTCATATTTATTTTGTAATGTAATGTAAAAATAGACCTGACTAAAATCAAGCAAACTATTTTATGTCAAATATGTTTTGTAACATTTCGATTAAATAGTTTAAATATAACACATGTGTGTAAAAATGACGATACAGTTCAGTAAGATAAATAAGGTAAAACTGCCTTCTACAACATTTGACTAAAAGTAGTTGAACAAGTTCTCAAACTTTGCTTTCCGAGCAACACTTGGCCTCGTCCCCTTTATAAACTGCCTTTTAAAGGACGATTATATTTTATCCTGTAGTTATTGTGTAATATGTTAATATTGTTAGGCTAATAATATTCAAATACTTATTATTGTGAAACGGCTTATGAAATACCATAATTTGCACCAAATATTTCGTCGTCAGTCAAAGTGTTTACAAATATACTTCTTAGAAAACACACATCCTTGAATTTGTATAAAGATTAAGAACATTGTTTGAGAATAACTAGACACACAAATAATATTTAATGACGTAAATGGTTGTCCCTGAATAATAGGTACATAAATAAGTTATTGACTCCACAAAAAATACTTTCTTAGTTAAGTAAAGAATTAAGTATTTTAGGAAACCACTTGTCATTTTGAAGATCCGTATCCAAAGGGTTACCATAATAATAAGTCTTTGTACTTTGTATACTTGTATGTCTGTCTATCAACGAAAAAAGACTTGTAAGTTTGTGTTAACCGTTTCACATACTAAACTTGCCTGTAGCAGATATCTATCATAGATTTTATAATTTTACCTCTAATTGCCCCAAAATACACGATTATTAGTTACTAGTCGCGCTGGGGCTTCCCTCCCGTGGGAATTTCGGGATAAAAAGTACTCTATGTATCATTCCCGGTATTTTTCCATCCGTGTACCAAATTTCATAGAAATCACAACAAACACAAGTAACAAACATCCTCACAAACTCACATCCAAACTTTCGCATTTATAATATTAGTAGGATTGCGGGATAAATACCTATTATTCCTAACTGTAGTCAATTTATATTATATGTTTATGTAATAACCACAAATTTCAAGTATAAACTATGCTCGTGACAGACGGACAGATAGATAAACATTGCAGTATTAGTGCTCTACCTAACATTACCACTTTACGTTTGTCTATTGTTAATTAAAAATTCTTGTATTCACTGGCACTGTTTTTCATTTGTTAGGAAAATTAAAGTCAGCTACAGATAACACCATAATTCAAATAGTAAATAATTAAAATGTACTTCAATAAATACTACTTACTTTTGAAGTCAGCCCCTTCAGGTGTACACCTTCCCTTGTCCAAGAAACAGTTGATATAGGCCTTAAGTAATCTGTCATTAGTGATCAGGGTGTCTACATCAAAATTATCATATTTTGAGTTGTATTTATCAGCTGCAAATGCAACCACGATAAGGCAAGCAAACACTGCTATTCTCATTTTGTTATTCTGTAAAAAAATATAAGTATTTTATTATTTTTTGTTCACCAACGAATACAATGCAAGGCAGTGTGTGACTATCGCACAAAATAATCAGTGTGGCAAGCCAGCTTGGCTGTGATCAGAATTCAAATTAGCCTCTTATTAATTCAATTGAAAATAAAATACAATTCGACTTCAAGATATTATTAACACGTCCTCAATTGCTTCAACTTAAGTCGTAATTTATCTTAATTAGTTCATGGGTAAATCGTTTTTAACATTTTTAAAACATAATCGGTTGGCCTAAAATGTTTGATTCTTCTCTGGTTAATAAAGTATCAGCCAGACGTGTTTGTAAAGTATCTCTGCATTTTAATCGATTTTTTTACACTCTTACAAACAACACACAAGTATTCTCACGCAAATCGTCACATCTTTCACAACACTCCGATAAATTTGACATTTCAGTCAAATGCAGTTCGTTCACCCACCTTTTACTCTCTATAATAGACCCAAAGAACTAGCATTGGCCGAAAGCGACAGTGGTTTATATTGACGACGGTATACCCACTACCTTCGTGGAGTCACAGGTCAATTACAAACACACGCATATTCAAAATTAAACCTTCTCTTCATTAAATTAAGACCTGTTCTCTCGTCGGATAATCAAAATCTGTGAACCCTTTTGTGCATTGTTGATGAAATGTCGCGAGGCAAAACATATCATATATTGCTGCATGTTACCAGGAAACTTAAGCAATTTTGAATACTGAATTTACCCGAATGAGGAAAACTGCTTAAACTTGCGGGTATTTTTCAGGAAGTAAATGTCCAGCCTTCAGGGTGTGTTGAAAAATTACTGAACTTGCAAAAGTAGTTGTATTTTAATTTTCTTAATGTTTATCCTATATTCGGTCTAACGAAATTTCACAAAAAAAACATAGTATAAGGTCAGTTCTTATTCCTGAAAGCAACAACACCAAAAATCACTGACCTTTCTAGAGATTTTTGTATGGAAACGGTACAGTACAGTATCAAAAATCATTTTGATGTTAAAACAATGTTACCTCTTTTGATAGCGTTATAAAACCCGATAAGAATTTTTCAATTATTGCAATTTGACTATTTTATTTTTATGTAAAGTATACTACAGCAAGAACGTGTATATCTTTCACAGTGAAAATAATATCAGATCTTAGGAAGAGACAAGCTCCTAATTCTATAAGACCTCTTTGAAAACCCTAGGTTAGAGTTAAAACCCCATTGGAAATATTGGCTCAATAGTCCGATCAACCAACCAACATTTTCTATGCATTTTGAGAGGACTCCTCAGCAATACAGTCAGAATAAAAAAATTTTTTTCTTACAAAAACTTATTTTCTAAAATATAATATAATTTACTCACATAAAGATGCGGTTTTTACGACCTGTCCAACAAGTACCTAATGACTATTTTGCATTATAAGCGTAAATATATTTATAGTTAAAATAATAATTCCGTTTTGTTAAGAGGATATGTTCAGTGAAGGTTACGCAGATAATATATTTTAAATAGAGTCACTCATTAAATAAGTCTAGGCTGAATTATGCAAGTTTCGCCCCGGATCTCCTTCTGAAAAATGCGAGATAAAATATGTAATCATTTAATATAAATGCTACAGAATAATCACTACTCTCTTTAGCCTCTTTAGTCCATAGTATTATTTAGACAAAAGAGAGAGATCGGCCAAAATTATACTTAAATAAACGAATTTATTATTCTTAATAATATAGGATTTTCTATTTCATAAACAATGCTTAAATTTCTAACTAATTGTAAGAAAAATCCTTCAAATACAAATCAATACAAATGTACAATATTACGCATAGTACTCTCTATACTTACGTAGTAAATTTAAAAGCAATACTGAAAAAGCTTTTAATAACTTTTTCCTGTAGATAATAAACCTACGGTTTTTATAAAGAACTAGCTTACGCCCGCGGCTTCGCCCGCGTGAATTTCCCACGGAAACCGTGCCTTTTCCCGGGATGAAAGGTACCCTAGGTCCTTCTCCGTAGTTCTAACTATGTGTATGCGAAATTTCAGGAAGATTGGTTCAGTAGATAAAGCGTGAAGAGGTAACAAACAAACAAACAAACTCACTTTCACATTTATAATATTAGTTAGGATTAAGTTATGTATACTGCTACTCTACACGCACAATGTTTTCTTAATCTAAAGTAACTGTGAAGTCAAAAAAAGGTTGAATTTTTGAGATTTTCATCATTTTGAGATCTCTAAGGAATCTCCAAAACCTATTAGTATTAAACAAAAACATATATTACAAACCTACACAACTATATTGCTTAGTATAAAAATTTTATACACGCAATATAATAAAAGTACGTTTTGTATAATAACCTCGCCGTGCAACTATTATCTTAATATTTTTGAATTATTACAAGAAAAAATACTTAAGTTTTCTTCACGTTTACGCCGTAAGTACCTACTCTGTACTCATATCATATCCTGATATACATTTTTCGCTAAAATATATTTATTCAATTATAAAATCTGAGCTTGTATGAAATCATATTTATTCTGCATTACATGTCATATGTTAATTAGGGACAGATATTTAGATTTTTAACCAGTTTACTTGCGAAATTCCAACAAAAATACAGATAGTGTCGTCATATTTTATCTAGACATGGCTTTTATGTGACGCTCGAGATGATTTTACAGTCAATGTACTTATTACATTACAAAAATAAAATATTAGATAATTTTACACCAACCTGAACCGCCTAAGTATAAGTACCTATATATTATTATAACTTCAACATATCACGAAAAGCTAGGAAAACCACAAAGGCCATAAGGTTATTTTTGAATCCCATCTTTTTCCAGGAATTAGCTGAGTGTGTTAAAATTGATAGAACTAAAGAATTGTTGATATGCCTAAATAAAAAGTGAAAAAGAAGGTAACATTAAGAGCCCGTACTAGGCCAGATTGCTTCACATGATCGTCTGTAATATCTATAATAATGTAAAACTGAATGTAAAATTAAGATATAGCAAACTTCAGGACTAGCACGAGGGATTATGTTACTCAAAAACACGATTGCATAAAATTTTCTCGATAGAAAAAAATTACGAAGTTGCCTCCAAATCACCAATAATTAACACTTTAAACTGCTATTATTCAAGTAATACATTAAAATTAACATTGAAAATTTTTGTATAAATTACTCTATAGATAAGGCAGGGCTTATGTTACTTACTTTTTTAAATATCTTTTTAAAAAGCTTTTAAAAAAATAATACGTATAATTGTCCGCATGCTTTAACCATCCACCACTGAGCCGCCGCGCCGCCCGCGACCCCGCGAGCATTTGTCTAGAACGCGGATTGGATGCGTGCGGGCGAGCTGGGTAGCGGGTAGCGGGGGAAAATCTTAGTTTTCGCTAGCCTAGAGCGGGCCCTTAAGAAGAAATATATTTTAGCTCCAAATAATATCATTTATTTGACAAAGAGTTCAGGATGGTTTAAAAATTATTTCAGAAGGTAAATACTTATTATTTAGCTACATTGTACATGGAAGTAAAGTTCAAAAAAAAAATTGCAAATTACGACAAATCCAAGAATTCTTACCGGTATTTTAACACCTTAAGTTAGTAATTTGATACACGGATATAGAATATTTTTTTTGTATCCTATTGAGCAACTATGATTATTTTTATTTTTTTTCTAGTATCCATGGAAGTAATTACTTACTGCTAATATCTTTCTGATTCAAACCCACAAAATACAAATGGACAAGATGTCATTAACCTCTTTAGATATCGTTATGTAGGTATACATAATAATCATACTGACATATCATTAAATATATTTAAAGATATTTTTTTCAAATATGTACAATCCAATTGAATTTTTAAGCAGTAGCGATAGCCGTCTCCAGAAGCAGCGTGTATTTGCCTTCGGGATCATAATGCTTCTTAAATTCTTGGTACTGGTCGGGCAACTTCTCCTTAAGAGCCTCAATATACCTCTTCAGCAAGTGTTTTTGAATTTGATTGCATTTGGCGCACGCCTGTTCGTATATTTCTTGCAAGTCGGCTATAAAAAAAAGTATATATTATACTAACATATCGATCGTCAAAAGGCTGGGTAAATTTTCTAAGATCATGGCTAAGAACCATTTTTAAGACTTTAAATAATAAAAGAAAAAACACATTGAAGTTGGTTCAACTATTTCAAGATTACGATACCATAGGTAAAGCAAATAGGTTAATCAATAAGCAAGGAATATATAAGTACTTTGTCAATAAGATATCAGGCTTATAATACCCATAGTCTCTGCCTACCCCCACGTAAACAGGCGTCATAATATAAGTATGAAATTAATAGGCAAAATATTTAAATTTGGCCAACCAACAGCTCCTTAAAAAGATTAATGGTTTTCTTAACTACACCACACGACGAACATATTCCTGGTAAGCCATAACATGACGACAATGTGCACGTTAAAAACTTGAAAGCACGTGATAAGGACAAATATAAGTCAAGAGCTAAATGGCTGTATGGAATACAAAGGTGGAGTTTAGTGACTAACTGCAAATAGTGCAGAGGTCTATATGAACATTTAAGTATAACACACATAAGCGTAAGAATTGTGCTTGTACTGTAATTATGTCGATTCCTTGAATTTCATCATCCATAACCATTTCAAAGCACAAGCTTCACCGGAAGCAAGATGAAAACTTCCATATATGAGTAAGTTTAGTATATAAAGTCTTATAGCACGGGCTGGATTTGAACCTGGGACCTTTGCAGCCACAGCCGGGCACCCTACCACTGGGCCAACATCGGTTCATCTACTTAGCAGCCACTCCATTTACTTAGCATAGTTTAAAATACAAACCTTTGAAATGGCTGGAGTCATCATCACAGTCGGTGTTGTGGACGAAGCACGCAGTGAATTTTTTCAGAGCGTCCGTATCATTTACCAGCCCTTCGACGTCGAAGTCATCGTGCGAGCTCTCGTACGCATGCGCCAACAGCACCACGGAAAACAGGACCAGAACAATCTTCATCTTGTCAACTGTAACAAGAATTTTTTTCATGCGATACATTGTCATGCCTTTATCCCTTACGAGCAGACAGGATCCCTATGGACAGAGCCAAGAGTCGCGAGACTCTAGGTTACATTTAGCTGGAAAATGGGCTTATTGGTGCAATTGAGATTTAATAGATTGACTTAAATTCTTTAAAGAAAACTATTGGCCCTATAATAACTCATCATATTTTTTATTCTCAAATATCTCCTATGCACAGATATAAACCAGTTACAGTTTTATTATATGTATAGATATTTGTTTATAGGTATAGGTACAAGTGAATTCACTCATGCATAATGTGTTTAATTACAAATACTTTACATAAGAACAAAAACGTAAATAATGAACTTACGTTTGGCTACTGCATGTCAATTTTGAACAATCTTACGAGAAATGTTGACCGCTCCTTTTATACGAATACAGAAAATTCTAGTCAGACAAGGTTTTTATAATATTAATGATAATTACAAAGAGATATACCTACCTTGTATCTACAATATCAATTGGTGTATACTTGATATAAAATAAAACTTTTTTCCAAAAAAAATTGAACCGACTTCCATCATAAAACTTAAAAACATGAAATAACAATAAAGAAAAATGTATTAGCATGCTACCTACTGAATGAGGTGAAGTCGGTGCCAAATGCAGGGCTATGTAATTGTTTAGCTAGGCATTTTGTATATATACATGATTCTAATATTAATTTAGATTATTTAATATTCAATTTGGCACCGACTTCACCTCATTCAGTGGGTAGCATACTATATAATACATTTTTCTTTATTGTTATTTCATGTTTTTAAGTTTTATGATGGAAGTCGGTTCAATTTTTTTTGGAAAAAAAGTTTTATTTTATCATTTTTTAGTGCTTCTACACCTATTTTCTTTAATAAAAACTTAAACTTTTCTTTCACTACTGGCCGAAAATAAAGAATTAAGAATTCGAAACTATTTATGTCAGTTTGATTTGAAATGTCAGAACATGTCAAATTGTCTATTATTTTAGGCATATAAATAGACCGTGAGCCCGCGACGGCCAAACCTTCCTTATTCTAAAAATGCTGAATGTTTCTCTGCGTGGTATATACGGGTAAAAAATATTAGCGACTAGGTATGAAGTTTGGATCTTAGTTGCTTATGCTGGTAATATGGATAGCAAGGATGATTTTTTATAGGTATAAAAAAGCACCCTTGGGGCCTTCCAAAGTAATATTAAATCCAGCTTTTATAATTAAACAAATATAACTATAATTTAGTAAAGTTACAATGTCTAGCAGGAGTGTATATCTGCACCAATTGCCTGGCAATGGATGGCATGATTTCTTATATTATTAGGAATAAAATCTTTAAAAAACTTTACTTTAAGGAAATTGAGTTACCACTTTAAATGTTATTGCTACAAATAATCTGCCTAAGTAATCATGATCCAACTTTTGTAGTCGCTAATCGCTATTTCTATGTTGGGAACATAAACAGAAAATCTTTAGTTTTAATAAAATTAGGAAGGGCATGCTATCGCAGGCTTTTGCTCTATAATGCAATGTTGGTATTTTTATATTTTGTTAGGTATCTTTAAAATTACCGAACAGATTCTGACGTGGTTAAAATGGGACCAACTTGGTTATATACCATTACGAATAAAAAAACAATTTCGGAAATCAGTCCACAGTAGGCGGAGAAATCGGCGAACATACATAAAAAAAAACATACATACATCGAAACATATAACCTCCTTCTTTTTTGGGAAGTCGGTTGATAAGTATACTTAATTCTAATAGTTACCTTATTTTTCATAGCATAGCATTATTATAGCTATTAAATTATAACCGTAAAACAATGGCCCCAACTTTTCTCATCCACCTAATCTCTCAGTTACTGAGACCTATCTATCTACCTATAAATATATTATTATCTTAAAACTTTTCACAAAAAACAAGCCTTTATGTCCAAATAATTATATGATTAATCATCAGAAAAACAGTAGAATAGTATAAAACAAGCGGAGTAGGCCGTGTGGTAGGGTGCCCGCCTGTGGCTGCAAAGGTCCCTGGTTCGAATCCTGCCCGGACTACATGAGTTTGTATACCAATCTGACTCATGTACCTACGTAAGTTTTCGTCGACCACCACATGCTTCCGGTGAAGGAAAACATCGTGAAGAAACCTGCTCTCTGGTTGATGATTATCAACTAGTGTGTGAAATGGAGAAGGCAGTGGCAAACCACTCCATTAAAATGACAATCGTTGTGTGTGTTTCATTCCATATAATGACCACGACCCTCAGTCATGAGGAAATACGACTAAAAAGAGAGGATAAAACAAGACCCTACTCTTTGTTTCTCGTTTTTGTTAAATGGCAAAGAAGTAAAAAAAAAAATTACATCATATAATTCTGAAGAAAATCAACAACATGTAATATTAAGGTAATTGTTGTTAATTTAATGTGCACGTTTATTAAGGTCAAGGTGTTTCATAATTTTCTCTGACATAATCTTAACTTGTTTGTTAAGAAGTTACAGAATTGATAGCCTGGTACAGTCAAGTGTACATCAAGTGAGCCTGCATGGGCTCTAAGCTGCTGTAATAGCGGCGAATTTGCAATAAAACTTGGGTAATAAATAAAGTAAGAAGAAGAAATAAATATTCAACGGCTGTGCTTACATAGAATAATTTAATAAGTGGTTTATATTCCTAACTTATATACCCACATTATCGAAACTTATTCAAGTTAACCGGGTGATAGCAGAAATAAAATAATACATTCTAAATATCTATATATGAATATTTTAGTATATTCTAGCTTTTGCCCGCGGCTTCACCCGCGTGAATTTCCCACGGGAACAGTGCTTTTTCCCGGGATAAAAAGTAGCCTATGTGCTATTCCAGGTCATTATCTACCTCTGTACCAAATTTCATCGAAATCCGTCCAGTAGATTTTGGGTGATTGAGTAACAAACATCCTCACAAACTCACAAACTCACATCCAAACATTCGCATTTATAATATTTTAGTATATTCTAGGTAAATCAATGCGTGATACCTATTAAGTATAATAGCCTCGTATTTTAATTTGCTGTCACTTTAAGTGAGCAAAAAACTATCCTAATCCCAACTTATAATGTGAAAGTGAGTTAGTTTGTTTATTTCTTAGTTTGTTACCTCTTCACGCTTCACATACTGAACCAATCTTCTTGAAATTTCGCATACACTTAGAAGGACTGAGAAGGACATATAGTACCTTTCATCCCTGAAAAAACCACAGTTCCCATAGGAAAATCACGTGGGCGAAGCCGCGGGCAAAAGCTACTTTGGCTATAAATGCATTACTATAAATTCCAAATAACTCCTATTATGTATAGAACAGGCAAAGTTATACAGAAGTAGATATAATTGATGGATATTTTTAAATATTTATAAACCAAGGGGTTTGTATATCTTTTAGTAACGTTGTTTTCCATGTTTATTAAATTATTAGATATCAATTGTTACTTTAAAACAACACGAAATTTTTAAGAATGATTTAGAAAAAATCTATTAGGAAAACAAAATTATAAAAAAAAATATTTAAGTGAAAAGCTATCCACGCTTATAAATAAAGTCCATTTATTCATAATTGTCCTATCATGTAAACAATCTTACCATGTCTTTTTATGATTTTACAATAATATAAATTAAAATAGACTTTTTAGGAAATTACTTTCGTGGTTAATAAATGTTTTACATTAGAATGTTTAGGTTTGAACTAATATTTGATTTATTTTCAACAAAATTCGACAAAAAGTACTGTGAAGATTGTTTACATAATAGGACTATTATGAATAAATGGAGTTTACATAAGCCTATTTTAATAAATTAAGTAAAATTTGACACAGAATTTAATTAAAAAAAAAATATTTCCAGATATATCACTTACATATGTGGGTCGGCGATGAATACTTTACTTGAATGTAATACAGAGTAAGTATGTTATGTACGGAGTAAGTATCTTAACGACTTCTGATATGATTTGTGTACTAATAATTTATAAATGTTGTTTTTTTCCATCGACTTTGCATGATAATATATTTAGCTATGATAATTTATCATATTTAGCTCGTAAGTGACCTAGTTACATTGGCTATTGGTTAAACCGAGTAATATGACTCGCTATTATTATAAATCTTATGCAAAACTTTTTTTTAGACTTTTATTTAAATGTAGGTATTAAATACTGTTATTTTTTCATACTTTTCATGGAAATAATAAGTATGTACCTACACTAACATTATGTTGTAAATGATTCTTCAAAGTAGGCATTTGATAGACAGTTCTTTTTGTTGTTCTTTTTTTGTAGGTACCACAGACCCACTAGATTTTTTATAGAGTAATGTTATGTTTTTATGACGCCTACTTGGAACATGTCATATTCCTTATTTAAAATATTAGTCAGATTGTACGTCACTGCCGAACAAAAAGCACCATCCCAGTAAAAACATTTTTATGTAAACTGTTACCAAGACGAGACCATATGGCTTGCACTGTCAAATCATTATCAAATCTCATACACGCCCTGACTCTACAAGGTCTAAAGGTAGACTTCAGAGCAATGCGGCTTGCGGCCTGCGGCCTGCGTCATGCGTCACTTGCGGCCCATGCGGCCATGCGGCTGTACTTTGATGTACAGGAGCACAGAACATATAAATACAGGAGTGTATGTAACCCTTTCCGAGCGATGCGTCACATGACGCATGCGGCCGTGATGCATCGCTCGGAAAGGGTTTCATACACTTCTGTAATATAAAGTACAGCCGCATGGCCGCATGGGCCGCGAGTGACACATGACGCAGGCCGCAGGCCGCAAGCCGCAGTGCTCCGAAGTCTACCTTTCTCTAATATAAAGTACAGCCGCATGGCCGCATGGGCCGCAAGTGACGCATGACGCAGGCCGCAGGCCGCAAGCCGCATTGCTCCGAAGTCTACCTTTACATACACTACTGTAATTCAAAGTATAACCGCATGGCAGCATGGGCCGCAAGTGACGCATGACGCAGGCCGCAGGCCGCAAGCCGCATTGCTCCGAAGTCTACCTTAAACTTCACAACTTCTACACCTTTAATCAAAACTTTTTGACAATTAGAGTACCTACCACTTGCGCTTCGCTTGGCCCGTCTTGGCAGATTGTAGGTCCCCCAAATTATATCCTTTATATTTAGCACTTGTTTATGACGACTATTGAAATCATTGCTCTTCCAATATTAAATCTTGTCTGAAACTAACGGGTTTTTCTTTTGGTGTTTTCCAAGATAAATTAGGTAGCTAATAGCTGCCTAGCTGCTGAAGTAAGTAATAGTAATTGAAAGGCTTAATGTTTTATTAATTAAGTCATAGTTTGTAATCCAGTAATTTAGACCATACTAGCTATTGCCCGCAGCTTCGCCCCCGTAAGTTTCGCTTAGATGAAAAATCTTTTTGTGTTCCAAACTGTAGTAACCTAAACCAAGTTCTCAAAATTAATTTCAGTCATTTGGTTATCCCGTGTCCCGCGGGAATATATTAGGTACCCGTAGTGCAGTCGCGATGTTAAAATGAATCAAAAGTGATATTTCCATAGAAGTAGGAAGTTTGTTCGGCGTCAACGCGGGCTCTTCCTACTTTTATGGATATTTCATTCAATAAACGATCTTCGTCTGCTCGTTATCTACAATATCCCGTGTACCACCACTCCCATCCCGAGTCCCTCTTTGTCCTATCCTGTATCCTGTCTATTTATACGTCAGTAGAAAATGCTCATCAGGTTGATCGACTTTTGCTAAGGCGCCATTTCATATATATGTTATAGTGTAGCTGTTCTCTTGGAGTTCTTCATCAGATGTTCCATAATCTTCAATTTTTATACGTCAGCAGAAAATGCTCATTAGGTTGAACGACTTTTGCTAAGGCGCCATTTCCATATTTCTCATAGTTTAGCTGTTCTATTAAGGTTCTTCATCAGGTGTTCCAGTTATCAAAATCAATTATAGCCTATATGTTGCCCAGGCTTAATAGCTATACAACAAAAAAAAGTTTCATTCAAATCCGTCCAGTAGTTTTTGCGTAAAACGCGTACATACATACAGACAGACAGACAGACAGACAGACAGACAGACAGACAGACAGACAGACAAGAAATTCCAAACAAATATTTTTGTTTTCTATTATTCTATTTAGGTGTCCCTCTATCCATTTCAGTCAAAAATACTAAATGTACAGACAAAATATTTTTACTGTTATATATGTATAGATTGGTAGATTTTGATCTTTTTAAACTATCAACGAGGAGAAGTAATATTTTTCTAGACCAATAACTCCTTTCATAAGTACGACTTTATTCAATAACTAGGTGTATAAGTACTTAGTCATGTTTGACTTTACTTCTTTAGATTTAAACCAAAGCTTGGCATAGACATAGGAAAAAAAATCATTGAAAAATTATTTTGCTAGCTCTATGGTGGAGAGTTCACTTTCCATTTCCATAATGTGTATTAAGGAAATTCAGATGAAACTTTGAGTTTTGTAGGCAATAAATGCATCAATGATCAAGGAATCTCACTCTTCAAGGAAGTTGTAAAAAGCGTCCAATACACACCGATGTATGTAGTTCGTTTAAATAAAATAAAAGTCGCATATACAGGAAAATAACGTTTAATAAATCTTTCGTTATAATTCACCGAATTATAAGTAGGTAACTAAGTATATCTATATATATACATACGAGTGTTGTAAATATTTTATCGGGGTTATCAAAGGTCTTTGAATATTTTGTTCATTGATCACAGAGCACATACTTCAACTTTTAAAAATAAATATAGGTATTGCATTAGTCTTTAGATTGTAACAAAAAAATATCTAACAAATATTAAGACGAGCAACATTTGTGAGTACAATCATCAGGTTTTATTGTTCTTTCTTATTTCAGAGTAGGAATATTTAATTTTTGGTTTGATTTTAGTCTGTGCCTTGGAGGAACCTTTCGAAATCCGCCTTGAATTTGTGTTCAGGGTCGTTTTTATTGACGAGCTCCTCCCAGATTTCCGGCAGCTTTTCCTGGAAGGCCTTGATGACGGTCCTGACCAACTCCCGCTGTTTGGGCGAGCACCGGCCGCAGGACGTCCTTAGGGCTTCGGGAATCACCTCTGCAAATCAACGAGTTACAAATAAAAATTTATACGATTTAAAAAAAATCTCCTTTATTCTTCTCCACAATCTACATATACCTTATATAGACAAAGTAGGTACGTAAAATAAAATGCTGTGTGCGAACTAAGCAGAGCTTGCATCTCAGTACACCAACATGATGCTGACATATATCCAGTAACTTTACCACAATTATCAACATCATCAATGTATAAATTTCTTTCGTTTCTGACTGACAGGACAGACAACAGTCAAAATTACTGGGCGTAGGAAGCTGAAATTTGGCATTAATAGGTTCCTTAGAAAGAGTTGGGTAGAACTAAGAGGATTTTCCGAAATTATACCTCGGGAACAAAATCCCAGGCCCATGCTAGAGGATGTCTGGATGTGGGCTTGTTACTGCGTCACACTTCAACCACTGAGTAGATTTTGATAAAATTTGGTACACGGGTAGAGAGACCTGGCTAGCTAATTAGCCATTTTTCATTACGAGTTTCCCATAAGAGCGGAGCCCTGATGAATAAACGCGAAACTTTTGATGGATATTTAGATATTTTTTACTATTGTAATTAAGTTTTACTGGTTAAAAAATTGTGCAAAACTTGGAATCTCATTATCTACTTATATCTTAAATTGTTTTAAATCATTTATTCAACATAACACAAAAAAACACTCATACAAACATTTACCGAACTGCGGAAACCTCGCAGGGTTTATCTGTGTTCGGTGAGTCGCTATTACACTTGGGAACAAAGTATTTTTTAATTTAAGTTTAAATTTTTTAAAGTGTTTGGAGTGGAGGAAGTGTTTACTAGAGTTTCCAAGATAATTTAGAAACAACATATTTTTAGAAACAGTTTTTTTGTATAGGTATATATACCAATGTCATTCGGCACAGATAGTTTCATTTGTATGACCGCAAGGTGAGAGTGTCAAATATATAACACAGACATATTTAGTGACAATATGACAATTCATTTATCACTTATTAACAAATGTGTATATCTACTTACTAACTATTAATGTAAATACGGATGTTATTCATGGATTTTATTAACCGAAATAGGTGTTTGTTTGTTGTAATGGTTGGTATAATTAGTATTTTATATCAGCTCACAATCTGAAGGTGTTTGCTGCTGCTGCTGACGCTTAAGACACGTTTTTTCGTACTTAGTTAAATGATAAAATAGGTTTTTTTACTTAATACCCACAAAAAGTTCAGGAAATATATTTTTACCTTGGTCTAATATTAATATTATGTTGATTTTGTTAATCTTACTTCTCACAATGTTTTTATTTATAAATGAAAAAATTTGGATGTACTAAAGTGTACATGTATGCGGTATGTTTTATACAAACACGCAAAATCCATACTAATATTATAAATGCGAAAGTTTGGATGTGAGTTTGTGAGTTTGTGAATTTGTGAGTTTGTGAGTTTGTGAGGATGTTTGTTACTCAATCACGCAAAATCTACTGGACGGATTTCGATGAAATTTGGTACAGAGGTAGATAATGACCTGGAATAGCACATAGGCTACTTTTTATCCCGGGAAAAAAGCACTGTTCCCGTGGGAAATTCACGCGGGCGAAGCCGCGGGCAAAAGCTAGTATATGTTAAATGGATTTGAATGAATTTTGGTAGGTACATGTTTGGAATAAAACTGTTCTGGAACTTGTAAATAGAGACTTTGTATCCCAAAATTATATATTAAAATATATTATGAAATAAATACACAGAAAAATATATTCAAACAAAACTTATTTTATAGCTGTACATTACCACAAGAGAACAAGTTCGGTAATAATGGGAAAAAAGGTAATTGTGAACTTACTTTTGAAGTCTGAGCCTTCAGCAGTGCAGGGCCCCTGGTCCAAGAAGCACTTGCCGTAGTTCTTAAGCAGGCGCACGTTTTCGGCTACTTCCTGAGCGTTGAAGCTGTCGTACTGTTGGTTGTAGAAACCAGCGTCCTCGGGCCGCACCGCCGCCACCGCCGCCGCCACCACGCACAGTACTACAATACTCTTCATTTTCTGTAAAAATAATAATTATTATTATATTATATTTGTTTCTTATATTTTATTTTATTTTTAACTGTACACAATCTAGTGTATGTATAAAGTGAATCAATAGCCCCTCTGGCATGTTAGGCGACCAAGACTGTTTCATGAGTTTCTTTCGGCATTTCTTCTCAGCAGTGATCGTTCCGAAATGCTAGTAGTTTGTAGCTTTGAGACATGATATATTATGATTAAATAATTAGTTTTCGACGTGAAAAGAGCCTTCTTTGAAGGGCAAGTTTCAATAAATAATTTTTGATTTTATTTTTGAATTATTATTATGTATCCTTGTCAATACAGATATAACAAACAAACAAATAATAGAGATCACGTCTTTATCCCTTACGGGGTAGACAGACTCAAGAGTTGAGACCATGCTCTGATCTGAATAGTGGACACATTGTTGGAATGGAGATTCAGACATAGTAACAGGTTGCTAGCCGCTTATGACAAAAATCCGCAGTTGAAATAACAAACCCTTGATTGACTTTTACAATTTGCGCGAGCAGCAGCCAATAAGGGAATAAAAATAATGTTCGTTACATTTGAATTAGTTTACGTTACCTCAGATATGATGTTAGCTAGTTATCAATCTGGGTGCTGGGTGTCAAGATTGTGTGACATTTTGAGATTGGTAACGATGTATAGAAGGTAGAAGTCCTTTTATAAGCTCTGATAGCTGCTTTTACGAATTATCTAGTTAAACACTTTAAATTTTTATATATTTTTGTTAATAACGTTTACGAATACGAGTACATTATTTGGCACTGGTATGCGATGTGTATAAATAGTCGGTCCTTCAAAATATTTGCTCTAGAAGAAAAAATAGTCTTATTTAACAATCCTCCAAAATGTTCATGGTCAACTACTTATACTTAGCAAAAAGCCGGTTAATGATTCAAACAGGTATAAGTTCGAAAAAAAACGATGTTCCAGAGAATTATTGTTTTTTTTAATTTTCAACTTGTTTTATTATCTAAATAAATGTACTAATTTATATGTCTATGAAGATGTTAATATTTATAATTATACTTGTCAGTAGATATTTTTATGCGGAAATTCCCAGGGTACGATAATCCAGTCATTAATATTTAAGCACTTCGATGTAAATAAAAGTATTAATAATAGTTTTATTTTTACTGTGTACTTATAAGAATTTCAGACAATTGTAAAATTGTTATTGAATAAATGAATTGATTGATTTAATTAATTTTCAGTTAAAATAAATTCCCAATTAACTAAAATTAGGCAAGTAATCAAGTATCAAGTATCTAATCATAATAATTTTAAAGAAAACTTTAAGTTAGAAACACTATTTAAATTAAATATATTTTTAACAAATTAGGTAACTCACGTTATAAGTCGGTTCCCGTCTGTGCTACTACTGTGGATTGTCTCACCTGGCATCTTATATATAGATATAAAGCAGGAAAACGTCCGTGCGAATAAAGTACAAACAAATATAGCCGCTAGAGCAAGTCCATCATCAACCGACGCGGGCGCACCGCAGACGCTGTGGTCCGTGAATCATGACGTCAATTTTGACTCTTCATCCTCTTTTTTACATGTGTGGAAACTTTTGAACTTGCTGTAAGCTTGTTTGTTGTTTATCTTTTTATGTATCGACTAGCTTTCGCCCGCGGCCTGCCTTCTTTTTTAGAATTGGACTGTATGTTGTCAGGTGTTTACAGATGTTCTAAGGTGCTCACTCACCAATTACGACCGCTGTCTGTGTATAGGTATGAAAAATTCGTATTCGGGTTTTAATTTTGTAATACTTCTCTCAACCGAAAGACGTCCACTGCTGGGCAAAGGCCTCCCCCAAGGATTTCCACAACGACCGGTCCTGCGCTGCCCGCATCCATTTTATAATACATTTTAATCAAATTCAAAACCAAAACCCGATTGGCCCATTATTTAATAGGATTACCACAAGGATTAAGTTTCTAGAGAGCATTCGTATCGATCAAGGACATAAACATTTAATTTCAAGAGTTTTAACCACGAGGAATTTTTTATCTTAAAGGTGGACTTAACCAAATACCTGTCTTTGCGAAATACTTATTGTGATAGGATTTATAAACTTACCTACAAATTTTCAGAAATCTAGTGGTTCTTAGTGGTTAATCCCATGGGAAGTTTGGAATTCTGGATAGCCTTTCTCGTGAATGAGAATATCACATATAGAAAAAAAAATCAAATTGCACTTGTAATAACATAAAATAGTGCGTTCAAACAGTCAAACAAATAAATACACAATCTTTTCAGCTTTATTATAGGTATATTAGTACATTAGACTTTGGAGCTGGTTTTTGCGCCGAGTTGCGATTCGATCGATCAACCAAATCACACTACGAGATACATACCTACGCTAAAAATAACATTGTCTATTTATATTTGTTTCCGTTTAAATATCTACAAATCGGAAAACTGACTTTCAAAATTGTAAATAACTACCAGGAAGTTTTGTTACGCATTTTTTAGTTTATTTTACGAGTTACTTGTTTGCTCAGGCAGGTAAAACAAAAGTTACGTTTGAAGCCAAATAAATACCTTCCTTCCTACTGTTAAAATATCCATCACTAGCTGTCGCCCTCGGCTTCACCCACGTGAATTTAGTTTTTCACTAGGGGTTACCAAAATTCCTTTCTTAGTGCTCACTTACGCTATATAAAACATCTCTATATAAAATTTCAAGTTTCTTCAGCTGTTTTGTCTCTGTATCGAAATACCAGTCAACAATAAATCCTATCCTACCAATATTTTAAATGCGAAAGTTGTGATTTTGTGAGTAAATTTGGTACACTGGTAGAAAAATACCAGGAATACGAGTAGAACTTTTATGCCGAAATTCCCACGGGACCGAAGCCCCGGGGTGTGGCTAGTTTTATGTGTATAACCAGATGTACGTACATATTGCATTTTATAAAGAAACATTATTTTGGTAATCTGTGTCGATGCAGCCGGTGACGTTGTAAGCACTATTGTATAATGACTTCATAAATTGACCATGTAAACATAAGCAAAATTCATAAGTGGATTGCGTTATGTGCATAAAACCAAATAATACATAAGTGATAATTAAATTGACTTTATATGGACCTTGGACGTGTTCGTCTAACATCAGATAAAATGTTTAACAAAAAATCTACAACTGCTTTTAAGATTTTTTAACCCAGCTGCTAAGCGAGAGCTTCTCTAGAAAAGGATTAATGAATGTATATTGAACCTTTAATTCAAAAGCTATATCCATATTTAAACAAGCAAATAAAAAAAGATGACATAAAAATTCAAAATTAATTATGTATCATTTTGGTATCATCATCATTGCGAAATAATAAATTAAAATAAGCTTGACTGTTGAGTGTAATTTTTCTTTTGTGATCGGTCTCAAATTTTACGCTTCCAGCCATTTGTCAAATCCAGATTGAAATCATAGAGCTAGCAAAAATATATTTTTTAATTTTATTTTATTTTCCTATGTCTATGCTTTCAATCTGGTTTTGACACTTGTGCCACTTTATCATAGAAATAGCTCCATGACGAATTCCTTGATCACACGCCTCGATCAATCTCTGAAAATCCATCAGGATGGATCTAGTGAGATATTTTTTCTAGGGGCATCTTATGTGATCAGTAGGGAATCAGTAACCTGCAGATAAGTGAACCCTCGTGCTGAGGGATCTTTAAAAAATGAGTTCTATGGTGCTATCTTTTTCCTTTAATCTATATATATATATATATATAACTCAAAGGTAACTGACTGACTGACATAGTGATCTATCAACGCACAGCTCAAACCACTTGACGGATCGGGCTGAAATTTGGCATGCAGGTAGATGTTATGATGTAGGCATCCGCTAAGAAAGGATTAACGCGAGCGAAGCCGCGGGCGCCAGCTAGTTAATTATAAAACACATGAATAAACTTGTCGGAAATATTAAACATTAGGATATGATATAAATCGAATGAGCGTGCGATATGGCATTTACCATAATATCTAAACTCCATCTATTATTACTTTTCCTATTATGTAAACAATCTTCACAGTACTTTTTGTTGAATTTTTTTAAAATATTTAAATACCTATTAGTTCAAACCTAAACATTCTAAAGTAAAACATTTATTAATCACGAAAGTAATTTTCTAAAAAGTCTATTTTATATTTATATTGTTATAAAATCATAAAAAGACATGGTAAGATTGTTTACATAATAGGACAATTAGAAAAAAACTGATTTTACGTTAATAATCCTACTAATAGTATAAATGCGAAATATGAATATAATCCTAACTAACCGTGGTGTAACATGCAAACATAATAACTCTAGTTAAATGTTATCTGCTGGGAAGTAGCGTTTTGTAGTAAGTTAGGCATTTATGATTTTAAGAATCGATTGACGTTGCAGTACTTGCTCGATAAATAAAAATTATATTTGGACGAAAATATTTAGGAACGCCTGTATTACTCTATATTTATCACATGAGGAAACAAGTACGATTGTAATTGAGATTCAAAATCATTGTTTAATAAAGACACCAGCTTGGTCGGAGTCAGAGGTTATCCACCGGCTGTGAGCACAGTGCCCAGAGTCAATATTAACTGGGTATATAAATCATAATTTTAATTTTCTTAGTCAGTGTCTTACAGTTTTACAAGGAGGATATTTCTTGTCGCAAATATGAACAAAACATTGGTAAGTGATGAGGTTGAATTTACAAACAATCTAATAGATTTTTTTATTTATTTCAAAAAATTAAAAGGTAAGTACTCAAAGGAACCTCTAAAAATCCCAAACTGAAATCGCTTAAGTTTAAGTATATTAATATTTTATTGTTACTATTAAAAGTTAATTCTTCTTAATCTTAATGTATAAAGTAATATTCATACATAAAGCACATAATATTTAATTTAACTAAAACTTATTTCAGATCGTGTTGGCTTTAGTAGCCCTGTTCACAATCAGCGCGGCCATGCCTCAAGGTAACTAAAAAAATATTCAAATAAAACCTAATTATATTATTTACTTTAAATTATTATGCGTCACGTCACGCTCTGTACGTACACTATATGAATAAGTTCCTAATTGCCAAATAATAACGAAGTATTTTATAATAATTGTGATATCGTTTATTTTATATAAACGATATCACAATTATTATAAAATACTTCGTTAAAATATTTGGTACACTCGAAATGGAAAGAGCATTTTACGCAACTATGGCTAAAACTTGACAAACCTAAATATTTGCATGCCTCAGTCAGGTTAAGAGTGAGAAAACTATAAAGTTAAATACCATCTATGATTTGACAACTTTTATCCTAATCCTATTTAATATTATAAATGCGAAAGTGAATTTGTTTATTTATTTGTTACCTATTCACGCTTTATCTACTGAACCAATGTTCCTGAAATTTCGCATACATAGTTAGAAGTACTGCTAAGGACCTTAGTACCTTAAGTTAAAGGTAATAAGGTCCTTCGAACTAATTATTTGTCATTTAACGACGATGTTATCGTAATATTAAATTAATAATGATTTTTTGTTTCAGTTTCAGTCGTTGATGGAGGTAAGTTGTTGAAAAGGTCACTTAACAGTTTCTTTACCTTTTATTTATTTTTTATCAATACAGTTATTATATAAAATACAGTTTTTACAAAAATGATACAAAAGCATGAAAGAATAATTAGGAACATTTTTATGTCTTGCAAATAATAACAGCATACAGCTTATTAATAATGTTTTGTTTGTTTTGACCATGGCCTGTGTGTGACTACCGCCATTTTGACTTCCACAAACAAGATCATTAGGTTTTTTTAAACTTAGGAAAAAATATTCGATGTATTTGTAAACAATAGAACATCAGCAAACAAGAAATACATCACGCAAATAAGATTAATAAAATCAGATTTTAAAGATGTTTTACCAAAATAATTGTGCCTATCGTATATTTTCCAGTCAACGTAGTCGACGGTCAGCCCACGGGTCAACAGCCGGATCAAGGTAACTATTTTATAAACTTCTTACATTTTTGGCATATGATTTTTTATAATTAGTGTCCAGAAAGATCTTAATACATAAAAGGCGTGAAAAAATAATATCGGTACAGTAATACTTGAATTGAGGAGTTCCCTCATTGGGAGCCGCTCCGGGATGCACTAGGTCAAACTTATAATAAAACATTTTCATCTGAACTAAAGCCAGTAAAATTTCAACTCCGTAGAACAAGTGGAAATGCAAGTAGTATCTTACATCGAGATATTATGTACTGTAAATATACTGTGTAATTTCTTATTTAGTTTGCAGTATTTGAGCCAAACTAATACGGCAAGTTCAACTAAAACTTATAAGCTCTTTTCTCGCAACTCTTGGCTCTGTCTACCCCATCAGGGAGAAAGACTTGATTATCTGTATAGTATAATAATAAAAAAACAATTTATAAGTATTTTAATTTTACTCAGAAACGTTTAATTGTTGCTATTTTACTTTTCAGTTCATGTTGTTGACGGCCAGCCAGATCAAGGTAATTAACAAAGTTTATATATAAATTTATTTACATAGCGTTTATAGTAGACCGCATATTGACTTGTGTTATGGTGAGAATCTCTCTTTTTCCTCTTCCTCTAAACCTGTATACTACATTGCCGAGGGTCGCGGTCTTTATCAAGAAAAAAACACTACTATCTTGGCAGTAGTGGTTTGCCGTTGCTTTCTCCATTTCTCACTAACTAGAGCGCCTAATAATAAACGCCTAATATATAACAGCCTATCCCATCTGGTAAATTGCTCTATGTTTTCCACCGGTGACTAGTGGTAACTTCTTTAGTGTATTACAACGATCCTACTAATGTTATAAATGTGAAAGTTTGGATGTAAGTTTATGAGTATATTTGTTACTCAATCACGCAAAATCTAATGGAAGGATTTTGATGAAATTTGTTACTCGGGTAGAAAAATTCCGCGAATAGCCATAGGGTTTTTAACCCAAAATTCTCATGACTGCGAAGCCCCGGCTCACTCATAATTTTAACTGACACAAATTAGTATTAGTATGTTATTTAATTTGTTTGTCGTTTGTTTCAGTTCAAGTGGTTGATGGAGGTAAGAAGATTTTTTAATGTCATTTCTATTTACTTAAAATAAAGACACAAACATTAGAATAATAAACTATGTATTTTTGTGCTATTTTAAGATTGTGAGAGACTGTTGTCTGAACAGAGCTTGTATCTGCACCAGCCATATAATTTGTTTAAAGAAACAACCGACTTCTAATATATTTGCCGACATAAAATATGTTTGCTTTTGTAAGCTTTTATATTCCCTCACCTTATTCATTCATATCTTGTATTTTTTTTCAGTGCAAGTCGTCAATCAGGGCCAAGGTAATTTTACTTTTTTACTTTTAGTATTTATTACAATAATGCGCTTTTTTTATTACAAAAAAATCCATACCAAAATTTCTAATGTAAAGCATTCAAAAACTTTTCTATTATACATTTGGGTTCTTGTTGTAACGAAACGGCCAAGCCACATATTTTGACGGTGTATAGTTAGAAGCTTGACTCTACATGAGATATAATAAAATTTTGACAGTGCGAGCCATATAGTCTTGGCAACACTATACAATACAAGAATACTTTATTTGCACATAAGTAATTACATGGTATTGATACAGAAAGTAACTTCACACACACTTCACATGAAAATGTTTTTGGTGGGATTTTATTTTAAATACCTATCATTTTTTTTTTCAGATTCAGCGTCTCCTCGTGGAGGAAACAAATAGTTTGCGGAAAGGATTTATAAATAAATATTTAAATTGAATAACTAATTTATTTAATGAGTATATTTAGTGGATGTGATCGTCATTCCGGTTCATATCTGTTTCCAAAGTATTTCGCTGGTCATCTGAGGAGGCAATGCTGCAGGCGTTGGGAACCTTTAGTTCAGACATGAGACAGGACTGCCATTTTTTATAAAATTTTTGTTTTTTTTTTTTAATGTGCCAATTTGTTGAATAATAATTGAAAATTAACAATATTTAATAAGTACTCTGCTAAAAATATATACTTAATAACTTTCAAATGTGTATTTTTTTTTCCTATTGCCTAATCATTTTTCAAGTAGGTACTTACATAATTTAGCATGGTCGTCTGGTGATCTGGTCGTACCACAAAAACCATTATATATATTTTAGATATGACATTCACAGATAAGGCGTTCATTCACCTTGCCTCCCAAAAATAGAAGCAGATTTATTTCATAAAAACTCCTAAGTACGTTGATACTCTTATAGGTATCTGTTGCTGCGAAATCTCAAGTATTCCTAAGATTTGAAATCTTTCCATTGTCCATTTCGCGCTTGACAAATTTAGTACCTACTGAATTTGTCAAGCACGATGGTAAGGTTTGAAATCTTTTCTTCATTTACATTAAAGCTAGAATAGAGATGCAGTGGCGTAGCTGTTAGAGTAGAGAGCAGACTGTAGTGCCGAGAACTGGCTTTGAATTTAAAACTTGTAGTAAATTCCCAATAAAGTATTTAAAGCGGTGGTGGCCTGTGGTAGAGCGCCCGCCCGTGGATGTAAAATCCCAGGTTCGAGTCTTGCTTGGGCTACATGAGTTTGTATACCAATCTGACCCATGTTAGTCTCATTGACCACCATTTTGTAATTTCTATCCAATGAAGATAGATCTAAAATGAATTAGGGTTTGAATTAATGAAGGTTGATTGACATGTCCAACTTTACCAATTGCACTGCACTTCCATGATTAAGAATCAGACTATTGCGTAAGGCCTTTGACCCCGTCAGCCATTTTGTCGAAAACGCTTTTCTCTGTAGGTTTGAACACGTGCACTACGGCGTCTCCTGCGTCGCTCAGGGTCTTCACCATCTCTCCCCAGGCGCTTTTGATAGACTCCATGACGTCACGCTTATCCCGCAGGTTTCTCTCCTCAGGGAAAGCCGATACTACGACAAGGAGCTGCAAATAATGTATGTTATTGAAATAAGCACAATTTATATTTATACAAGCTTATTATTAAAAAATAAAAAAACAAGACTGACAACTCACATAGCCTATGTCAGTCGTAGGAACAAGGAATCTAAAAATACCTCTCACGTCAAAATCTGTTAAGCTCTTCAGGACTTATGGTGGAAAAAAGATACTTACATACATACATGAACCCTGAAAACATAACACTCCTTTTTCGGTCAGTCGTGTAAAAATTGGACGCTTGACGCTGACCGGCTTACGGTAATGAACACAAAGACGAAACCAATGACCGTAGAAACTTAAAATTTTGCAGAGAGGCTTTTAAGGATTTTAGCATTGGAGGAACTTTGGAAATTCCACCCCTAAGGAGGTGAGATGGGACGCGGGCGAAGCCGAGGGGAAAAGCTAGTAGCACATTTATTTGGTCAAGTGCAAAAAAAGTTACTTAACAATGTTAAATAAAAATGCACAGAATGCGTAAAAATGACTAATAAATATTGACACCCATTGTCTTTCAGATCCTATGGGGTACATCCACTTGACCTAGAATGAAATTTGGCAGCCAATAGTATTTCGTACTTGTAAAAGATCAAATATGGAAACTGTTGACAGTAATCTGTAGGAGAAAGCCGGGAGCCACATGTTTTTTGTGTGAGCCAATGGAACCACCACAGAAAATATAAAAGAGGTTAGAATGGCTATAATGCGCCGTTTCTATGAGAACCAGTGTCGCCTAATCCGCCCCACCTTTCACCGTTACCACACATTTGCAATTTCCAATCTAGCCAATCATAGCGCCACGTCATCACGAAATTTCAAACTGAACCAATCATACGCACGCACGCAATCGGTGTACAATTAGTGTGATTGTGTTTGTAAACTACGCTAGTGCTTGACTAAACTTTAAATGACTTAATTATCGATATTGAATTTTGTTATTAAACAATAACATAATTCAAACAACAATACTGTTACATACAAAAGTGATATAGTAAAATGGAAAATAAAACAAAGTACATTTCTTTCAATCTTATATTTATTGACCTTGGAACAAGATATATTTATTAAGAAGTTGTCGCTTGGTTTGTTTTTTGCACGTATACCAAACAGCTCAATCGGTTAAAATAACTGGTTTTTATAATTCAGTTGCAAGATTCCACCAGGACAAACATACATATATACATATATTGCAAGTTAAATAAAAGCTTGTTATAATAATAATTATTCGCATTACTTAATTTAGTCTTTCCACATTAACATTAATTTATAACATTTATAAATATATGACTTTGAAAGACGATATCTATAAATATCGTCTCTCACTACGCCCAGCACTAGAGCTAATGCCACGTTGTTGCCGCGCACTCCACTACGCGGTACGTTTGACGTTGCAAAAATAACGAACGCATGCAGACAGCAATGTATATTTTTTGGAGAAAAAAAAATATTTTAATGACCTTTGAAAGATTTTGACTAAAATATCGTATTTACTAGAGGTTTTTTCACTTACCGATGATAAGAAACGCATCCTTTGTTTATATTAAACTCTTGGCTTCTCGCTCGACAAGTAATTACCGCACATGAAGGCATTTTCGTACAATTTTGTAGCAGCGCTTCGCAATACTTACTCCGCTAGAGTTCGCGAGCGACTAAACGGCGCGGTCACGTGTTTTTGTAAAGATACGAGCGGTCGCTCGCATGCATGGCGCGCCGGCCCCGCCCACAACTCCTTTCTAACCTCTTTTTATATGTTCTGTGGGAACCACAGATAAAGCACGAAGACGAAATGTTTTGTAAACATATATATCAGAAGAAGAAGGAACATCCGGGTTGTGATAGTAACTATATGAAGGGTCAGGTTAGAAAGAAGGTTACATTCGGAATCCTACTAATATTATAAATGCGAAAGTTTGGATGTGAGTTTGTGAGGATGTTTCTTACTCAATCACGCAAAATCTAGTGGACGGTTTTCCATAAAATTTGGTATACCTACGGGTAGAAAAATACCGGGAATAAAACATAGGGTACTTTTTATCTCATAATTCCCACGGGAGTGAAGCCCAGGGGCGCGGCTAGTAAATAATTTTTTTTTTTTCAAGTTCCTAACCAAACCTGCGACCGGTATTCGGGTCAGGTTCGGAATAATTTGTGACAATCCATTGAGATCAATACATATTCTATTAGAAGTGCAGCTCATAGATAAACATAGACAATGTAAGTGGACTGTATTATCACGAAGTAGTAAGTATGGTATCTACAAAATTACAAAAAATATACACTTACGACACAAACGAGAATTACAAGCCGGAAATCCATTACTGTTCCGATAAAACTTTTTGTATTAAAACTGATTAATTTAATACAACATATGTTGTCTCAGTGAAGCCTGGACTGCTACTGACTAATTTTTATACGTCAGCAGAAAATGCTCATCAGGTTGAACGACTTTTACTAAGGCGCCATTTCCATATATGTTATAGTGTAGCTGGTCTCTTGCAGTTCTTCATCAGATGTTCCAGATCTTCAATTTTTATACGTCATCAGAAAATGCTCATCAGGTTGAACGACTTTTGTTAAGGCACCATTTCCATATTTCTTATAGTTTAGCTGTTCTGTTATGGTTCTTCATCAGGTGTTCCAGTTTTCAAAATCAATTATAGCCTATATGTTGCCCAGACTTAATAGCTATACAACAAAAAAAGTTTCATTCAAGTCCGTCCAGTAGTTTTTGCGTGAAACGCGTACATACATACAGACAGACAGACAGACAGACAAGAAATTCCAAAAATTTTTTTTGCTTCCTATTATTCTTTTTAAGTGTCCCTCTATCCATTTTAGTCAAAAATACTAAATGTACAGACAAAATATTTTTACTGTTTTATTATATGTATAGATATATTGAACCTTTCATTCAAAAGCTATATCCATATTTAAACAAGCAAATAAAAAAGATGACATAAAAATTCAAAATTAATTATGTATCATTTTGGTATCATCATCATTGCGAAGTTGAGTGTAATTTTTCTTTTGTGATCGGTCCATCGAGATATTATGTACTTAAGTTGTATTTCGATGGATCGGTCTCAAATTTTACGCTTCCAGCCATTTGTCAAATCCAGATTGAAAGTGTAATCTTTCAATCATAGAGCTAGCAAAAATATTTTTTTATTTTTTTTTTCCTATGTCTATGCTTTCAATCTGGTTTTGACACTTGTACCACTTTATCATAGAAATAGCTCCATGACGAATTCCTTGATCACACGCCTCGATCAATCTCTGAAGATCCAGGATGGATCTAGTGAGATATATTTTCTATATTAATCACAAAAGTAATTTACTAAAAAGTCTATTTTAGTTTATATTGTTGTAAAATCATAAAAAGGTAAGTTGTTTACATAATAGGACAATTAGAAAAAACTGATTTTACGTTAATAATCCTACTAATATTATAAATGCGAAATATGAATATAATCCTAACTGACCGTGGTGTAACATGCAAACATAATAACTCTAGGTAAATGTTATCTGCTGGGAAGTAGCGTTTTGTAGTAAGTTAGGCATTTATGATTTTAAGAATCGATTGACGTTGCACTACTTGCTCGATAAATAAAAAAATTATATTGGGACAAAAATATTTAGGAACGCCTGCATTAGTCTTTATTTATCACATGAGGTAACAAGTACGATTGTAATTGAGATTCAAAATCATTGTTTAATAAAGACACCAGCTTGGTCGGAGTCAGAGGTTATCCACCGGCTGTGAGCACAGAGCCAATATTAACTGGGTATATAAATCATAATTTTAATTATCTTAGTCAGTATCTTATAGTTTTGCAAGGAGGATATTTCTTGTCGCAAATATGAACAAAACATTGGTGAGTGATGAGGTTGAATTTACAAACAATCTATTAGAATTTTTTATTTATTTCAAAAAATGAAAAGGTAAGTACTCAAAAGAATCTCTAAAAATCCCAAACTGAAATCGCTTTGAAGTATATTAATATTGTATTGTTACTATTAATAGTTACTTCTTCTGAATCTTAATGTATAAAGTAATATTCATACATAAAGCACACAATATTTAATTTAACTAAAAACTTATTTCAGATCGTGTTGGCTTTAGTAGCCCTGTTTACAATCAGCGCGGCCATGCCTCAAGGTAACTAAAAAATATTCAAATAAAACCTATAATCGGGCCGAAACCTAAACTCTCGTATGACGTATGTCAGTTTGACAATAATAGTGATGTACCTAAACACGAGTAGCTACGATTATTTGATTTTACGTTAAAAAAAACAAATCCAAATAAAATAATTATTTTTATTAATCAGAAGTCTGAACCATCAAAGTAGCTGTCATAGTCACTAACATGGATAATAAATTAATGGTGAATAATATTATCTACTCTGGATGTCACGATTCGATACGATTGCGCGAATTCTTGTCCCTCTTTCTATTATTTTTTTATTGCATTATTGTTATTTTTTTAAATTCTAAAGTGCAATAATTGTTATATTTAGCATTTAAACATCAATAACAAACCTTATTAAATAAATCGAAAAATTAAACGATGTATCGCGATTTTTTATATTTTCACGATCGATTTATTGTAGCCGGATGCAATGGAACTCTCTAAACGGGCAAGCCGGAAGTTCAAGTACTACATTTCCGCGCATAGATTTAAAAATCTAAAAAAATCGGAACTTCATGGGCTTGACCCTGATGACACCTGTCATACGGGAGTTTAGGTTTCGGCCCGATTATAATTATATTATTTACTTTAAATTATTATGCGTCACGTCACGCTCTGTACGTACACTATATGAATAAGTTCCTAATTGCCAAATAATAACGAAGTATTTTATAATAATTGTAATTTTATAGTATTTTATATAAAATTTTTTCCAAAAAAATGAACCGACTTCCATCATAAAACTTAAAATCATGAAATAACAACAAAGAAAAATGTATTGGCATGCTACCTACTGAATGAGGTGAAGTCGGTGCCAAGTGCAGAAGTAAGGGCGTTATGTAGGCATTTTATATATATGTATACACGATTATAATGTAAATTTAGATTTTTTTTTCGGCACCGACTTCACCTCATTCAGTAGGTAGCATGCCAATACATTTTTCTTTGTTGTTATTTCATGATTTTAAGTTTTATGATGGAAGTCGGTTCATTTTTTTGGAAAAAAGTTTTATTTTATAATTTTTAGTACTTCTACGCTTATTTTCTTTAATAAAAACTTAAACTTTTCTTCTGGCCGAAAATAAAGAATTAAGAATTCGAAACTTTTTATGTCAGTCTGATTTGAAATGTCAGAACATGTCAAATTGTCTATTATTTTTAGCACATAAATAGACCGAGAGCCCGCGACGACCAAACCCTCCTTATTTTAAAAATGCGGAATGTTTCTCTGCGTGGTATATACGGGTAAAAATATAAGCGACTAGGTATGAAGTTTGGATCTTAGTTTCTTATGCAGGTAATATGGCTAGCAAGGATGATGTTTATAGGTAAAAAAAGTACCCTTGGGGCCTCTCAAAGTAACATTAAATTCAGATTTTGTAATAAAACAAATATAACTATAATTTAGTAAAGTGACAATGTCTGGCAGGGGTTTATATCTACACCAATTGCCTGGTAATGGATGGCGTGATTTCTAATATTTTTCGGAATAAAATCTTTAAAAAACTTTACTTTGAGGAAATTGAGCTACCACTTTATATGCTATTGCTACAAATTATCTGCCTAAGTAATCATGATCCAATTTTTATAGTCGCTAATCGCTATTTCTATGTTGGGGACATACACAGAAAATCTTGAGTTTTAATAAAATAAGGAAGGGCATGCTGTCGCGGGCTTTTGCTCTATAATGCAATGTTGATCTTTTTATTATTTGTTAGGTATCTTTAAAATTACCGAACAGATTCGGACGTGGTTAAAATGGGACCAACTTGGGAATAAACCCATTCGAATAAAAAAACAATTTTGGAAATCAGTCCTCAATTGGCGGAGAAATCGGCGAACATACATAAAAAAAAACATACATACATCGAAACATATAACCTCCTCCTTTTTTGGGAAGTCGGTTGAAAATACTTCGTTATTATTTGGTACACTCGAAATAAAAAGAGCATTTTACGCAACTATGACTAAAACTTGACAAACTTAAATATTTGCATGCCTCAGTCAGGTTATGAGTGAGGAAACTGTAAACGTAACCACCATCTATGATTTGACAACTTTTATCCTAATCCTATTTAATATTATAAATGCGAAAGTGAATTTGTTTATTTTATTTGTTAACTATTCACGCTTTATCTACTGAACCAATCTTCCTGAAATTTCACAAACATAGAATAGAGGTAATGCTAAGGACCTAAGTACCTTTAAGTTAATAATAAGAAGTTAAAGGTACTAAGGTCGTGTTATCGTAATATTAAATTAATAATGATTTTTTGTTTCAGTTTCAGTCGTTGATGGAGGTAAGTTGTTGAAAAGGTCACTTAGCAGTTTATTTACCTTTATTTTTTTTTATTAATCAATACAGTTATTACATAAAATACAGTTTTTACAAAAAGAATACAAAAGCATGTAAGAATAGATATGAACCTTCATGTCTTGCAAACAATAACAGCATACAGCTTATTAATAATGTTTTGTTTGTTTTGACCATGGCCTGTGTGTGACTACCGCCATTTTGACTTCCACAAACAAGATCATTAGGTTTTTTAAAACTTAGAAAAAAATATTCGATGTATGTGTAAACAATAGAACACCAGCAAACAAGAAATACATCACATAAATAAGATTAATAAAATCAGATTTAAAAGATGTTTTACCAAAATAATTGTGCCTATCGTATATTTTTCAGTCAACGTAGTCGACGGTCAGCCCACGGGTCAACAGCCGGATCAAGGTAACTATTTTATAAACTTCTTATATTTTTGGCATATGATTTTTTAATTAGTGTCCAGAAAGATCTTAATACATAAAAGGCGTGAAAAAGTAATATCGATACAGTTATACTTGAATTGAGGAGTTCCCTCATTGGGAGCTGCTCCGAGATGTACCAGGTCAAACTTATAATAAAACATTTTCATCTGAACTGAAGACACATGTAAAATTTCAACTCCGTAGAACAAGTGGAAATGCCAGTAGTATCTTACATCGAGATATTATGTACTAAATTCTTATTTAGTTTGCAGTATTTGAACCAAACTCGACCGACGATGAGACCGTTCGACCAAAACTTGTAAGCTCTTTTCTCGCAACTCTTGGCTCTATCTACCCCATCAGGGAGAAAGACTTGATTATCTGTATTGTATAATAATAAAAAAACAATTTATACGTATTTTAATCCTATTCAGAAACGTTTAATTGTTGTTATTTACTTTTCAGTTCATGTTGTTGACGGCCAGCCAGATCAAGGTAAGTAATAAAGTTTATATGTAAATTTATTTACATAGCGTTTATAGTAGACCGCATATTGACTTGTGTTATGGTGAGAATCTCTCTTTTTCCTCTTCCTCTAAACCTGTATACTACATTGCCGATGGTCGCGGTCATTATCAAGAAAATAACACTACTATCTTGGCAGTAGTGGTTTGCCGTTGCTTTCTACATTTCTCACTAACTAGAGCGCCTAATAATAAACGCCTAATATAAAACAGCCTATCCCATCTGGTAAATTGCTCTCTGTTTTCCACCGGTGACTAGTGGTAACTTCTTTAGTGTATTACTACGATCCTACTAATGTTATGTATGAAAGTTTGGATGTGAGTTTATGAGTATATTTGTTACTCAATCACATAAAATCTAATGGAAGAATTTTAATGAAATTTGTTACTCGGGTAGAAAAACACCGCGAATAGCCCATAGGGTTTTTAACCCGAAATTCTCATGAGTGCGAAGCCCCGGCTCACTCATAATTTTAACTGACACAAATTAGTATTAGTATGTTATTTAATTTGTTTGTCATTTGTTTCAGTTCAAGTGGTCGATGGAGGTAAGAAGTTTTTTTTATTGTAATTTCTATTTACTTAAAATAAAAGCATTAGAATAATAAACTATGTATTTTTGTGCTATTTTAAGATTGTGAGAGACTGTTGTCTGAACAGAGCTTGTATCTGCACCAGCCATATAATTTGTTTAAAGAAATAACCGACTTCATTAATTAATAGGCTGTAGTAAAATATATGGGTCATTCTTCTTTTTAACCTACAATTTGATAAAACATTTAGCACAATTTCCAAAAAAATATATAAAGCTTCCTTAACAGTATGTATGGATATTCTGATAGCAGAAGTTCTATTCTATCGGAAAAAGTTTTTAGCCGAGAAGTTCACAGATTTTTGTACGATTTTTATGACCTGAAAGTTGGATTCGACAAAAAAATTTACACCTCCGTCACGAAATCTTTTATTTTATTCTATCGAATACTCTTCATCAAATAACTTGTACTTTTGAAATACATTAATAAACTAAAGGAACTTTTAGAAAACATATAAAACTAATACATTTGTATTTAAAAAATATGTTTTATTCATGATCTTATTTCACTCTGTAACATTTTATGCTAATATAAAGTATATTTTTGAAATAAATCAATTTGTACTATCATTTACGAATTAATACGAATATCACAGACGGCTATATCATCAATTATTATAAATATAAATTTTCCAATGTTGCACTTGTCATAACAAAATATATTAACGCCCAAACCAATTTTCCTTACAGAAGACGACGTAGTGATAGAGTGGTTATTCTAAGGGATACCAGGCTGCGTTTTGGAATAAAACAGGTTTATATTTCTGGAATAATTTATTTTGTTATTTTCATATAAAATAAGACGATATCCCAATAAAGTATTTGAAGCGGTGGTGGCCTAGTGGTAGAGCGCCCGCCTGTGGATGCAAAATCCTAGGTTCGAGTCCTGCTCGGGCTACATTAGTTTGTATACCAATCTGACTCATGTTAGTCTCATCGACCACCACTTGCTTCCGGTGAAGGAAACATCGTGAGGAAACCTGCACTCTGTGTTGATGATTATCAGCTAGTGTGTGAAATGGAGAAGGCAATGGTAAACCACTCCATTAAAATTGCCAAGAGAGTCGATCGTATTTCATTCCATATGATGACCACGACCCTCAGTCATGAGGAAATACGACTAAAGAGAGACTTGTGCAGTGTAGTATTCTTAGGTTTGCCATTACATTTATCAGGCAATCAGAAAATTATTTATAAATGAGAAAACTCATCCGCTCTATAAAATTATTCTGTTTATAAAAAAAGGGTCTATAATATAAGCCCAATAAAAACCAAATTCTGTTGAAGGTAACTAATCATCTTGAAACGCCGCCGCCGCTTTAGATCCTGAGATATCCTAACTAACATTATAAATTCGAAAGTGAGTTTGTTTGTTTATTTATTTGTTTGTTACCTCTTCACGCTTTATCTACTGAACCCATCTTCCTGAAATTTCGCATGCACATAGTTGAAAGTACTGAGAAGGACATAATATGGTACCTTTCATCCCGGAAAAAAGGACTGTCCCCGTGGGAAATTCACGCGGGCGAAGCCGCAGGCAAAAGCTAGTTCACAATAAAATAATACACGTGGACGAATTCGCGGGCCAAAGCTGAATGTAAAACAATCTAAGAGTATGTTCAGTTGAATGTTTACGATCCAAAGCATTGCCAGTTAACATTCCGAGGGGTTCTAAACAGCGTGTAAACCAATTGTCGACGGCTGGACCACGACATAACACCCGATTTCCTGTGGGCGAAGTGCGACCTGTTTCGGACGACTATTTGAGGTCAAGGCAAAGGTAATTGAAGTATACTTGAAGATCACTATGTTGATTTGGCCCAGACAACAAATTTGTTGAAATTGGATCCTGCTAATGGAAATTCATAACCATGTGTGAAAAAAAAAATAAACCTTTCCGGCGAACCATAGTTTCAGGTGTACCAAGGGCGTTTTCTTCCCGTAGGAAGAAACCGCCCTTAGACACCTAGGTGGATCGATTAATTAGGTGGAAGGCGGTTTGTGAGTGGAAAAGATGTAAAGGATAATTTTCGTATATCCCTGAATGTGCACAGTGTTGTAAGACTAAAAGATTCCTAAATAGTGGACTCTTTGCTCAGGTCATAAAAAAATTGTAACTTGTAAAGGGGTTGTTGCACAAAATGTATAGGGAGTCGGCTATATCATAAGCACCTGTCTGAACTTTTCATTTTTGGGTCAGTATTAATGCTTTATAAGTAAATCCGATAAATACGTAGCCTTTTTATGGTACATTTAGTCAACAAAATCGTAATGAAGGTTATGCGAGTTCCGCCAAAATGGCCGACATCCATTATGATTTGACGTTGACGCGCTTCATTTGACAGTTCCGATTTCCGCGGGAAAGAATTATTTATTTTATATATTATTCATCTATTTATGTGAAATACACATATGATTTTGTGATATTGCATGTAACATGTGTTTGGAACATTTACTTTAATTAATTTTTTAAAATAAAACGAAAATATCGAGCATGTATCTGATTTTCTGTATCATAATTTCTGAACATACGTACGGGCGCCATGTCAGTATCGCCATTATACGATATTAAGCGATATTAAATGTATTTTTGTACCATAACAAGATATTGAACAAACAAATATATGATGGTCTTAATTGGTTTTTGATATTATTTCTGATTTTTGGGGAACTGTTCATGATATAGCCTGCTATACAACGTGCCCTTTGTAATATCAAGTGATGACAAATTAACTTATTGTTAAAAATTAAAAAATCCTGTAAAAGCAAATTCTTCTAAACATATATCATTCTAAAGGTTGAGAGTCATTACACTTAACAACAATTCAAATAACATAACATGTAACAAAAAATCTACGAGTACTTAGCGACTTCGAATTACGATTACAAATGTATTGGGCTTTTTTCCGTATTTTTTATAAGTAGATTAAAAACGATGACGAAACAGCCAAGCTACATAATAAGCCACTAAGGTGTAGAGTTTGTGAAATTAGGGCTTGTAGAGTTAGGGTATGTAGAGTTACAAACTTGCGGCCTACATAAGATCTGGGGCCCTATTTTTGAAAGTGTGACTCACCAAAAAAGCGTGAGCCGAATGATTTTTCATTCGATATCCATTATTCCGTATTTTTGAATTGTCTATGTCGAATAATTCGCAACTCGAACGTTTTTTTATGTCAAAATCATGAATGACATAGACAACCGGATACGGATGTAGATTTTCATTTTTTCGTTCCGTTCAATGCTTACGTTCTCTTTGATTGAAAATTTACGAACATTTTTTTTACGATTCGTTACCGATTCGGTTTACGTTGCGTAGAATAGGTACCCATAGCAGAAATTATTTCTCGCATTATTTTCATATCACTGGCAACATTGCTAGACGAGTGATTTAAAAAATACGGCTTTTATGTTTTTAGTGACATAGTAGGACGAGTGTGACATAATAGTCATAATAGACGTTTTCGGCGGTATGTCATAATTTCAAAAATAGGGCCCCTAACTCACTTTTTGACAGTGCGAGCCATATGGTCTCCTCTTGGCAACATTTTGCATGAAAATGTTTTTGGTCGGATATATTTTATTAATTCAGCAATAAAAAAAATCACTTAATTACTTTGAATACCTAAATTATATAAAATTGCATGGCATGAAGTTTTGCAAATGTGAGTTTCTGTTATTTGTAAAGTGATACCGAAAGAGTCCGCAAGTACCTACACATATTTATCAAGTAAGTAGATTCAATGACTGTCATTCATACAAACAATGGAGCCATTGTGCAGCTCAATGCAAGTAAGAAAATACTTACGTAATGTTAAACGTAGTATCGGGTGAAAAACTAACACATGTAGACGTACTTACGGTGTAGTATTTTAATCATATCTATATGAAAATATGTCGTAGGCTCATTGAAGACTCCGAGCTCGATGACATCACGAACTAAAAGAGTTACAACTGGCACTAATTGAATGCGGCGAGTGGCCCGATCGCAAGCTGCGCTGTTCCAATCTAACCTCGTTTGCTGCACGCCTCGCACTTTCCGAGTGACAAATATAAACATATTAATACAAATGGGCGCTGATATCGCAGGATTCATCTGTGCAGTAGTCTTGGTAAGTAAACTTAATTCCATAATTTAATAATATTGCAATTCAGTAAATATTCATTCATTGTCGCAGGCGGCATTGGTCATCGCGTGGATTGCATACTGCATGTTCGTTCGAGAACGTCATAAGTCGGAGTACCATCAGTATGATATAAGCGACTTGCAGCGACGACAGTGCAAGGCGGCCGAGTTAGCGGAGAGCAACACTGAAGTTAAAGAAGAGAAGTCAGGTATACGAGCTGGTATTTTTATACTGCCTTCTCGGCACAAACACAAAGACGAAGACTATGAGAAACGACCTGATTATCCCGAGAGCCCGGCTCCTAGAATGGTCGGGACGGACAGACTAATTGAGATTCTCAATGATAGTGTTGATGTTCACACTAAAGAAGGTATCTACGAAGTGGATAGTGGAGCGCCATACCATAGCGAAGTGTAATGTGCCAGTGACTACCTACTACTGCTTGCTTTGTCACCTTCACGCACTGTAACCACTTACTAACATAACGCATAGCATATAATAGTTGTTATATCTTTTGGAGAACTTGTTTGACCAAAATATTATAAATAAAATTCGCTGTTTTTGAATTGCAGTCTTATACAAATTTGAATTTTTATACAAATATTAGAATCAAAACAATTGCACACTGTGTCATATCAAACAATAATATTATATTGTGTTTTCAGAGTAAAGTAACTTTCATCCTCAATCTTGACTGGAATAAAAAAAGATCTTTTGAATTATATACTTTATTTAACCTAGACTATAACATATCCCCTGTAATTAACAAGATATTATTCTTAATACACATAAATAAAAAAAATTTGTTTAAAAAAGCCTGTATTTTTTATATTTTTAAGTTTAATAGTATACAGTCTCTCGAAGACTTTTATCTGTCACCTTTATTTATTTGTCTTTTAACGAGAGTAGCGCTTTCGTTTAATTTTTTTACGAAAAAAATACTGCGAAAAGATTTTGTTTACCTCCAAAATTTTACATAAAAATATAATATTTACAATAATAATCCAACACATTATATCTTACGGTAAACCGTTAGATATAATGAAAAAACAATATAAATATTTTTTTTGTAATTTCATTTTAATGATGCTAGATCTGAAATGAATTAGAGTTTGAATTAATGAAGGTTGATTGACATGTCCAATTTTACCAACTGCACTGCACTGCCCAAACATGCGAATCACTAAGTAGCCCGCTCCTTTTCACTTATAAGGGAAAAGAGTGAGGTAGGAGCTGCAAACCAGTCGGCTATAGAGAGTATTAAGAACATGTATACCTATTACTTCCATGATTAAGAATCAGACTATTGCGTAAGGCCTTTGACCCCGTCAGCCATTTTGTCGAAAACGCTTTTCTCTGTAGGTTTGAACACGTGCACTACGGCGTCTCCTGCGTCGCTCAGGGTCTTCACCATCTCTCCCCAGGCGCTTTTGATAGACTCCATGACGTCACGCTTATCCCGCAGGTTTCTCTCCTCAGGGAAAGCCGATACTACGACAAGGAGCTGGAAATAATGTATGTCATTGAAATAAGTACAATTTATATTTATACAAGCTAATTATTAAAAAATAAAAAACAAGACTGACAACTCACATAGCCTATGTCAGTCGTAGAAATACAAGGAATCTAAAAATACCTCTCACGTCAAAATCTGTTAAGCGCTTCAGGACTTATGGTGGAAAAAAGATACTTACATACATACATACATGAACCCTGAAAACATAACACTCCTTTTTTGGTCAGTCGTGTAAAAATTGGACGCTTGACGCTGACCGGCATATTGGTAATGAACAGAGACGAAACCAATGACCGTAGAAACTTGAAATTTTGCAGACAGGCTTTTAAGGATTTTAGCATTGGAGGAATTTTGGAAATTCCACCCTAAGGAGGTGAGATGGGACGCGGGCGAAGCCGAGAGGAAAGCTAGTAGCACATTTATTTGGTCAAGTTCAGAAAAAAAAAGTTACTAAACAATGTTAAATAAAAATGCACAGAATGCGTAAAAAATGACTAATAGATATTGACACCCATCGTCTTTAAGATCATATGGCATACTTCCACTTGACCTAGAATGAAATTTGGCAGCCAACAGTATTTCGTACTTGTAAAAGATCAAATATGGAAACTGTTGACAGTAATCTGTAGGAGAAAGCCGGGAGCCACAGATAAAGCACGAAGACGAAATGTTAAGTAAACATTTCAGGAGATGAAGGAACATCCAGGCTGAGATAGTAACGATATGAAGGGTCAGGTTAGAAAGAAAGTTACATTCGGAATCCTACTAATATTATAAATGCAAAAGTTTGTGAGGATGTTTCTTACTCAATCACGCAAAATCTAGTGGACGGTTTTCCATAAAATTTGGTATACGGGTAGAAAAATACCGGGAATAAAACATAGGGTACTTTTTATCTCGTAATTCCCACGGGAGTGAAGCCCCGGGGCGCGGCTAGTAAATAATATATTTTTTTTCAAGTTCCTAACCAAACCCGCGACCGGTATTCGGGTCAGGTTCGGAATAATTTGTGACAATCCATTGAGATCAATACATATTCTATTAGAAGTGCAGCTCATAGATAAACATAGACAATGTAAGTGGACTGTATTATCACGAAGTAGTAAGTATGGTATCTACAAAATTACAAAAAATATACACTTACGACACAAACGAGAATTACAAGCCGGAAATCCATTACTGTTCCAATAAAACTTTTAGTGTTAAAACTGATTAATTTAATACAACATATGTTGTCTCAGTGAAGCCTGGACTGCTACTGGACACAAAGGATCAACAGGAACTTCAAATTCGCTGTAACACGCACGTGTGTCGCAGTAATCAGGCGAGCAGACAAAATAACACAGGACAAAGACTTGGTTCGTAATGCTCGAGGGCTGTACCCCAGTAGTACTATTACTTATTCTGTGCCTCAGTACACTTACGGCGGCCCTGATCTATTTCTCTGAGTGGCCCCAACATAAAATACCACCAATTCGACAAATTATTATATGAGAAGGGGCAGATCATACAAAGAGAAGCCCCACGTTACTCCAGGGGAGAACTTAGAAACTTGTTAATTTCCTCGCGAACAAAGTTGAGGTCAAAAGCTAGTTGACAATAAAATGGTTGCCTTTTTAAATAGGTACCAACTTAATTTTCAGGTTTGTTTTCGTAACAAAAAAGATCCTTTTAAAATAACATTGTATTTATAGGTAGGCACTTAAATTAAAATAAAATAAAATTTGGGCGTAATATTACATTTATTGCATTATATCATATTTTCTAATAGGTATATAGTTTAAAGAACACACATACACTTTATTTAAACTATAAAACTTTTTTCGTCTTGTCATGTCAAAATAATTATGTTAAACTTAAAAATAAACTAAATTTTACTATAAACTATTTTCTTTAAGTAGCCTATGGAGGTGTCCCACTTCTGATAAAAGGTACTACTACCCTTTCTCTTTCCACAATTCTCTGACGAGTGTATACAGTTACAAAGTAAAGGTTTTTTGTTAAATAAAGTATACAATATTTTCTTTATTTTTCCTTTGGTTTGGTTTTGGTTTGTCCTTGATCAGTTTTTTTGAAATATTAAAAACCGATGAGATTAAAATCTATTTTATTTTATTTATTTATGAAATAAAACATTTATTATAATAATGAAGTACTGTGCCCGCACTATTTGATTGGTTACGCAGTGGTTTCGCATGATTGTACAAGTTATATATATGTATATATCTAATACGTATTATAGAAGCGTTACGAATCAGAAAATCGAATGGCTCCATGATATTGCGATTATATAAATCAACACGAGTTATCCATGACTATTTATATAAAAAGCTGCCAAGTGCGATTCGGACTCACTTTCATACCACTTAACCTTAAATATAAAACCTATTTACATACCTATAAATTGATACAAAATTATTTTTGACAAAAATGTAGCCTATGTTTAAGCTCGGGTCTTCTATACCTATTCATACCTACAAAATTATAACTTTTATTGCACCCCTTCTTAAGAACTTATAGAATTGTTTCATGGCACCTAAAAATCCTGATCTATAAATTTATGAAGGCCAATTTTTTTAAATATTTACGGCAATAATGTGACATGCTTTGCGTGTACCCTCAGTGCGCGAGTTTTACTCGCACTAGGCTTTAACTGCGCGATCATTTATTAGAATATACTATTAAAGCGGTGCACAGTATTGCCGGGACTTGACAAAAGTAAAAAAATGAAAATGCAGGGTGGCTAAAAATTCTTATCGTTCCATAAACTACGATAGTTTCTCCACATGGTAAGATATTACCTATATTTATTTTCTAATATACTTGGGAGATTGAGCCATTTGAAGTTGGAGTATTTGTCGCTCGTGTTTTTCTGCTTAAAAAAGTGCAATATTTGAATTTGAATTCTGGGCTTGTTTTTCAAAATATATTGACAATAATGATATCATTGTAATAAGGTATCTTTCTATTTTATGATAACGTAAATATTACCTTAAAATAATAAAGCTTAATAATAGAAAAAAAATATTTAAAATTATACCAAATAAAATCAACAAAAAGTAAGTTAATTAGTGAAAACGGATTAGTTCTCCACACTTCTCCACTTTGAAAATAGTATGAGTATATTCCTGAGGTCTTCTACTATTAGGAGAAATCAAATTTTTTTACGGATTTATACGGATGGATTTTTTATGATTTTTTTTCTCTAATAGGAAACTAGCTTGTGCCCGCGAAATTCGTCCGCGCGTAATTTACAATTGTTAATTTTTCCGGTTTTAAGTTGTGTATCAAGATGAAACCTACGCCAGATTTTAAGTAAGACCTCCTATAATACAACAGTGAAAACCGCATCAAATTTGGTTCAGTAGTTTTGTGCGCGATGCGCGTACAAACATACAGACAGAAAAACAGACAGACAAGACAAAAATTCTAAAAAAAATTGGTTTGGCTTCCATTAGCCTTATAGAGACCCCTCGTAATGTTATTCTTAGATATCTCTTATGTACATACACAGTCCGTTATGATTGATGATAATCGAGAAATTAGTAGGTGTGAATTGGCCAATTTTATATTTGACGATCCTGTCAATAATTGGGACAGCAAACTTATTCATCTTGAAAACTTTGTAATTGAGAAGACCACCACCTCCCTAGACTAACTACTTTAGCTGAAAAAAAAATCGGCAATTTTTTTTTCAAAACTTCAAATATATACTAAGCCTACCTGCTATTTTTGATTATTCTTTTCAATTATTTCTTCATAAACCCACTATCCATATCATGTAATATAAGTTCCTATAATTCGCTATTTAACTATTGAAAATGTCTCAAAGTGAGAACAAATTTCCTCCGTTTTCGCCAAGTATAATAAGTGGAATATCGCGCAAAAGGAAAATGCTGCAGAACCTTATAATATTGTGAGCAAATCAGTGGCAACTCAAGTAACCTGTAATGACCTTCTGTATTTCGCTGTGTATAAAAGAACTGCTTTCGATAAAAATAAACTAGAAGTTGATACTTCAGTTCTGCCTATTTTATATAAGAGATAGAATAAGAGCCTGATGACCCACGAAATAAGGAGTTTGCAAGACTTGTGACTTTTGAGCTGGATAGTGTCCCACTGGAGAAACGATCAGCAACATATATACCAACTTAATAAATGTTATACGAATAATCAGAAGTCAGCAGAAAGAGTTGGATGAAATTAATTTGCTTAGTTTGGACAAATCACATTGAATTTGAATATTAAATAAATTAAACTTAATATGTTTTGTGAAGATCGGCTTTTTTGTTTATAAAATAACTTGTCTCTATATGATAACCCAAATATTCACATACTTCATATATACAATTATAAAATAAAGTTCCCCGTCGCTTCTGTCTGTCGCTTCTTCGATAAACTCAAAAACTATTAAACGGATTTTGATACGGCTTTCACCAATGGATTGGGTGGGTCATGAGGAAGATTTTGGTGTATAATTTACGGGGACAAAACCGCGGAAAAAGCTAGAAGTTCATTATTTCATACTTAAAAATATCATAACACGTTTCAATAACTTATAACTCGTGTTTATAATATTAAATGATGTTCAAGTGTAAAAATTATATTGATCCATAATATTTTAAAGCTTAACAAATAATTTACAAGTCATAGTAATCGTGAAATAATTTTGTCAAGTACTTTGTATGGGGCGGACATACTGTGCGGTGGTGGCCGAGTGGTACGGCGCTCGCCTGTGGATGCAAAATCCCAGGTTCGAATCCTGCCCGGGCTACATGAGTTTGTATACCATTCTGACTTATGTTAGTTTTTATCGACCACCATTTGCTTCCAGTGAAGAAAAACATCGTGAGGCAACCTGTACTCTGGTTGATGATTATCAGCTAGTGTGTGAAATGGAGAAGCAATGGCACAACCACTCTATTAAAATTGCCAAGAGAGTCGTTGTGTGTGTTTCATTCCATATAATGACCACGACCCTCAGTCATAAGGAAAATACGACTAAAGAGAGAGATTACATAATCACTGTAAAATCCTTAAACATACTCAAGTCATTAACGAAAGAGCGGGGAACTCTTACACAGGCTTCTTGCCTAATAGAGCTCCCCGGCCTTGTTTTATAATTAGTAACAATTTCTGCACCTTGTACTTGAAGCATCAATATAAAAACATTTTTTTATGGTCACCCTATTTCGTGAATTAGGTAATCGCCAAGCACCGGAGGCGGCCGGTAGCGGCGATGAGTTGCTGCCGGTTCACTAATGTTTCACCAAAAAACCTTTCACAAACCATCACTTTATAAACTATCACTTAAAAAGCTATACCTTTTAAAAATGTTTCATTTTACAAACTCGTTATTTTAAAAACGTTTCATTTTACAAACTTTTTTTTTATGTTTTACTCTACAAATGTATCGAGTATAAAACTTTTATTTTATTAAATTAAGTTTTATTTCATCAAATAACTCTCTTGACAAAAACATCATTTTACAAAGAAAATTTTTAATTAGGGGCTAAAATACCCTAAACTTTTTTTCACCCTCAAAGGCTTTCTGGGTGGCCATAAAAAATAAAGTAAACCTAACTTCTTGTCCGCCCTCAACGTATTTCCGGGTGGTCATAAAAAAATAACCTGAACCTAACTTCTTCTCCACCCTCAAAGTCTTTCCGGGTGGTCACAAAAAAATAACCTAAACCTAACTTCTTCTCCGCCCTCAAAGTCTTTCCGGGTGGTCATAAAAAAAATAACCTGAACCTAACTTTTTTTCCGCCCTCAAAGTCTTTGGGGCCGTCCATTAATCACGTGATCTGTTTTGGTGGTGAGGTTTAAGACTACCCCCCTACCCCCACCCAACATCACGTGCATTTTTAGTATCTACAAAACCTTACTTCTTTTACGCCCTCAAAGTATCCGAGTGATCATAAAAAAATAACCTGAACCCAATTTATTTTCTGCTCTGAAGTCTTTCCCGACCTTTGACCACCTGGTCATAAAAAAATAATCTGAACCTAACTTCTTTTACGTCCTCAAATTCATAAAAAAAAATAACCTGAACCTAACTTGATTCCTGCCAATAATAATATATTTTATTGATTTAAAAAATATCTTTTATGAAATAGATATCTTCTAGTTTAATAAATTTTATTTATCAAACGATGTATTTGCCATAAGATATTTTGTCTAATGTTGTTTTACCAATTGAAGATTTGGTTAAATAATTTGTTTGATCATTTTTTAAAAGGATGAGTTTATCAAAGCATATGTTTTTCAAATGTGTAGTTTTACAAACGTTGTTTATAAAATGATTGTTTTTGAAATAGTAATTTGTAATATGAGGGTGTACCGTTGCGGCCACATCACACCGCCTGATATCACGAATATACACTTACTGTAACTCAACCAACTCATTAAATATTTAACTAATATTTTTTTTTAGAAATAGCTACATAAAACACACATTTTAATAACAAATATGAATAATCGTCTCTTAGATAATATTACAGGACAAGCAACAAAAAAATGAACGCGAACGGGACAATTTTACGGAGGTTGTGCCGTTCAAATTTTCAAAAAAGAGGAAACTTTCTTGGAAATGCTAAATGGAAAAAATTCTTAAAAACCAGAGTTCTGCTCTTGCCGGTGGAGTATTTGTAAGCTTTCGTTCGCATGCTGGCTGTATTCATTTATATGTTTTATGCGTGCATAACTCCGACATTTATGGACTTAATGTTCGAAAGAGGAAATATCCGTATTGTTTCCATAAATCCTGCAGTCCCGTGGAAGTCCCTTGGGAGCACACTTCACATTAGTCATGGATGGACCTTAATGCTTGTCTAAGGTGCTTACAGAAAACATTATATAAAGTATAATTAATTTTATAAATGAGTGTTAAATTTCATTCGCCTCTTTTTATTCTTATAGCAAACTTCCTGGGGCCTTATTATTGAAAGTGTGAATAGACTTATGTCGCACTCGTCCTAATATGCCACTAAAAACATAAAAGCCGCATGTTTGAATCATTCTTCTAACAATGCTGCTTCTAACAGTGATATGAAAATAATGCGTGAAACAATTTCTGATCCATACTTCGCAACAAAAACCGAATGGGTGGGTAACGAATCGTTAAAAAAATGTTCGTGAATTTTCAATCAAAGAGAATGTAAGCGTTAAACGGAACGCAAAAATTAAAATTCTAATAGACACCATCTATATCCGTATCCGGTTGTCATTGTCATTCAAGATTTTCACGTAAAAATCGTTCGACTACCAAATCATACGAAAACGAGTGGTAGACTACTCGTTGCGAATTATTCGACATAGACAATTCAAAAATACGGAATAATTGATATCGAATGAAAAATCATTCGGCTCACGCGTTTTTGGTGAGTCACACCCTCAAAAATAGGGCCCCTGGTATGTTAATTGTTTTCTTTTTGCCAAACAAACCCATTAGCCAGTCCCAAAATTTGACAAGTTGCTTATATATATATCTAAATGGAGTAGCAATCCAATCCCAAACTGCGTTTGCGTCACGTCGGTGCCGTGATGGTGAATTTGTTTTCATTGTACAAAATAGTATGAGGGACAGTAAAGCTAACAATACCTGTAAATAAAAAAATAACGTCACAATCTCACTCGTAAGATAAATATATTAATTGTGGATGACAAAGTCTGTGGCTGAAGTCTGATAAACTTTGAAATATATATATATCTATATATATAACTCAGAGGTGACTGACTGACTGACATAGTGATCTATCAACGCACAGCCCAAACCACTGGACGGATGGGGCTGAAATTTGGCATGCAGGTAGATGTTATGACGTAGGCATCCGCTAAGAAAGGATTAACGTGAGCGAAGCCGCGGGCGCCAGCTAGTAATAATACAAATAAGTACTTTCATTATTTCCGCCAACTTTAACTACAGTAGTATGTATAAATATTAATTGGCAAGTACACACTGATGATCAGACATGACATTTTTCAAACATCTACGACTACTAGCTACAATAAATATAACACAAAACGTACCAAGAAAATGCACCACTTATTTCTCGACATAACAACGAGAACTTAGTAATACGCAGTCTGCGTTGATTTATATGTCGATAAATCGTTGTATACCCGTCGAGTCTTCAGGGAAATCTTCTGTTTCATGTATCCAAATATTTGAAATTACCACCTGACACATACATTTCAGTTTTAAAATATGAAATTTAGGTACCTAAAGTGATTGTCACCAACCGTTGTAAAGTTCAAGATAGGAATGGAACATATTTAAACAGAAGCATCGACACGGATATTGTTATATGAATTAGACAGCTTTATCATTGCATGAATAATAATTAATAACAAAAAATATGCCATTGTCATAGATGTTGGTTAACATTTTAATGCATAAGACGGTTAACATATATTATCATATGCACAATGTTATAACAATCTATCTATACATACAGGGTGTTTGGGTAAACACCTGCAACCTCTCTAGGGGTGAAAGTATTCATGAATATGAGCAACTTTTTGTATGGGACCGACTCTGAAATCTCAATAAAAAATCTGCTGTTCCACAGCTGCTGTACATTTTGGGCGAGGAGTTATTGTAAAACTTATGTAAGTACATAAGTACCTTATGCTGATAATTTGTATTACTGCTCGAATTGAGTATAAATCCTATAAAAGTGATAGGATTCAGTGGGAAAGAAAATTGCTACGGATCCCTATTCAATGCGTGGCTTGACACACACTTGGCCTGCTGAACTACAGGTTTAGTAAAATGTGAAAATCTTCACAATTTAAATTTTCACAATTTCTACCTTACTGCTCACCTACGCTATATAATAATAAACCTATAAGCAAAATTTCAAGTTAATACGTTCAGTAGTTTTATCTCTGCTATAGCGTAAGTGAGCACTAAGCTAGAAATTTTGGAAATTTAACCCCTAATAAAATGGGGTTCAAAGTTTGTATGAAACGTCGCCATTTTTGACGCGAGACTTATAAAACCTCACACTGACGTTTTTGGTTTCTGAAAATTTTACCCCTAATTATGTTATTTTTTTTTAAATTGTAGTGTCTGTCTGTAATTTCAAAATAACTGCAAATTTTAAATTGCTCAGTGTTATTAATACGTTTCCAATACCGATTTTTTTTTTTTGTCTGTCTGTTTGTCTAGGGAAATCTTCGGCTGATCCGATTTTGATGGGACTTTCACTAGAGGATTAAAGAAGTTATGGATTAACATATAGGGTAGTTTTTATCCTGGTAATATTTAGGGTTCTTTTGTGAACATTTAAAATCCCTAAAAGAAAGATTATCCGATTTAGTACGGATTTTTTTGCAGGATAAACTTACATCTTCGAAGTGGCTTATCCGAATTAGTACGGATTAAAGACGGTACATAATAACATATAGGGTGGGTTTTGACCCGAAAATAATTAGGTAGGGTTTAGTTTTTAGTTGAAATTTATCTTGAATGTTTCGAAAAGGACCAAATAAATATAATTTTAAAACTCAAAAGAACTTTGATAAAAACATTTCTTTTTGTTCTGTCTTTATTTCTTACCATTTCGTCATTTGAGTAAAGAGCTTCGTATCTCAGTCGTAGAATCAAGTTGCAGTCGTCGTACAGTTCGATTCGTAGTCGGGATGAATGAGTTTTTGTTTTTATTTAGTTAACCTTTATTATCCCACTGCTGGATAAAAGTCTCCCCATCGCCTTCCAACCTTCTTTGTTGTATATAAATTATTTTTTTTAACTTAAATTTCATAAGTGTTGTTGTTGTATTGTTTGTGTTGTTTCATAGTTGTACCTGCAGAAAATATTTGTGTCTTTCATACGAATGAAATAATCGTTATCGTTACAAGGGCGGATCCAGGTTTTTTTCTAGGGGGCACAAGAACAGTGGCGGACCATGCACTATGCATGTAGGGGGCTGGAGGTGGAGGTGCAACAAATCGACATGCACCCTGATGTTGTTGCCGCCCGCCTTAAAAGCGGGGGTGCTCTCACCACGCCACTGCACAGAAGGACTCCGATGAGCAGAAAAAAATCATTAAATTCTGTTATTTGCACTGCTCACTATTGTTCAAACTGGTGACGGCGTCGTGGGCCGGGTTGTGAGGTTCCCTCTATTATGATTGAGCTTTGCGATGACTGACCCTAGCGTCAACTCGTGAACGGGTGTTGCCAGGTTGTTGTTGTTGAAGGCCAAGTTTCAATAAAAATGATTTTGACTTTGACACTGTCATGGAATCTCCCTCCACAGTAGGTACACAAAAAAAACAGTCTGGGGTCACGTGCCCCTGTGCCCTAAATCCGCTACTGATAGTATAAATCGTAAAAACTAAATATTGAAGTAACAACAGCTAATGATATATAACTAAATATCAAACATTTTTTTAGAAAAGCTGTTCAGTGTACATTAGGGTGGAGCGAAATTACTTTTTTCTGATTTTAAATTTCTAATAGTGAAAAGTTTATGCCTTTTAGTCCCAAACATACACATTTAAAATATTATTTGAAAAAATAGGGTAACGGTCTCCGCAAGGTCATTGAACTTTTACGAAAAGTTTATTTTAGACTCAAGTTTAAAGATTTTTAATTTTAATAAAATGCCAAATATATGTATAATTCATATTAATTTCATACAAAATAATTCATCAATTTTCGATAAAAAATAATAAACAAGGTGCAATACTACGGAAAAAGAGAGTTCGGGGGTGCAAAGGAGGGTCAGTTTTCGCACGAATAATTGAAAACGCGCTTGACAATTTTTTTGACAAATATCCTATAAATTCCTAGTACTATAATGGAAATGGCTCGGAGTGCCTGTAATGTGTCGAATAATTAATTATCTTTGCAAGTTAAAGTCATATGTTTTACCAAATTACAAAGATATATGAAGTTTTACAAGTTGACGAGGTAAACTATAAGAACGTCGAAAAAACAGCCTATATTTTCAAAAATTACTAAGTTTGTCATAAAAAAATAAATATTTATGGCTTACTGCATCCTTGCCAACAGTAATTCTTTCCAGAGTTATTTAATTGTTATCAGCACATCATATAAAATGTAAAAATCTGCTCAAGCCCATCAAATGAATTTCATCTGCAGACTAAAAGTTTTCGCCGGAATAGTATAATGCTTTTTGATATTTTGGCTTGAAAATGTAAAGATTTTACTCACTGCAACTGTTCAAGATTTAAGAAAGTGCCAAAACGTGAGGAAATGTTAATTATTGTAAAGAAATATGCTCCCAAAAATATTCACAGATCGTACGTATCAGCAGTAATTTCAGGCAACTCTCCCGAAGATTTAGGCTTTACGATACGTCTACAGTTGAATAGTCGCATGTCCGTTGATTTACAAGTAAAAATCAAATGTTAGGTTTATATAGCGACGGAAAAATCATCACTTGGCCTATCACTTCGGCTACATTAATTGTGAAAGTATATGCTCCATTGTGGTTCTGTATTAAAAGAAAAACCATCTTGTAAAGACTGTACTCGGTCTCGTTTTAACATAATTTTTTACGCGATACCTTCTAGGAGATGTAGAAAGCACATTAGACCCAGTCATTTAAAGAAATGGCTATTTTGCGTACAACGACAATATTTTCTGGCTATTTTAACTGTCACGCGAAAGCAAATTCTTGAGTTGGATGCTCGTCGTAGTTTGAAGGCACGCAGTATTGCCACATCAAGAACCCCAAGATTTTTAGTAGTGGCAGATATTAATTTTAATGTTTTAATTGATAAAGAAACAATATATTGTCAAAACTATTGTTTTAAGCTACAATTTTTCATACAAGTATCGACTAAAGAAATTGGCAGTATAGTACAGTCTGGTGGCGAGAATCAGCTGTTATTCTTGAGACTTCCGTGTCCCATGCAATCTGTTAAATGAACTGTGAAGATCACAGATGAAGTAGCCACCTAACATTAAACTAAAACATCTCAATTGAGAGCCATACAGGCTAAATCAGAATTAAGAGACAAAATGCCGAAATTTGACACTAAGTGCCATTTTAGAGTGAATTAATTTAATTTTTTTAAATGTTATTTTTATTACTTTTTTCATTAAAACATATTATTTTATGCTTAATTAACACATTTTGTGTTAATTTACATAATTTGAACCCATTTACATGTCAATAAAAGGTCTTACAGGTAAAGCAAATTTTTCTAAAAAATTAAAACTTTGAAGTTAGTGCGGAGGCAAAAGATGTTGTTTAATTTATATCAAAATTGACATATAGTATTAATTTCGAGCAAGACATAAATCCCTCACTATTAGAATTCAAAATAAAGAAAAAAAATTCCCCATACATCCGCGCTCCACCCTAGTACATACCCGTATATATGATCATGAGACTCGCTACTGTCGATTATTTCAGAATATAAATTAATATTAGGTTTGTTTATATTATATTGTAACATACTGTGTAACATAGATTTATAGAAGGTTATAAGTATTTATACTTTTATATGAGATCGGAGCTCTAAACAAGAACTTTTAAATTAAAAAAAAAAATTAAATTATTTATTTATTTTTAGTTTACGGGCAAGGGAAGTAAAAATGCATTTCAGCGATAAGGCCGCCTTTTGCGCATCTTCTTCTGCCTTTAGTTTTATTTAAGTTAACTTTATGTATACCATATACTTACTCATGTGCAATAAAGTATACTGTATTGTACTATTACTTAAAACACAACCTGATGCGTGAGAGGACCATGATTTATAAGTTAATATTCCGGAAATGAAACAAGTAGAGTTTAATTTGATTCATCTAGACTAAGGTTTCTTTCCTTATTTTCTTTTCTTTCTACTTTTCGTAGTAAAGTATGTCATTTTTCGCATCCAAGCTATTGGATTGTTATAAATGTAAACTATGTCTGCGTAGCTTTCTTTAACACTTTCTATTATTCTGTTGAAAGCAGGACTAATTACAGTTGGAGTTAAAGCAGCGGGCAACTCACGCTGAGAGGTCTGTTTCGTCATTAAGACTAATTGCACAAGCAAGATCTGAAAATCATTACCTTCATGTTAATAGTGTATTAACTTATTGTAATATTATATATTGTACTAGCCACGCCCCGGGGCTTCGCTCCCGTGGGAATTTTATTCCCGGTATTTTTCTACCCGTATACCAAATTTCATCGAAATCCGTCGAGTAGATTTTGCGTGATTGAGTCACAAACATCCTCACAAACTCACATCCAAACTTTCGCATTTATAATATTACTAGCTTTAGCACATGAATTTCCCATGAAAGGTACCCCATGTGCTTCTCCGTACTTCTAACTATGTGTATGCGAAATTTCAGAAAGATTGGTTCAGTAGATAAAGCGTGAAGAGGTACAAACAAACAAACAAACAAATAAACCAACAAACAAACAAACTCACTAGAAGAGGCAACTCTTCATGCTTTATATACTGAACCAATCTTCCTCTAGAGTACTAAGAAGGACATAGAGTCATGGCTGCGCCTTGGGTGGGGCTCCGCTGGCGGGGGAATTTTTTACCCTATATCTTTTTCAATACTTCTAACAATGTGTATGGAAAATTTCAGGGGAATTGGTTCAGTGGATATAGCGTGAATGGGTAACAAACAAACTCACTTTCGCATCTATAATATTAGTTGGGATTTGGATAAATAAAATAAATAAATATATACAGACAAATCACACAGATTGAGTTAGCCCCAAAGTAAGTTCGAGACTTGTGTTATGGGATACTAATTCAACGATACTATATTTTATGACAAATACATATATAGTTAAACATCCATGGGATGGGTTTACTTTTTGAAAGTTTTACTATGATACATTTCTTTATATAGGCTCAAGCGCTTGATGAGGAAGAAATATGTAGGTACGAGTGTAGTTAATTTTAAGATCAAATAATAATAATGTTTTACAAATAAATCAAATTAATTTTACCACCAACATATACCCCATTGGTTTTCCGGTACTCAGAAATACAGGTTTTTTTATTAATTGACGGGGTCATTAGTATTAGATACTCTACTACACAATAAGTTTATTAAATCTTATTTTAATGGCGACGTACCTACCTTAGTAAATCAACAAAATTATAATTAAAATTGGAAAAACTAAAATCAATTTTCTGCTTAATTAAATATTGTTTCCAATCACGAATTTATTGAAACAGTAGCCCCCATACCATATTTGCCCACACGAATCGTAAGATAAGGTGTATACCTAACCTTCCTCTTGGATTACTACTTACATATTTTTAAAATATTCAGAATATGAGTCTGAACCCCTATTCTCAGATAGATAACGTCGTCCACTTTGTCGGCTACGTTTACTCTATGTTGGCATCACAAGCAAATATATGTAGATACATATTACGGTTAGGTACACAAATTTTCCTATGTATAGGTACTCTGTAATAAAACAATTCCATGTCATTGTAAACCATCGGATGTGCGTGCTTCAACGATTAAAGTACTTCTACGGATGTGTCAGCAATAAAGATAACTATTTTGGGGTTATCACTATCACACATGCTAATGAGTATCCAAATTGCTAAAATTACTTGCAATTAAACTAAATATAGCTCTGTGAAAAAGTATATAAACTTCGTAGTAATCTGGAAAGGTACACTTGCTAAATTCTCCTAAGTCTGTGTTTGTAGTCTTTGTGGTGAAAGGAAATATAATTTTTAGTTATTTAATTAGTAGTAAAATAGATTCTACAGTCTAACATTATGTATAAGAGCAGTTACCTAAATACTAAATACTATATAAATTTTAGATACTTCCATCCATACTTCTACTTCGTTGATATAATTACAAACTCCTGTCAAAATTATGCAAAATATTACACATACATATCAACGTTTTTAGTTTTTACCAGGCGATATAATGGTATTTATTATCATACTAGCCACACCCCGGGTCGCTCCCGGAATTTCGGGATAAAAGGTACCCTATGTGCTTTTCCCGGTATTTTTCTACCCGTATACCAAATTTCATCGAAATCCGTTTAGTACCTACATTTTGCGTGATTGAGTAACAAACATCCTCACAAACTCACAAATTCACAGACTCACAAACTCACATCCAAACTTTCGCATTTATAATATTACTATCATGTATCAAAACTAGGATAAAATGTTGTACATCGTACTTATTACTTCCATGGATAAAATAAATTAGTCTGGTCCAGGACAGTCTTCTTATTTTCGAGTGTTATAGATCAGTGGATCTTCATCCTAAAGGAGATGCCTTGACGAAAGTGTGTGATGTTCTTATGATGTTTTCCTTCAACGGAAGCAAGTGGTGGTCGACGTATATGGTTATTTTAATTCCGGCATCGACATATACCTTTGAGGCTGTAGAGACTCAGAGACACATTTCGAGCCAATAAACAAACAAACAAACAAATAAACTCACTTTCTCATTTATAATATTAGTTAGGATAGAATGAGCCTAATGTGATTCACAAATCCGTCGAAAATGGTGATCCAGTATGTTTTTTAGGTTACGGGTGTGCCCGCCTTTCCGCTCATTTTTATATATATATGTATAGTGCAATAAAGAGTTTATCTGTCATTTCTTTTTCAGATGAAACTCATTGCGTGCGTCGCCCTGGTATGCCTGGTGGGTCTGATAGCGTCCGAGCCAGTCCATCGCAGGCAGGAGCGCGGAACAGCTAACGATGAGGCGACCACGGCCACTACAACAGGAGACGCCAACTCTCAAAACATCCTCGTGTCCCTGCAGCAACTGTTCAGCTCGCCTGACAAGATGAAGGACCCAGCCAACTGGATCAGTATCATCCCATCCCTTCTGAACAAGGACAAACAAAGCTCAACCTCAACATAAACAAATTAATATTTCGGCATAGGAAATTGGTCACATATAAACAACAAAAACATATTATACGCGTTCTTATGAAAATTGAATTTTTATTCCTTTTACCTTTAAATTTTTTATTTATTAAAGATGGGTTTGCTCTTGACCACAATCTTGTCCGAGGACAGAGATGAGGTCTACGATGTGGCGAGCTTACCCAGAAGCAGCCTATTCACTCTGGTTTTGAAGAGAGTCAGGTTGTATGTGCTCGGGAACACAGACGCAGGCAGGGAGTTCCACTGCTTCGCTGTGCGCATTAAAAACGATGACGAAAAAGCGCTTGGTGCGTGCGGGGGGAATATTAACCAAGAACGGATGATAGCCCGCAGTGCGTCTGGTTGTCCGATTGAAGAAAGGGGCAGGTGGTATGAGCTCATGCAGCTCGTGAGCACACTCGCCGAAGTACAATCGGTAGAAAACCGACAAGCAGGCAACTTTTCGACGATGAGCTAGGCTGGTTACTATATTTTGAGCATACTAAACCTGCTACATATCCAAAGGACTTTCCTTTAATTGTGTTTGTATGTAATATGTATCGACTTTTTAATTAACCGCGTAACTCTCATTCTAGAATATTTTTTTTCCACCTGACCTGAAACACAAATTCCGCTAAATAGAACACATACTTAGCTTGTTGGTGTGTCCCACTGCTGGGAAAAAGTCTCCCCTTTTTTCTTGCATAGAGGTATCTCAATTGTTGCCAAACACACAGAAACGTCTACAAATCGTCCGAGTGATTCTATATGTAGACTGTCTCGATTTCGTGGTCTTGATGTTGAATTAGTTAGTACTTGTGTCTAGAGTGGGCCGATTTTTGAAAATATCATAGAATTATAACTCTTGAGTGAGGGTATCAAAAGTTAAAATATACACTTTTCAACTATTTTTTTATTTAGGTACTTTTAGATCCATAGCTCAACATTTTAAAAATATTTTTTTTTTGTTTCTTTATCCCATTTTAAAAATAATAAAAAAGACATGTTTTTTTTAAATATTTTTAAACTGGTTTGAAAGAAAATAAAAGTTATTTTGTGACCAGAACAGACCAAAATAACATAAAAATTTAATTTTTAATTATTATAGTACAAAAGCATATGAAAAATAAAATCTCATTTGCTGTCATAATTTCGCTTATTTTTAGCATTTATCACATCACAACAAAATTTTGACTCTTATTTTTGATGCTTCCAAGCTGTTTTGTTTTTTTGAGAGACCTCTATTTTATGAGTGGAATTTATGTACGATTATAGAGATTTCAGAAAAAAAATTGTGTCAAAAACGCAAAAATTCTGAGTTTTGCTAATAGTTTGAGATAGTATTGTAATAGCAATTTTTATAAATTTTGCCAAGTTTTATGGCTAAAAATAAAATATTACTCTTCAATATTACGATGCAATTAAATTTAATATTTTAGAATGTATTTTCACCCCTCAATTTTTTTTTTAATTTGTGTTCATTTTGCCATACATGTCATGGTTATAGTTTAATACGGAAAATAAAACACAAATTAAAAAAATAATAACGGGGGCGTTAATTAAGAGAAGAATTTGATATAGCACTAAAAAGTATAAAAAATGGAAAGGCTGCGGGACATGACAATATCTCTATAGAACTCATTAAATATGCCATTTGTGACCCCATCTTTGACGAACTATTTGAGCTCACACAACTCATGTACATGACAGGACATATACCCAAGGACTTCCAGACTACTAAAACTATAACATTACCGAAGAAGCTAAATACCATGAAATGCGAAGAACACAGAACGATCAGTTTAATATCTCACGCCTCTAAAATTTTAATCCAAATAATACACAATAGAATTAGACCAATAGCAGAACGTTGCATCAGTGAAGATCAATACGGATTCAGACAAGGTAAAGGTACTCGAGAAGCTATTCTGTCGTTAAGGTTAATAGGAAGCAGACGAATTGATTTAGGCCTCGATACATTCGTAGGATTTATCGATCTAGAAAAGGCCTTTGACAAAGTACAATGGGACAGAATGATGACCACCTTAAAAGAGAACGGGATAGACTACAGGGATAGAAGAATAATATATCAACTTTACAAAAATCAAGAAACAATAATACAAGTAGGAAATGAGAGTAATACTGCAAAAATTCAACAAGGAGTTAGACAAGGATGCCCATTATCACCAACAATATTTAATGTGTTTATTGAAAACGCCACTCAAAAATTAATAGAATCAGATATAGGGGATAAAATTTAACGGCAGAAAAGTATATTTTATTCGTTATGCCGATGATATAGCAGCCGTAGCTGAAAACAAGTCACAATTACAACAAATGCTAACACAGATGGATACAACTTTTCAAGAAATAGGACTGAAAATTAATACATCGAAAACAAAAGTTTTACATATAACCAGAAAAAGAATAAAAATAGCAACAAAACAAAAGACCACATTATGATAAATAAAGATGCAATAGAAATAGTTAATAAGTACAGATATTTAGGTAGTGTTATAAATAATGACTCCAGATGTAGTGCAGATATTATAGCCAGAATATCAATGGCAAAGAGGGCCTTTAATAATAAAAAACATATATTTATTTCAAAAATTAAACAAAATTTAAAAAAGAGACTTATAAAGAGTTACGTGTGGAGTATTGCCTTGTATGGAAGTGAAACCTGGACTATGGCTAAAAAGGATCGAGAACGACTGGAGGCCTTTGAAATGTGGTGTTGGAGGCGAATGGAAAGAATAAGTTGGACAGAAAAGAAGACAAACGTAGAAGTACTAGAACTTGTTAATGAAAAAAGAACGTTATTAAGAGTTATAGAATCAAGACGTGGAAAGATGTTCGGCCATCTTGTACGACATGACGATTTGATTAAAAATCTGATAGAAGGAAAAATAGAAGCTAGAAGAGGAAGAGGAAAGCCAAGAAGGGCTTATGTAGACCAAATAAAGGAAAAGGCAAAAGTTGTGTCGTACAAGGAGGTCAAAACGATGGCTGAGGATAGGGAGACATGGAAAAAACTCCACCGACAAGAACAATGTTCTTAAATTTAAATGAAATGAATGAAGAAACATTCAAATTAATCTATTTAGATATTATAAATCGCATTTCCGAGTAAATTACGATATAAGTACCTATTTGAAGTTGAAAATAACCATTTTCGTATATAAATTTTCAAAATTCGGTAGAGAGCTTAAAGATATGTATATCGAATATTTTTTTAAATTATTTTTATTATGATTGTGGATCCCTATGGTATATTTTAAAACCCCTTGACATTATTTTATCAAAAATTTTTGAAAATCGGTCCACCTTTTTACCTGGACCTACCAAGTTAGGAATTTTTAGTATCACTACGAATAAGTTTAGTCAATGAGGTCGTTCGGATTTTTTACATTTAGGTACCTGTATAATTATATTGTTGGCCTACTTTTACGACTGCTTTTATCATGACCCTACGTAAAACTAGTTTTCGGTAAACGCTTTCTTCTCAAAGAACAAAGTATTTAATATTGGGCGAAAATCAAATTTCATCACGTTTCGTTGTTTATTTTTCTGAATAAAAACAATTATTTTGCGACCCATTTGTTACACAAGGATAAAGAGATATCGTTTTCCATTTCCTCTTAAGTACGATTTCCTTTACACTGATAACACTAATTACTACAAGTTTCCCCAGTGCCTTACTTTCTTAGAAGGTGCCTTCTACTTACTTTACCATATACGTGCAACGTTATTATATTAACACATATTATTTTTTTGAAATTTTGGGCAATTTGCCTATAGAAGAGGACATTAAGAATCGAATATTCTTTCAGCTCTGACAAATATAAGTATATAATACTAGCTGCGCCCCAGGGCTTCTCTCCCGTGGGAATTTCGGGATAAAAAGTACCCTATGTGCTATTCCCGGTATTTTTCTACCCGTATACTAAATTTCATCGAAATCCGTTCAGTAGATTTAGCGTGATTGAGTAACAAACAATCTCACAAATTCACAAACTAACATCCAAACTTTTGCATTTATAATATTACTAGCTTTTGCCCGCGGCTTCGCCCGCGTGAATTTCCCACGGGAACAGTGCTTTTTCCCGGGATAAAAAGTAGCCTATGTGCTATTCCAGGTCATTATCTACCTCTGTATCAAATTTCATCGAAATCCGTCCAGTAGATTTTGCGTGATTGAGTAACAAACATCCTCACAAACTCACAAATTCACAAATTCACAAATTCACAAACTCACAAACTCACATCCAAACTTTCGCATTTATAATATTAGTATGGATTATAGTAGGATTACTAGCACAGTATTATATAATCTGTGGCCATATACTCTTCTCGATCATTTTTGTTTTTTTTGTTATATTTTTTTAGTACGCACACTACAGGCAAAATAAATTCTATACTAACTCTATGGAAGGTTCTTACAATAAAAGTAATGTTTACACATTTTATTTCAGTTTAGAAGTGGTTTAGAGTCGCTTAGAAGACCATTCTACAACACATCACTAGTTATAAAATAAATTTAGATTTAACTGGCAACATGCGAAATTTAAGGGGATTGGTTATTCTGCTATTCTGTGTTATTGTAAAATCAGAAGTAATAGAAACAGTTTCTGAAGATCACGACGGAAAATCTCCCGACTACGGCTGGCAGCCAGTCTTCAGTACCCACGGAACCCGAGGAAAACCTCTCAAGAAGGAAACCAATGAGGACAAGTTTTACATTCAAAATGGATTTCTCGGGAACCCTTACTCACCGCCAGTATATTTCACAGGGCTATACACCTATCCCTTCTATGCTTACGAAGATTTAAAACCAACACATCATCCAGTACATGATTTCTTTGAAAATTACTATCCATTCATAAAGAAGGAAAATAAGGACCATCCCTACATACCGTACTATAAAAATTGATAACTTTCATTTTAATTTTTATCTTTTGAATTAAAATCTACAAAATCTTTTTTTTTATTTCAAACTATAGGTATAGTACTCAATAGCACAGAAAATAACCTACCTTGCTATTTTTCTGTGCTATTGAGCAGTCAAAAAAAAAATTAAAAATCTTTGAAATATTTCAAAATCGAAAAATAGAAAGTGATGCCGGAAGAAACTAAAAAAAGATTAGAATAAATAGATTAGAATAAAAGTTTAGAATATAGAATATATTATAGAATATGCAGTCTTTATCCTATGAATCGTATGTATATGTATACGGATCATATGGAAAATTTTCAATGATCCATAAGAATGTTGCTGATCAGACGTCATCTATTCAATGTTTATAATGATAATTTTATAAACTAGTACAATTGTTAATAGGTCTACATGTTGTACAAGTAAATCAAACTGTACCCTTGTACATATAAATATCTTGTAAATATCTTTATTTTAAAGTAGGTATACAAAAAATAAGATCGTTTACCTACTTCTATTCTCAAAATTCGCACAGTGGTATGAGTTGTTATTCCCAAACTGCGTGCAAATTTTTATTTGGTGTTCATAATTTTAAAGATTTATATACCCTTATCGGAATCTATGTACTGTAATCTGTTGGTTTGTCATAAAAAGATATAAAAAATAATTATATTCCTTTTTACAAAAAAAAATATTTATATTTTTTGATAGTAAACTAGTTTGGAACAGTATTAACATCATAATTTACCTGATATTTTTCGACTAAGGCTAAAGTAAGGATAAATGCTGTCTGAGGAACTTATTTCGGCTTAACCATCTATGAAACAATAAGCACGAGTGTCAGTCAGGGCAACTGTTAAAAAGTTTTTTATTCTTTTTAAAATCATTTGCCGTCGATATATTGCCAGGCGCTAGGCGTGTAAATTACAAGCTGATTGATTTAGCATAGCAAAAATACTTTTCCTGTATTATGATACTTTTAAATTAAAAGTGACAAATGTTGAGCACCACAGACCTGACTAATTCTTTACAAATATGCAGTCTAGTTGTCCATTGATAGGTAAGTATATAAGATCAAGGAAACATGTAGTGATACCAGTGTTTAATCGTCTTGACAAAATCAACTACGATGGCTTCAGTAAAGGTAATAATAAGTTTTTTAATATATTTATTAAAGAATAGAAATAAATACTTACCTATATAGAAGAATGAAAGTGCTTAACACTTTGATTGCCGACTCTAAAATTGGTCTTTTGTTTTGGTGGCCCACAACTTTTTTTTTTTAGACCTTTCTTTAGAGGCCCATAAAAAAGACATTTGCGATAACGCTTCGGCCCGCGCAATATTCGCCATACAAAATTGTTCGGACACTTCACGCGTCGCGTGAACTGCGGAACTTTTGTGCCTATTATCACACTATTATCATTATCTTGATACGTTTTAATCGTACCTATTTATTTTAATAATAATAAAGAATACGAAGAACGAAATATCAAAATTAGTTAACATCGATCCTTTTTTTGTTAATTATTTTTCTTCGTTACAAATAAGTTGAGATATTTTTATGATCCGTACTAATTACTAGTTAGTAATCGGTATATTCTGAAAATCATTGATGGGTCACATTGATACACGCAAGTGGAAATAGGCCAGTAAAATATTCTTTAGTAGCAATAGTTCAATATTTTACTGGATCTACACTGGAAATGACATAAATGTGTGAGCGAATAGTGTCGGTCAAGATAAATAACTTTTAAAAACATTAAAAAAGAGTATGAGTGTAAGGTATCGTTTAATTCAGAAATATTTACCTACTCGGATAAAATGAGATAGGTACTATGTACTGTACAGTCACAGATGCAGAGAAACCTGATCTGACTGTACTAGGTATAGATTTACTTGTATACAGCAGTCGTAATAGTTCTTTTAAATTATTATTCTTTCAGATATTAGCTATTTTGATGCTGGCTTTAATAGCCACGACTTTAGCCCAAAGAGGAGGGTTTGGGGGCAACCAAGGCGGCAGTCAAGGCGGGCGCGGACAAAGCGGCTTCGGAGGCGGATCAGGTCAAAGAGGCAACCAGGGTGGATTCGGATGGAGCCAGGGTGGATTCGGAGGGAGCCAGGGTGGATTCGGAGGGAGCCAGGGTGGATTCGGAAGGAGCCAAGGTGGATTCGGGGGGAGCCAAGGAGGGCGCGGTGGAAACCAAGGCGGCTTTGGACGACAATAATTGAACATGAACACACGAAGACATGGAATTATACCCGGCCTGATTCATAATATATACTCGTAATTTTTATTAAGATGATAAATAAACAAGTTGACTTTTTATGTTTTTTTTTTTTAATCATTCATTTTTTAAATCTTAGTCAGTCACTCATGTCAGAGAGGTCGTAGATAGTTGTGCACATGGTGCTGGTATGGGATCTCCTGTACTGCCCGTCCCCTGGGCGAAGATTGCTGCTATTGCAATGGCTCTCTACTTCTGGACTATGAAAGAATGGGTTGCCTGCTTTATAGACAATTATATATTATGCACAGATGTGCAAACAGGTCGGAGATTTGCCTTGTGATCGCTTACCTGCCACCCGGCCTTGTACTACAAGTCTACCCACGATCAAGTCTAGCATACATTTTTATAATTTAACGAACTGTTGTCATTGACGAGACATAGATATAAATAATTTGAAATCTAACTTTTGACTTCTCGTTTGTTCGACCAACCAAACGTAAAATTTTCACCTAATTTTCACCTAATTTGCGGATGGGAGCAGAACATCCAAATATCCTTAAAACTTATCTATACATATAATAACACAGCAAAAATATTTTGTCTGTACATTTAGTATTTTTGACTGAAACTGATAGAGGGACACTTAAAAAAAATAATAGAAAGCAAAAAAAAATGTTTGGAATTTTTTGTCTGTCTATCTGTATGTATGTTTTTTTGTTGTATAGCTTTTAAGCCTGGGCAACATATAGGCTATAATTTATTTTGAAAACTGGAACACCTAATGAAGAACCATAACAGAACAACTAAACTATAAGAAATATGGGAATGGTACCTTTCTTTGCAAATGTTTATCAATCTGACGAACATTTTCTGCTGACGTATAAAAATCGAAGATCAGGACCATCTGATAAAGATCTCCGAGACACCAGCTACACTATTACATGTCGTTCAACCTGATGAGCATTTTCTGCTGACGTATAAAATTGAAGATTATGGAACATATAATGAAAAACACCAAGAGATCAGCTACTCTATAAAATAAATGGAAATGGGGCCTTAGCAAAAGTCGTTCAACCTGATGAGCATTTTCTACTGACGTATAAATAGACAGGACACGGGATAGGACAAAGAGGGACTCGGGGTGGTAGTAGTGGTACACGGGAAATTGTAGATAACGAACAGACGAAGATCGTTTATTAAATGAAATATCACTTTTGATTCATTTTTACAGCGTGACTGTACTACGCTACGAGTACCTAATATATTCCCGTGGGACACGGGATAACCAAATGGCTGAAATTTTGAGTAGGTATTGAAGTTTAGGTAAGTAACTATAGTTTGGAACACAAAAATTTTTCATCTAAGTGAAACTCACGCGGGCGAAGCTGCGTGCTACAGCTAGTGTATATTTATTTGCACAACATATTTTTGACCAAAATGAAAAAAATCGAAACTTCATAATTTAAATAGGTACCTACATTTCTAGGTCTTGTACTTTTGTTGGAACAGTCAATTGCTTCTTTTAGCGAAGCCGTAGTATGTATATAAACTAGCTTTTTCCCGCGGCTTCGCTCACGTGAGTTTCGCTTAGGTAGAAAAATTATGTGCCAAATTTCGTGTTTCTAGGCCTTGTGGTTTTGGCTGTGCGTTAAAATAATTCAGTCAGTTTCTTCTTTAATATATATATTTTCAACGGAAATTTGGCTTTCAGCGATATACTATTTAACTGGATATTGCGTAAAATACCAAATTAGGCTTTGATATATGATATTATGTATGAATACCTAACAGAAGTATACACAAATACTCGTATATGCGTACCAGACGTCCACAACGTTTCAAACGGTACGGTATCTTCTTATATACCTTTGAGTTAGGTATAGTTGTTTACATCGTAAACTACCTATGTTGTGGAGACAAATTTAAGATTTATTAAAATACTGAATTATTTATGACATACACACCAGTTTAAAACAAATACTTAAAGGATTGTCTTTTACTAAAACTGGTAAACGGCATTCGCCAAAATATATAGAAGATAGCTATAAAGGCCTCGCCTAAAGGCTACGCCGGCCCCCGATATCGGGAGCAGTGTCGCTAGATTCAATTTTAAAAAATCGTCGTCAATTTGTCCGTATATATTTATTTATTTTATTTAACTAGCCCCAAGTAAATAAAGGAGTAAGCGTCTTGTCGTATAAGGAAGTGAAAGAGTTGGCAACTGTTGTTGTTAACTCTTTCACTTCCCTATACGAGTTGAACTCCACTGACAAGAGTTTCGTTGACCTAGCCTCAAGAGATTATATTATTAACTAGTGTTTCATAACTTATGTTAGCACATACATACATAAGTACTTTATTGCGAAATCAACTTTTTTTCAGCATAACAATACTCTAATATGCAACAGGAAACTTCTGATTTCAGTGACATAACAGTCAATTCTTTAACCTTGAGGAATCCTTACTTTAGGTTTTAATGTGTGTCCGTGTAATCTTCGATACGGGGAATAATACACTAATTGAATAAGAATAGAATTCGCGATAGGACGATAAATATGACAGATTTTTGTTTGTTTATTAGACAAGTAAGCAGCGATTCTCAAACTGAAACAACTTATAGGTAAGTACTAACAGTTTATCAATAAAGTAAATTTTGCTTTTACTCGTAAATATAAAAAAAAAAGTTTAAAAAAATTATACAATCTAGAATGAGCTCATCAAACCATGTTGGTAGTCAAGTTGCCCTATAAATTAATATGGCCTTAATAACAAATAATCATTTTAAAATAATTAAAGGATTTACCCATATACATAACCTCAATTTACATACTTTAATATATATTATTACATATGTTTCCCTTACGGGTAGAGCGAGCCCAAGATCAAATTAAATTGGTCATCTAATTTTGTGGGATAGGTAAATTAAGTGTCTTCAATTAAAGTCAACAATAATGATAAAAATACTTTTTGTAAAAAATTATAGGTACACTAATGATCATGACCTAGGTCTCATGTAAATTATAAATCAACACTACGGTACGTGTGACGTCGATATGCTTACATCGATCGAATCAATTATTGTATTGGAATGCTAAGGTATTTTCCGGTTGGCTGTATAATTTACTTAGTTGTAATTGTGTTGTCTACGACTAAATCTAAAGTTGGTAATAATAGTAATAAAAAATTACATCTAAAAATTACAGTATATCTGAGATTCCCAACCGTTTTTAGTACGTATCAAAACGCTCCTTGAATTAAAATAAAATATTATTATGCGTCCAGTATTTTTTTAAAATATTTAATACAATAAAATACACATTATAAAATAATTGAATCAGCCGTCATTTTTAAAAATTCTTCCAGAACTTCCTCTAGTAAGCTGGTAACTTTATAAAAAAAAAAGTTCGTAAATTGAAAAAATCACAGAACAGAGTAGGTAATGAAAATGCAACATAAATACTGTAATATAATATTTATTTACAAATAATAACTATAAAGTCAAGCTATCTAAAATTGTAAATTCTAAATCTACAAAAAACGCCTATGCCTACCAAACTTTTGAGAAACATTGCCCACCAATTTTGTGGAAACTGGAAATACGTTAGAGGATTCCCAGTTCATGAGATATTTAAACGATGTATATTTACCTTGCCGGTCAGTTTTTTTACGTAACACTAGAAGTTAACACCTTGTAAAATGGCAGCTAAGGTATGGATATTTCAAATACATATGTACAAAACCGTTTCCATATTTTAAATAACTTATTGCATTGCTTTACATTCTTGAAATCTTAGAATTCCTGTTCCTGTTCCTTAGTGTGTGTATTATTTACTACATAACTATTAGCATCAAGCGCACTATTTAATTCTTGATTTACCAAATAATGATTAACCAATGATTAACCATTAACCAATTAACATCTTGATAGAATGCACGTCAGTAGAAATGCTATGGAACCAATATCAACTACCAAAATATTTATTTTGATTTTTGTTGTAACCCTGATATGTAAAACAATTAAAACAATATACAATTTTTTTGTAATTTTAAATTACTAAGTAGTTAGTTTTTGTGTAATGCGCGTACAAATATATAGGCTCTATAAAGACCCCCTTACATTTATCTTAAGTATCTCATGCGGAATAGACTGATTACAGTTTTATTATTGTCTCAGAAATCGCACGTATTGGTGATATGTAAAATTACCAACATTACATCATCAAGTAAAATGAAAATTTTAAATAAAAGTTTTTTTTTCAGACTGTGCTGATGATGGCCGTAATGGCCATATTCGTGTCAAGCACTTTGGCTCAATTTGGTGGCGGCTTCGGAGGTCGTCCAGGTGGTGGGTTTGGCCAAGGTGGTTTTGGACAAGGCCAAGGAGGATTCGGCCAAGGAGGATTTGGGCAGCAGGGAGGTTTCGGTCAGGGAGGGTTTGGACAACAAGGCGGTTTCGGACAAGGTGGTTTTGGACAAAGAGGTTTTGGGCAAGGTGGATTCGGCCAAGGCGGGTTTGGGCAAGGGGGATATCGACGCGGCGGCGGCGGCGGTTTCGGCAACGGTGGCTTTGGCCAAGGGGGATTTGGACAGGGCGGTTTTGGACGTTAAATAATAAGTATTATTAAATAACTACAAAAATGAACTGAATAAATTATTATTATGTTAAGGTTAATTTTGAGAAGTTTTATTTTAGTAATAACTTTACTGCACCCTGCTAGAAAGTTGCCCGAAGGATGATCTAGCGCTATTGATAATCCTCGCGATCAGTTGAAGGATTAAATCTCCAAACATTCGAGCTATCGCTCCTCCTCTTGAAGGAGTCTCAGGGGGCGGTTGGGTAGCTGCTGCGGGAACATCTGGCTGAGATATCGGAGGCAATAAATTTACTCTAAGCGGTGTATTATCTAAAACAGGCATTGGATTGATAATCTGAGGAATAGGTTGCATTCGAGAAATGTCAGTGTTTAAACCTGTCAGCCTGTTGGAATTAAGATCCGATACTACACGATTGACTGGAGCTACTGGAATTACTTCGGGAAAAATGTCGTTACTGATAGCAGTTGGTGGTATCCCACTGGTAACAGGTATCGGGGAAATGTTAACTGGAGGAGGAGGGTTATCCGGCGTGACTTCGACAACGGGCGCAGGCCTCGCGAAAGCGGGGCCCACACTTGATACTGCCGTGAACAACTCTGATGATGCTTGTAAAGGAGGTGGTGTTATATTCACTGTATCTACATCTCTTTTCGCAATCGCATATTTCTTCCCGAACGCTCCAAAGGGTCCCCATTTTTCCATTATATACGAAATAGGTCTAAACTGGAATGGTTTAAAATCTATATTAAAATCCCTTGTAATTTTGACTCCTTGTAGTAAAGGGGCACATGTCACTTCTTCTGCCCATTGTATAACCGCTAGTGCCACCAGTATCTGAAAAAGACACTTCACTTAAAAATGCACTTAGAATTAACCACAATTTTTGAAAATATGTTTTTAATACCTGTCTGAAATTCGTCATAATGAATCGACTATCACTGATAAAATAAAAGTATCGTAAAGAACGTCTTGGTAAATAAATGATATTTAGAACGACATTGAATTACAATGGAAGTTATTAAATGCTAATAGTAATTAAACGAGCACGCTATGACATCTCATGCTTACTGTATTATTGGTTCAAGGTTTATCAGATACTATTGAAAAGGTAAGTAACAAAATTGTTTATTTACATACATAATTACATTTACTAATAACCACTCTGAGCACTATCATTAATCCCTGGTTACCATGATCAAATTCCTAGAACTATTTTCAATCCCTGGTTACCATGATCAAATTTCTAGAAGTTTACTTTCTTAAAACTCTAGGGCAAAAGATACTACTTAAATAAAACGTCGTAAACTTACATAATTTACAAAGGATTTTGACCGGAATGTGAGTGATAGAGAGGTATGTGTTGGAAAGCTGGTTCTTGGCAGCAGCACCGTGAATGGAATATTAAATTTTGGTCCTTATTAATGACTGTCTCCAAGTTTATAACTAAGACAGAAAAAAACTTTTTGTCAGAATATCTTACTATAATAAAATGGTGGTGGTGAGGAATAATTACAATCTGAATCATTTCTATTATATGTAATTAACATTTGACGCTAACTGACTCGGCTCAATAATTTAGTTTACTTAACAGCTGGTTTAACAATATTTATTTGTAATCTTATCAACTTGATAACAACTTATTTAGTACTAGCTTTTGCTTGCGGCTTCGCCTGCGTGAATTTTCCACGGGAACAGTGCTTTTGCCCGGGACGAAAGGTACCCTACGTTTTTCTCAGTACCTACTTTAACATATGTATACGAGAAATTTTAGGAAGATTGGTTCTGTAGATAAAGCGTGAAGAAGTAACAAACAAACAAAAAAATAAATTCACTTTCGCATTTATAATATTAGTTAGGATAAGGATGAAATTAGATAACTTATTTAGTACCTATACCTATGAAAATAGATTCTGAACGATCATGATTCTAAATAAGAGAGTTGAGAGATGTGTAGTGTATTTAATTCAGACATTCACCGCTATTTTGAAAACTTTTACGTAATAGTGCGTAATGACGATTGCAGTCATGAATTATTCTGACCACAGTTTGATAAATCCCTAAATGTATGTAGAAAGTTGAGTTTCCATGTGGTGGGTGGATGTCGCAGGTTGCGGCAGTGTGACAGTCTCAAGGCGGGCAGTGTAGAGAGTAGATTGCAACCTACATGTGGCGTTGTGATCTCGTGTTATTGTCACAACACAAATGGAAGAGCGATGTGTGTGAACACCGTTTTTGTTATTTAGTGCATTCTTTATTTATGAAAGCACCGATTGAAATGTGACGGTATTTGTGGTGATTTCTATATCAGAGGTGGGTTTTTGAGGTTTCTTTCTATATTAAAAATAATTGCATGTTCTGTAGGTACATAATGTAGCTGTTAATGATTTCGAATTCACTCTGTATATTAAAAGAGGAATGTAACCTTTGGGTAATTTTATGAGGTTAAAATATATATATATTTTTTAAATACTTTACAGAGTCTAATTGTCTACTGTGGTTTTAGTAACTTTTAAAACAAATTAGTTAAAAATAATGAATTAGTATCATATTGCTTTTAGCATTAAGTCCACCTTTTGAACTGTACTTTTGTATGTGTGTACAATAAAGTTTATATAACTAACTACATAACTCGAAAAAAATGTAACAAAAAGATTATAGATTTGGCAGTTCTTTTTGTATATCAGATAACAAAATTACCTAGTAGTGGCGAATTTGCAATGAATAAGCGTAGATTAATATTGTGTTAACTCTACTTCTCGTGTCCTCCTTCGTGTCACATACTTGACACTAGTAGATGGAAACGACTGCTAATCACTAGGATTAACTTGGATGCACTTTCTGTCACGACGTGTCACGCTATGGTCACCAATAGACCGATAGTCCGCAATTGGCAACCAGTACTTTGAACCAATTGATGTCAATAACAACACGGCTGCATAATTGTTTCATTCCAAGAAAGTGCTAATCATTAAATTACGTTCTTGTTCTAATTTATTTGAAAACAATATCGCATCGACTAAAAAAGGTAGGGAATATGAAATATCCGAACCCACAAACGTCCTTACTTTCGCATAATTTTAATAGGACGGAGGATTATCATAATCTTAACTAATATTATAAATGTGAGTGAGTTTGTGTGTTTTTTATTTCGTTTATATCTACATATTTCTGAAATTTCGCATTCACATAGAAAAGTACCTACGGAGAAAGTTATAGGGTACCATTCATCCCGGGAAAAATCACTGTTCCCGTGGAAATTCACGCGGGCGAAGCCGCGGCCAAAAGCTAGTCTACCAAAATAATGTGTAAGTCAGGCAATATAACAGTATTTCTCTCAAAAATTAATATACTATATCCACAACATTACCTACGCATCCATTACCCATGTCTATTAGCTGTATACATATCTACATTTATTTTTAGTGTACTTACACTAACTATAGCATTTCCAATAGTCTATAAGATGTTTATGCCGAAACCCATACTACACAAATAAATAATGTGCCTATACGTAATCGTTTATTTGGTAGTTTCACCACAATTTCACTCGGATGACGAATACTGGTTCAACGGCAATCTTACGTAAAGATGTCACATTCTTTCGATGTTGGTGCTGTGCCTTATAAACTAGTGGTTCGCCACGAACTTAGACCTCACCATTATTATTTTAATAAAATATTTTCTCAAAAAAAATTAACCGACTTCCATTATAAAACTTAAAATTATAAAAAAATATATATTTAGGTAAATTGTTTTACATAAATCTACAGGTGTTGAAGCCTACTTTTAAGTTATAATATACTTGTGCCAGTAGGCTCCGTTCTTCCATATCTTTTCAGTTAATTTACCTTATCTACCTAGTCTAGTTTGTAATTTAAAAAAGAATTACAGACTAAAAGTGTGTCGTGTATGTATGTGATGTGTGTATGTGTAAGTGAATTTATTAGGGTAGGGTCATGAAAACTTAAATCATAAAATAACATACCTATAGGCAGATTAATCAAAAATAAAAATGTATTTACTTGAGGTGAAGCCGGTGCCTATTGCAGGAGTATGGATATTATGTAATTGTTTAGTTAGGCATTTTATTTATCCTACATGATTCTAATGTTAATTTAGATTATTTAATTTTTAATTCGGCACCGACTTCACCTCTTTCAGTAGGTAGCATGCCAATACATTTTTATTTTTGATTAATCTGCCTATATGTTATTTTATGATTTTAAGTTTTATAATGGAAGTCGGTTCATTTTTTTGGGCAAATATTTTATTTTAGAATTATTAGTGCACTTTTTGTTGTCATGAAAACTTAACCTTATTTTATCGCTGGCCAAAAATTAAGAAATCGAAAATTTTTATATTAGTTTGATTTGAAATGTCAAAACATGTCATAATTCCACGGAAATCTATTATTTTTGACACATAGACCAAGAGCCCGCGACGACCAAACCTTTCTTGTTTTAAAATTGCTGAATGTTTCTCTGTGTGGGAAATATGGGTAAAATAAATTAGCGACTAGGCATGAAGTTTAGATCTTAGTTGCTTATGCAGGTAATATGGATAGCCAAAGTGATTTTTATAGGTATAAAAAGCGCCCTTGGGGACTTCTCAAAGTACTCTCAAAGTTTTTACAATAAAACAAATATAACTATAACTTATTGAAGTTACAATGTCTGGCAGGTTTATATCTTTACCAGTTGCTTGGCAATGGATTGCATGATTTCTAATATTATTCGGAATAAAATCTTAAAAAACTTTTACTATGAGAAAATTAAGCTACCACTTTAAATACGATTGCTACAAATTATCTGCCTAAGTAATCATAATGCAACTTTTATAGTCGATAATCGCTATTTCTGTGTTAGGGACATGCAAAGAGAATTTTGAGTTTTCATAAAACAACGAAGGGCGTGCTGTCGCGGGTTTTTGCTCTATAATCCAATGTTTGTATTTTAATATTTTGTTAGGTATCTTTAAAATTACCGAACAGATTCTGACGTGGTCAAAATGGGACTATTCCCATTTTGAGCACGTCAGAATCTGTTCGGTAATTTAAAAAAAAATATAATTATTTTTTTATTCGAAATAGTCTATACTCTTTCGAATAAAAAAATAATTTCGTAAATCAGTCCACCATAGGCGGAGAAATCGACGAACATACATAAAAAAAAAACATACATACATCGAAGCATATAACCTCCTCCTTTCTTGGGAAGTCGGTTAAAAATACGGTGCAAAAGTTATAGAGCAATATTTATTTTCATAAAAATGCGTATATTTCAAAAACGGCTGAACCGATTTTTTTTTTGCGCAATGAACTTAAAAATTCTATGGATAGTTGCTACACGTATTCTTAATATCATCGAAATTAATTCAACAGTTCGAGAGTTATCGCAGAACAAACATACATACATACAAACATAAATACCAACTTGAATTATAGCCCTCGCTCGGTCAATATTTAATATTAAGTGCAAGGCAATTTACAACTACCTAAAACTGTACCGCCTCATCTGTCCTTATTTTATTTTATTTATTTTATTTTGATTTGAAGAAAACTACAGGCACAGTTTAGTACATATAGTCGAATAAATACAAGGTCGTACATAGCCCAAAACAGTTTTTATCACTAACTTACACTTGTACGTTGAGAAATTATAAATCTGTTACAAATAGATATTACATATTTAAACAAAAGACACTGAAAAAGAAAGCAAGTTAATATGGCAACAAAAAGCTTAAAAAGGTGAAGGTGATGCAAGTAAGAACAATAGAAAATTTAGTTAAAAAGTTTAAAGCTTTGTATCCAAGAATGTAAATTCCTACAATGTATTCAAACTAAGACGCCACTTAACAATTTTCGAAATTTACCCAATCGTTCATGAAATACATCGACGTGTTTATAAGTCCTGTCATAGCTGTAACAGGCCCTTACGATAAATCTATTTTTGGCATATTTATCACTACAAAAAGGAGGAGAAAAGGTATTTGAATTACGTGTAAGATTTGGAGATCTAAAATTGATTTTGCTTATAAGATTATCTTCACACAGATTTTGTTCAAGCAGTTATCAATCAATCATCGATCAATATATAAAAAAACAGCCAAAACTACTGGGCGTATGAAGCTGAAATTTGGCATGTAGGTTCCTTAGAGAGTGTAAGGGAGCACTAAGAGAGGATTTTTCGAAATTCTCACGGAAACATCGATATATTATGTACTACGTAGGAGTTGTATTTCGATGCACGGGAACAATACAAACATTATATAAGTACATAGAAACAATAAAAAGTTGTATAATACTAGGCTGTTATTTACATTCCACACTACAATGCGAAACAAACAAAATTAACAAAATTTTCCATTCTCATTTCAGGACAATGACGCGCAGATTATTGTTGGCTATCATCATTACACTATGTTTCCTCGCAACATGCGAAGCGAGCATCATAGAATTAATCTTGCAGTTCTTCTTTGGTACCAACAAGGGGAAACGTAGCTTGTCTCAAGCTATCACCGATTATTTAGATGAGGTTTACCCAAAAGATGACGTAGAAACCGAATTGATGAAACACGTTTATATGATGTATTCTGAAGACCACATGAATATTAATGAGGATCACATGATGGATGGTCTTTTCACGTAACAATTGGTACAGGAATTGTATGTGTGCGTCTGTTGGTGGTGTCCTAGATTTGTTATATGGCACATTCCAAAACTGTTCTTGTAGGATCCTATGATGTCTCAAATTCACTGAAAATGAGTATTTGAAAAAACATATCATTGTATGTTAACATATTTTATATCACCTTACAATTAACGCATATCTGTTAAAATAGATCCAAAGCAGTGAGATCATTCTTAGCATAAAATGTTTTTTTATATAAATAACGACAAGTCACAATCAAACAAATCGATATAAGAAGCAGTTTCCAAGGTAAAAAGTAATAACTATTTTTAATTTATACATAAGCTTGTGATAAAACGAATCACATGAAATGGAGAATTACTCACGTGCAAGCATGCAGTGATATAACGTAAATTCACGTGCCGCCAAAGTTTTACAATAAGAGTTTACGTATTTCCATAGAGCAACACGGATACTACTTGTTGTATCTACTCGGATTTCTTGGGTATTTCTGATATTCTTTATCCAAAAAGTTGTCCGAAATACTAGGTATTAGTTTGTAGCTAGCCAGAATTTTGTTGATAGATTAAAATATTTATTTATTTATTCAATTTTATAATAAGGGTGCCTGTCAAGGTATAATTGTGCATCGAAAGAATTTTGTTCAGATTAAATCGAAAAAAAAGGCAACCTAAGAAATTACACAAAATTACAGGAACAGGAATTATAATAGAATTGTAATAAAATTATACAGGATAATATAATATTAATCATGACCTAGACTTTTTCAAACTTGCATATATTAATCTATGTACAAACCCTATACAAATTTACTATGTGATAGTCAATATAGAGTTACTTTGTAACATTTAATTAAAAATTATTTTTTAAGCTTTGGATTTTTATTTCAACAATGGTTCTTTGACAATGGCGTGGTGCAGGTTTATCGATATGCCGCCGAGAAATTTCCTGTTCCCGAAAAGTTCTTCCCTTGAAAATTTCCGAAAATTGTCAGTTATTCTGGTTCATATTGTTTTTAAGAACATTTTCCGTTCTTCGAGAATATTTCCGAAAAATTTCCAAGAAACTTTCCACTGTTTCTTTGAAAATTTCGGAAGCGGGACACCACTATGCAGATTTACTAAAGAAGGATTTTGTAGTTACCTCTACTGTTTTATTTTTGTGAGATAACCTATGTATTTTAATTTAACAATAGGGAATATTATCCAAAGCTCAAGTACAGTGCAGTAAATAAACCATCCGTTACCATGGTGGAGAACAAGTCTGTCTATTGAGGAAAATTCTTTCTACTCCTCGTGCTAACCCTCGCTACTCACTAGCGTGATAGCATCTCAGTGATATTGACTATAATAACAATATCTCACTTCGTAAAATAATAAACACACATTTCTAAGATCCTGTGTCACTTTACCTCCTTTTATTATGGCAACCTTCCCTCCTCTGTTCCCTTGCAAATCCGCTCTTCAACAATATATTCTTTACATCAACGATCCTTTGTACAGACTGGCCTATGCTTCGATTTTCATTTCTGTACCTTTCATGTACCAGAAATGGAAATCAAAAAGGTATGTGACGTAAATTAGTAGATATCTATTTGTTACTAAAAATATATCTACTAGCACTCCTATTTAAATATCCAAGCAAAATTTCTCACACTCACATTGGCGTTTTAGTGGCAGAATAAAACGAACTGTGTATCCTTTATGGACTTAAAATTAAGTATGTAACATTTTATAGTCTAATCATACTTTGTTTTTGTTTGGAAAAAGGCATTCCTGATAAATTTATTTATGTAGATACTTATATGCCGTCGTCATTTGATTCCGACATCATTTGATTAAATAAATTTTGCAATACTAAATGTACACCCAACATGTGCTACAGGTACAGTGCAATGTCCTAGAATGCAGCTAGTCCCCCCATCATATCATAAGCTTGAAATAAATTTCCACAGAGCAAATGTATCTTTATCCAGAGTTTCTTTAACAAAAAATTGTAAATCCACTATTACCTACGCTTAATATTGCCTTAAGGCGAGATGGTAGTCCAAATGTGTTAATAATTGTCATTTTTCATGACGAAATTTACCTACTTAGAGTTTAATTACGAACTTGAAATTAATACAGCATATAATACACAATATGTGAAAGAGTCTGAAACGTATACTTTTTTAAATATATATATATATATTTGATTAAAAAAAAACATAAAGTCCCCTCTATGAAAAATCTTTCAAGTCAGAATTCTTAAAATATTCAGCGACAACATATATATTTTTTTTAATTTATAGCAAATATATCTATTGTAATAAAGTCTGAATCGAACACTTTTTTTTCTTGTCTAATATTTCAAAAGATATTTAAGAAATACCATAAAAATTATAACCTCTTCAATCTCCTGAAAATAACAGCAAAATTGTGCTATGCAAAAAACAATCTTATTACTATGCGTCCACGCTTGGCTCTCCCTTCGTTCTTGCGTGTCAGTCGGCCGCCGCCCGCGTACATGTGACGTCGTCTCCGGACGCTCTTTCTTCTGAATTAAACAAATTTTTTTCGTACTTTTGTGAAAGAAAAATTGAGGGATCAGCATTTTTGTGCAGTGCTGTGAAAATGGGAAATAAGAAATCTATGAAAATAGCGAAAGAAATGACAAAAAATGAAAAATAAATCACCACGACGGAATGTTTGGGTGAGTTTGAGTATCATATTCCATTCCAATTTCACAAATGGCGTTTATCTGGAAAGGCTATAGAATTTGTCTCACCCAGCTTGCTTGTAGCAGCTACGTAAGCGTAGAGTAATGGAAAGTACACAGAGCCTGCATGCATATAGCCTGAATAAAGTGCAACTTACATGCATTTTAATATTGTTTATGTAAATCAATGTGTTGTATATTTTACTTTTCAGCTCAAAGAAGAGATGCCAAGATTTTGGTGGTGACAAATTGAATCATTATGATTCGTCAAGCGACAAAACGAAGGCTCGTGAATCTGTTGAGTAAGTACCTTTTTATTATTATTATAGAATTGCTTTCTCATACTTTTAAAAGTGGTGACTAGTTAAAAAGTATGATGTTTTAGATTGCAAAATTATTATATTACACAAAAATTTAAGATCAGAATCTCCATGTACACGATTTTAAGATAGTATATTTATTTCAGGCATTGCACCGTTAATCCTAAACTGACCGAGTTACAGACATTGGAACCAGCAGTTATAATAACATCAGAGGCTCGACACCTCTTGTTCTAAGTAAGTACCTATAATAATATTATTGATACTAGCTGTCGCCCGCGGCTTCGCCCGCGTGAGTTTCGCTTAGATGAAAAATCTCTCTTGGAGCTTTTCATCAGATATTCCAGATCTTCAATTTTTATACGTCAGCAGAAAATGCTAATCAGGTTGAACAACTTTTAATAAGGCGCCATTTCCATATATATTATAGTGTAGCTAGTCTCTTGCAGTTCTTCATCAGATGTTCCAGATCTTCAATTTTTATACGTCATCAGAAAATGCTCATCAGGTTGAACGACTTTTGTTAAGGCATCATTTCCATATTTCTTATAGTTTAGCTGTTCTGTTAAGGTTCTTCATCAGGTGTTCCAGTTTTCAAAATAAATTATAGCCTATATGTTGCCCAGGCTTAACAGCTATACAACAAAAAAAGTTTCATTCAAATCCGTCCAGTAGTTTTTGCGTGAAACGCGTACATACATACAGACAGACAGACAGACAGACAGACGGACAGACAGACAGACAAGAAATTCCAAAAAATTTTTTTTGCTTTCTATTATTCTTTTTAAGTGTCCCTCTATCCATTTCAGTCAAAAATACTAAATGTACAGACAAAATATTTTTACTGTTTTATTATATGTATAGATTATTGTAGACTAGCTTTTTCCCGCAGCTTCACCCGCGTGAACTACCTACCTAACCTACTCTACCCTATGTCTTTCTCAGTACTTCTAACTATGTGTATGCAAAATTTCAAGAAGATTGGTTCAGTAGATACAGTGTTTATTTATTTGTTTGTAACAAACAAACAAATGAACTATGTTTCGACACCACTATAATTTTATCATGATTTAATAATAAAATTGTGAAAACCGAATCAAATTTCCTCCAGTAGTTTTTACAGGATGCGTTTATGTGTGCGCCCACAAACATATGGCCAGAAAAAATCAAAACAATGGTTTTTATTTTATTTAAAAGCTAGTGTAGCTTTTGCCCGCGGCTTCGCCTGCGTGAATTTTCTTACGGGAACAGTGTTTTTCCCGGGATGAAGGATACCCTATGTTCTTCTTAGTACTTCTATGTGTATGCAAAATTTCAGGAAGATTGGTTTAGTAGATAAATCGTAAAGAGCGTAACAAACAAACAAACTCACTTTCGCATTTATATTTTATAATATAAGTTAGGATTAGGATGAATTTCTCGTAATGAAAGCTTTTCACGAAAATGAAATAAAATAACCAACGAACTCGTTGAAAATAACTTATTTTTTAATTTCCTTTTTTAGGGACCAGGATGATTATACTTATATTGTGGAAGTCGAAGAGGATCAATCATTTGAAATTTATCAAGGACGAAGGATAGTAGATATGACGTACTTCTTTAAGAGATTTCTAACCATAATGCACTGTTCAACTGCGGTCCTCAATGTTGGTCTTTTGTGGGAGAAAGGAGGGTAGGATTGAGGTCTTAGTATAAGATGAAATGCGACATGTGTGGTTCTTTTTTAGGGTTCCGTACCTCAAAAGGTAAAAACGGAACCCTTATAAGATCACTTTGTTGTCCGCCTGTCTGTCTGTCCGTCTGTCTGTCAAACTTTTTTTTCTCAGGAACGCTTAAAGGTATCAAGTTGAAATTAATATCGAATACTCGGATAGGATCCATCGTCTCTTTCAGCAAAAAAATAATCAAAATTATACGTCAATGCGATCAAGAGATATTACCTAAAATGTTACGAATTTTCGCATATTTTGCGATTTTAGGAAGCAATCAAAACCTATAGGGTACTTCCCGTTGTCCTTAAATTATGAAATTTGGTAAAAAGCAAGGTCTAACAGTACTTATACAGGAATAAATCTGAAAATTGTAAATATGGTGTTGGAAGTCTAAAAAAAAGTGTAAAAACTTATTTTTGCGCTGGATTCAGTATGAATCTCAGGGATCGAACTGCAAAGTTAAGTTTGTTTTTAAAACTAGTTGGTCTTTTAGTTAGGGCTATAATTTGAGATGCTTTGCGTGGTACGGAACCCTTGGTGCGCGAGTTTGACTCTCACTTGGCCGGTTTTTTTTATATTGATTCTGAAGCTCCAGATCATGTAGAAAATGTTGACGCAAACGTTGACGCTATAATAGTATAGGGTATAGTTTCATCTGGTATAGCATAAACGCAATTTCAAGAAATAACGTCCTCTATCAATGTTCCCATATTTTCTGAGAGTTTTTTTTCAAAATTGTAAATTAATTAATTTTAATTTACAATTTATTGCGGAGGCCATTCCTGTACCATGCCTCCAGGCGTTTAGGCGCATAATGTTAAAAGCGCAGAATGATAACCGGTCGCAAAACGATAATAGCGCATAATGTTAAAAGAGCAAAATGGTAAGAGCACAGAATGGTAAAGATTTCAGTGCTATAGTATATATATATCAGGTCTATATTAACATTATATTGGTGAATTGTGACTCCCTAACAAGGAAAATATAAGTAAACCGTAAACAGTTTTGCAATTTTTTTATTTTTAAAAAAGCTAGTTTATATATTTGTGTGTGTGTATTTTTTATGAAATATAAGATACTCTTTGGCTCTTTGCGTTGGTTCAGTATCCCTTAAAATAAGTATTTAGAACTTACTTTGGGACTAGAATCTGTGTGATTTGACAGTATTTCATAATTTTTTTAACTGTGTCATTAGGGCCATTCAAAGTATTTTTATGTTATTTTTATGAATGATGTTATCATAAATGTTGATTATAAAATTTTTAAAAATTTTTTTTTTTCAAAAATTGATCACGTTTTTTTCTATTTACTTACTTTTACTTGTTAGGGAGTCACAATTCACCAATATGATATTTATATAGCCCTGGCAGCTGAAAGCTAAAGCACTGAAATATTTACCATTCTACGCTCTTACTGTTTTGCTCTTCAAACATTGTACGCTTAAAAGAGCAAAATAGTAAAATTTGCTCTTTTACCATTTTGCGACCGGTAATCATTTTGCGCTTTTAACATTATGCGCCTAAACGCCCCCCAGCTATAGTGTAGCAATGGCTTATATATATAGGCACTTTCTAGTCTAGCCTAGCATAGTCAAGCCATAAAAATTGTTGTGTATATTTTATAAAAAATAAAAATAAATGAACCATCTTAAACGAATTGTTTTTTTAACCCTTACGATATCGCCGAATAGCGGCAAAAAAACGCAAATGGTCTCTTTCGCAAAATGTCACATTAGGGACTTTAGATTTTTAAAGAACAACATAATTTTTTTAAGTAACTTATTTACATACAGTATACAAAAACCCTAAATGTGATAATGTTGGTTGGTACTTAAATTTACTTCATATATATATTTTGCATAAGGTGACATTCCACAAAATATGATTTTTACGGGGGACATTTTGTGTAAGAGACCTTGGAGACCGTTTGCGACTTAGCCCAATAGGCACTTTATGAAATCCAATACAATATGTACTTTATGAAAATTCATAGCATAAAATGCAGGGAAATAAAACCAAAAACTCTGAAAGTGTTTATTTTTATTTAGATTATTATGTCTTGATTTATAGTCGTGACATGTTTGTAAACTACAGGTGAAATAAATAAATAATATTATTATTTAAATATTTATCTGAATTTAATTACCCAATCAATTTGATATTAGCTATCTGGGGCTGCGCATAAGCAAGCACATTCCTTGCGACCGTCGTGTTCCGCTGCTCACCACGCCTCGCCACCGCTACAGAGTGTGGCAAGCGTTGACGTCAGCGCACACTAGGTGGCGCTAAAATCGTGGTTTAGCTGACATGTTTGTGTTATTTTTTTCAATTTCCATTTTTTTTTCTTATTAGCGCTCCGCCCTGTCTTCGCTCGAGAGGTACATACATAAATTGTAGCTTATGTCCTATTGGTAAAATATTTTAAAAAATCAGTTCGGATGGGATTTTAAAAATTTATTAGTTGTGTATGGCAAAATAGATATTATTTTCACCCATTGCACCCCAAATGCAAGTATACTGGAGCCAGCAACGATCTCATCTCTGCGTTATGCATACACTATGCCGATGTACCGGTGCAGGTGTACGCGTGGACTATATAATTGGTTAATGAGTTCCGCGGGATCCGCCCACTATGTCTATGTGTGTCTAAGGTGTCTTTGGTTGTGTGCTCGTTAATCGTTTTGAAGTTGAGCTAGGACCTGGTCTTAAGATAACTAAAAGGCAATTCTTAGAAATATTCAATGAAAAATGTGAAAATATGTACATATGCATGATGCATATGCAATCGAGACGTGATTTTATATGCATTTGCATTAAATAATAACTAGCATATTTAAAAAGTTTAAAAAAATATATTTATTCCTTTAAAATTTAATTCAAAGTTCCCATAACTTCTTCCTATATTACTATTGTAATCAGTTAAGCGTCACGGCAAACAATACGGTCATTAATTTCGACACATCTTTGTCCCGGTCCAAATCTGATTTTACGATTATTTTCTTCATCCTCATTCATCTTTAATTTTTTAACAGAATCACTGTCATTATTTAAGTAATCATCATCATTATTATTTTCATTATTACTATCATGTTCAATTCCATCCGTGACTGAATCATAATTATACCAAACTGCCGGTCTTCGAGGATTAGTGAAAGGTCCTTCTACATATCCACACTCCAACCTACCATTTCTTAACCGACAACCATCAGACAATTCTACAGCCCTGTCATTGCTTTCAGGTCTGCCGACATTTTTATTAAATCCACAAAGATATCTATCATTCACAATTTTACAAATACGACTATCAAAGTCATAGGGACAACAGCGTTTACGTGGTCGTAATGGTGGTGTCGCTGATGCTACGGGTTCCGGCGGAAGGTCAACTCTATTGCCATGTTTATCTATGTTATTGCTAATGCTATTGATATTATTACAATCGCCTCCTTGACGCATTCCACAATCTGCATTCACTACCGAAGACATGAAAATGTACACCTGTAAATCCGAACATATTATAAATAAGTATTCATTTGCAAGTCACCCTTTTGGAAAAAGTTCACATTTATTATACTATATCAACAAAAGCAATGAAATGACAAATCGTTCGTAAGTATCGACTAATCACGTGATTTTATTCGTATTATACTCGTATTTGATTGCTTTTTTATTTGCATTTTGACGACTGTATATTTATTTATTTAACCTTTATTGTACAAACACAATGTATGGCACAATAGGTGGACTTAATGCAGAAGCATTATCTAACAGGCGACCTTTGGGATGAACAGAGAACTTAAGACCAAACATATATATATATATATTTATATCTACAGACCAAAAGAATTTGTCAGACGCAAAGCCGCGGGCAAAAGCTAATCACGTATAAAACGTGACTAGCTTTTGCCCGCGGCTTCGCCCGTGTGAATTTCCCACGGAGACAGTGCTTTTTCCCGGGATAAAAGGTAGCTTATGTCCTTTTCCATACTTCTAACTAGGTGTATGTACAATTTCAGGAAAGCGTGAAAAGGTAACAAATAAACTCATTTTCGCATTTATAATATTAATTAAAGATGTGATGGTTGCAAAAGTAATTTCTATCGGATATAGACCATAAACTTATAATATACTTACGCCAGTATATAAGTTTATGGTATAGATCAAAGGGAGAGTTTTACATACATTTGGAAAACTAAATGCATAACCAAACAAAACTAAAGAATATAGCCAATATCAACATAAATAAGTTATAATATACAACCCAACTCGAAGTGACATTGTAGATAAATATATGAAGAACACAAGAAGAAATCTGATAGCTACACAACGCATTGTAACAAACCATTATTGATTTGACATCGCCTGGCCACATTGCTCTTATCGAAACTCACCAAGGAAACCAATTAACTTTTACTTATCTGAGAAAATTAACAAGTAACGCTAGCAAAAATGATTCTTCAACATATTTTAAACCGGACCTGCATGTCTACTTCTGAAAATTGACTTTGTTTTAACTTTCAAAACCTATATACACTGAACAGTTGGGGTATCATAATGACCTCAACTTTGTGTACTTTACAGCAGCAGAAAGGAAACACAGAAGGACGCAAAAATACGTTTGATGATTACTAAAATGTCAAAAACTTTTGCCGCGCCGCCGCTGCCAAGATAGACGATTGCATTCATAGTTCATGTAGTTCATTCAACTTCTTAACAAAATTTACGAAAGAAACACAGTTTACTATTGTATTCTATTTACTTGTTAAAATGTAGTTGTACATAGCAGATGTGTGGAAATGGTAGATAACAATATCTTAATCACTTCAACAACCATGTTATTGTCCGTCGCAACGGCCCGTTGTCAATACCAAGTGCATCAAGATTTATTAGACTAATGTCCATATTGTCTATATTAATTTTGTCTAAATTTATTTGATTTTCAGCTAATAAGGCAGCCCAATTGGAATTTCTTTTTATTGCTGATTTAGATAATTTCCACACTGATCGCCGTAAAGTTTTTTTCAAAATATTATTCCTAGATGTAGCTGAAATTTGATCTTTATCATCTTGTTCATCTTTTTCATCGTTATCTTTCGTTTTCCTTAATGAAGAATAACTCTTTTTGTTCTTTTTTGTTTCCTCGTAAAGTACAATCATTTGGTCAATATTTTCTTTGTTAAGTTTCTTAGGCATTGTTTTTGTAACGGTTAGTGAAGTAAGGGATATTTTTCCTGATCTATAGTCATCAATCATTTGATTAAAAGCTTTTCCTTTAGACCCACTGAGATAAAATTTATTTTTTAATTCTTCTTTATCCATAAGTTTAATTTGGTCTATATCTGCTACAACTTTCTTTTTTGCCTTTTCGTATTGATTAATTATCTTGTTTATTTTATGCTTATCTAGTTCTTTATATTTAGAAAGGTTTGGTAGACCAGACATTGCATTCTGTCCTTTCTTGTATTCAATAATTAATTCATTCAAAACTTTTGTTTTAGGTCCAGTTAAGGAATATTTTGTCATAAGTTCAGACACGCTTAAGCCGTCAAGTCCTAAATCTTTAAGTGGATTATTATGCTTTTTCTTAGTGTTCGTTTGATATACTTTAATTGGTCTCTTCGAAGAACTGGATGGTTTATCTGATGAAGTGTTGATCGGTTTCATGTTTAAAATATGCTTGGAACAATACCTTTTAACTATTTCAATAATAAATATAAACTTGAAAAGATTTATAATAAAATGTATCCGTTGAAGAAAATTCACTTAAGTAGCCACGTCACAGTACTTTTCAACATTTTGTTTTCAATATTGAGTGCCTCTAAGTTAAAAAGACTGAGATCCACTTTGTCTATATATAAGTTTATCTTGTTTTCTGTCAACAAATCAATGTCTGTTTATATATGTGTCCTTTAGATATTTTCCACACTTGTCGCTTTAATGTTTGTTTAAGAAAATGTTTCTTTATATCATCTCCATTCTTTAATTTTACACTGAGCTGCTCATCACGTTTATCCAAATCTTTACTTAATTTAGAATTTCTTAAACGATTACTTTTTTTACTGGACTGCAGGTTTTTCCTTTTATTACTTAAAATCTTTTGTTTGATCTCATTATGACGCGACCTATTTTTTTGCTTAACATTATCTAATTTATTGTTCTTTTGATTCAAAATATTTTCTTGTTTTCTTCTTCTCTTCGAAGACTTTTGATTTAAGGATCTCACAACTTTATGTTGTTTTCCTTATTTCTTTGGGGATATATTGGAAGATTGTGGACCTGCAGAATTAAAAATTAAAATTAAATTCTTATGTTACTATTTTCATGGATTTAGCTGTCTATACAAGTATAATAAAGTAAAAGAGTTTTATATATATTTATTTCAATGTGCTAATCACTGCAGTCAAATTTTTAATAATTTTGTTTGTATATAATAGCTAAATTCATACGTAAGTATCAGAATAGGAAACGAAAAAGCTGAACATTAATTCCTACGTAAGTGGAGTCCTGGGGCACAGCTGGTCATACATTAAACAGATATTCCCAAACCAACCAAAGATGGACATACTATTTAGATTTAATATAATATATAAAAACATTTTGGCATCATTGAAATGCGGGACTAAAAAAATGCCAAAGACGGTCGGTTTTATTAAAATATAATATATGGCTAATATAAATATTGTAAAGAATTATAAAAAGTAGGTAGGTATAAATATGTTGATGATACGCAGTGCGCAAAGAAACACAAAACAAAATATTTTTGATATAAAACGTAATAAACTTTAAGTTAAAGATGCAGAAACATATTTATTCTTCCAAGATAATTCTGACATTTTTTCTTTTACACTTTCCGTAATATCATCATAAAACGATTTAATTGTCAATATTTTTGAAGGAAAGTGAATTTTTCTACTTCTATTTGAATCTTCATATACTCTAAGCATCTCGTCCATTTGTTGTTTGTTAAGTTTCTTAGGCTCTGTTCTAGAATGTGTTAATTTAGTTAGAGATAATTTTCCATTTCTGTAATCATCAAGCATTTTACTGAAAATTCGTCCCCTTGATCCATTGAGCGAAAATTTTCTTTTTAGTTCATCTTTATCCGAGTATTTCATTTGATATATGCTTGCTATACTTTTCTTCCGTATCTTTCTATATTGCTTTATTAATTTATCCAATTTATCTTGATCTAGTTCTTTTTCCCTAAATTTTGAAGATATTGATAATCCAGACATTGATAAATTTCCTTTTTTGTATTCTTTAACCAACTCAACCACAATTTCATTATCAGATCCTGATACAACATATTTATTTGTTATTTCAGACGCAGTTAAGCCGTCAATCAACTGTAAATCTTTTAGTGAAGGGTTTGCTAAAGTTAAACTTTTCTTGTTACGGTATAAAATTTCTACAGGTGCATGCTTTTTAAATAAAAAACGAGACTTTTGTGAAGACATAGCATTTAGGATTTTTAAGTAACTGTTTACTGTGTTGCTATTATAATCACTTAGTTCTGGTGTGGTGTCATTTCTATATTTTTTAAATATTCTATTTCGAATGTTTTTAACCCATGCACTTTGTCCAAATTTGTGCCACCAATAATCTTTTCTTCCTTCACTTTTGTATGTCATGTCATCGATCTGTTGACTTCCTGTGTTAAGGAAATATTTTTATTCATTTTATCGTGTCATAAATAAAATGGTTTCAGATATAATGCTTTTTTTTTATTTTAATATTTGGATATTCATAATCATATTTTTGTAATAGTGTATGCAGTGCATGTAAATGCTATTTCTGAATATATTTTTTTTAATATAGCATTATTTTTTTACGAGCGAGATTCTAAATTTATCTGAAAGTGCACCCATACCAGCGGTTATTAAACTCATTGTGGTAAGACGATAACAATAATCGTGGGTACCAACATGGCATTTGCTCCAATATATTATAAAGATATTATCCTAGTGTTTATATAGTATTTAATATTATATATCATCAAAAACATGAATGTGAAATGGAAGCTTAGTATAAATATTGTTTTATTTTATTTTTATTTTATTTTTTTTGGAAAACAAACAGTCTTACATATCTAATTTATAAACAAATAATATTTTAAATATTCAACTTTGCTCTCGTTTCAATGTTTTTAATGAGATATAATGTTATACTTTTTGTACAGAACTTAACAGTATGACCTACCAGTAGGCGTACTCCTATAATGTTGAATGTTTGTCGCTACTACAAATACCTAATTAAGCACCGAAACTCAGATTTTCATATATAAGTCAGTGAATCAGTTTTAATAAATTTACCAAGTGCGTGTTGAACCACGCGCAATGTAGGGTTCCTAAGGTACCCAGCCCACCCTGTTTAAATGAGGACACATGAACTTTTATTTACTCCCAACTTTATATAACTAACGATCAAACCTAAGTATATACTATCATATTCAATGAAAATTGTTCCTACGAATATTTTTCATAATTTGCATTTCTCTTATACGTTAGATGTGCGGGGTGACAAGAAGGGATAGAATAAGAAATGTTTACGTGAGGGGAAGTAATAGACTCACTTGGTTTGGACACGTGATGAGGAGAGAAAAGGAACATTTACTAAGAAGAGCCGTGTCAATGAAAGTAGGTGGATATAGGGGAAGAGGAAGGCCTAAAAAGAGATGGATGTATTGTGTTGGAGATGATATGAAGGCATTGGGAGTGGATATGAAAATTGTGGAGAGAAAGGACATTTTGCGCCGACCCTAGATGATGGGATAAGGTAAGGCAGATGATGATGATGATGTTGCAATTGCAATTTATTACTTTTGTTATTATTTGTTAAATAGTTAGGCAACAAATGAATTATATATTAAATGAATTAAATATTAATATAAAACATTTTATAACTGCGGTTTGGATGCACGTTTATGACAAGAATAAGAAGCTAGCTAGATGAACAAGAAATCCACTTCTGAAAGGACTCCCTCATCCATTTTTTTTTTTTTTTTTACTTCCCTATTATAAAGTGGCATATTTCATTTAATCCTAAGGGGCATATGCTACTGTTATAACACTTATAATGAAAAAAGTATTTTTTAATAAATAATGCGTTAAAATATACTTACTCTGACCTCGTCGAAAACGCATTGTGTAGTATTTTTGACCATTGTTCGATGGTAAAAGATCTGATCTGATCTTGTTTACCGAAGAAACTGCTACATTTTGATATTAATATTGAATGGATGTATATTAAATATTTTTTTCCTAGCCATAATTTGACAACTAACGAAGCTGCATTATTCTTTTTTTTCTCATTGAAGCTTTCAAGCAATATCTTAGAATATGGATCCAAAAAGTATGAAACTAAAACGTGACTTCTTTGATTATTTTTTTAATATACGCGAAAAAAAACTGTGAAACAAAAAGATTAAAAATAAAATGCAGAACTAAAATTTCACAACACATTTAATAAATCCGGTTAAGCGTGAGTTGGACTCTGGCACGCATGGATGTTTAGTTTAGGTGATAATTTTATTTTAGTAAATGGTTCACTAATGTTTGACCAAAAAACCTTTCACAAACCATCATTTTACAAACTGTCGTTTAAAAAACTATACCTTTTAAAAATGTTTCATTTTACAAACTCGTTATTTTTAAAACGTTTCATTTTACAAAATTTTATGTTATAAATATTTTACTTTAATTATTCCACATTCGAGTAGATAGTTCTTTAATTGTAATACATATTTTGTAAAGTGACGTTTTTGGAGAAAATACAGAGCTTGTTGCACCGCCTCTTCCCCACTTGCGCTTTGGAGGCTGTAGTAACTTTAGCTTTAAGAAATTTTATGACGTCAACTTCGGGTGGTCAAAAACATAACCTGAACCTAACTTCTATTACTCCCTCAAAGTCATTCCGGGTGGTCATAAAAAATAACCTAAACCTAAAAAAATCAGTATAAAAAAGTCTCAACAGATAGTGTTTTATGAAAGCCGAGTCGTAATAATGTTACGTGACGTTTACGTTATTTTTGTAATATATTTCTAATGTTTTAAGTTTTACTTATAATTTTTAACATTATCAGCTAAATTTATTTATTTAAAACCATACTTTATGTTTTTAGGAATATATTTTAACCTTCTCAATAAACAAATTTGACACTAAAAAATTATGCACTAAACGTTCTGTTTTACGGATTTTTAAAACCAAACGTCTCTATGCGGCGAGACTAGCACCAAGGAGTTTCGACACTTGCTTCCTACGTCGCTTTGCTCCTCGCAACCTTCTAACCTATCTAGCTTTTGTTGATCAAGACAAACCTTTTTTTGCACATCTATTAGCTTTGGTAAATAATATTTATTAAACGATGAAATAATTTGTTTGTAAAATGATAATTTGTAAAACCAATATTTGTCTAGTTATTTGTTTGTAAATTGATCATTTTTTAAAAGGATAATTTGTAAAAGAGGGTGCACTATATAAATATAAGGAAAAATCGATTCCCAATGCGAGTATCATCCATAACTTAAACAATTACAGACGGACTGCGGATTATGGCTCTACGATACTTTGTTCTCGTCAGGTAGTTGCCCTATTTTCCACTACTGGGATTTTCACCGCAGTCTTCAATTAGGTTGCTCAACGTAACAAGGAGGCTCATCCATAGAGTAACACGGACTCCTGAGGTCCTTGTCGCCTCTCCCCCCTTCCCGTGATGAGCCACGGGAAGGGGGAGAGGGGACTTTTATTGTATAACTAGCTTTTGCCCGCGGCTTCGCCCGCGTGAATTTCCCACGGGAACAGTGCTTTTTCCCGGGATAAAAAGTAGCCTATGTGCTATTCAAGGTCATTATCTACCTCTGTACCAAATTTCATCGAAATCCGTCCAGTAGATTTTGCGTGATTGAGTAACAAACATCCTCACAAACTCACAAACTCACAAATTCACAAACTCACAAACTCACAAACTCACATCCAAACTTTCGCATTTATAATATTAGTATGGATATACAAATATCATTTATATAAAAAAAGAAAAGTCCCTTACCTTGTCTCTCTGTCTGTCTGTTCTCGACAAACTCAAAAACTACAGAACTTATTTTCAAGCGGTTTTTACCAATGGTGGGTGTGAGTTGGAAGGTTTTGATGTACAAACTTACGGGCAAAGCCACAGGCAAAGCTAAATAATAATTAAAATTCAATTTCTCCAATTTAATATCGATATTATTATAACAATTACAAAATATTTTTTCAAATTGTGTCGTCAGTAAACAGGCTTCAAGAGGGCGTCCTTTTTTTTAATTTATTTGCCCGAAGTTTGTCTTTCAGTTGTCCTAGTTTGCTCTTCTTTGTTTTCTTATAATTTTGCATCATATCATTCATTTGCTCTTTATTCAGTTTCTTAAGCTGTGTTTTGGATTGTGTCAGTTGTGTCAAAGATAATTTACCTTTCCTGTAATCATCAATCATCTGACTAAAAACTTTTCCCTTAGATTTAGTTATTGAAAACCTTCGTTTTAAATCGTCTTTATCCAAGTTTTTTAATTGGTCAATATCTGCTACATTTTTCTTACGTACTTTTTTATACTGTTTTAGTATATTGTCTAATTTCTTTTTATCTAGCTCCTCTCCTGGAGATTTTGTTGTCTTTTTCGCTACTAAATGTCCTTGTTTATATTCTTTAACTAACTCGTTCAACAGTATAGCTTTTGATTCATTCACTGTATATTTTTTATTAAGTTCAGATGCACTTAAACCTTCAATCAATTGTAAATCTTTGAGTGAAGGAGTTTTTGGAGGAGTTTCTTTTTTTTTCTTACAACACCTTGTACAACGTTTCCAAATACAACGAACAGTTGCCTTTAAGCATCGCAAACATACCTGACACATACACTTACAAAGTTTTCTTCTCAATGTCTTTAGTCCAAAATTATAGCAGCAAGTGGTAATCGCAACGCAATCCCCTGTATCAAGATACATTAATCATTTAAATTTAAAATACATAGATAGGGAGCACTAAATGTGTAATTTTATACCAGATCGCTCATAAAATGTTCCAAAAATGTATTTGCTTATATATAAGTGAATACCTATTTCGTCAACTGCTCTATTACCCGCGGGACCAATTGACTGTTTAACATATACCATCATTAAAGTAACACTTTACGGGGCAGTAAACGAGACACAAAATAAAAAGGGTTATTGTTGTAAATGCTATAGCAGTTTAGGTATTGTCCTGCAGACTGTTTTAACCGATAAACCTAATTTTCTTAATTTTTAGTGATGTTCTTAAATATATTCTAAATCTATACTAAGATATACCTAATATATACCTAATCTGACAAAATGAATTAATAAAATTACAGAAAATAAAATTAAAACGACCTAAGATTAACATAACATGGTTGAGCCAAAGTTAATCGTAGGTCGTCGGAGAGCGCCAAAACATTTGACTCACCCATTTTTGTTATTGTTAACTATTGTTAACAATATAAGAATGCCAGGGATGGCTGAAGGTAAAGAATAGGCGAAAATAATACATTATCATGTTAGACTTTTATAAATTTAATATTATTGCAAGACTAATTAATGCTGTATGAAATATTTATTACTTCCATCGATACAAAATATAATGACGAAAGACTATCTTAGTATATATGTTACCGGCCAAACCCGATTTCAGGATAACCTAGTTTGGCCTAGGCTAAACTAGTTCTTCCTATACACGATAGGATAAACTGGTATAGCCTAGGCCAAACCAGTTTGTCCTAAGCCCGATAGGATAAACAAGTTTAGGCTAGGCTAAACTAGTTGATCCTGATATAAATACGCACATCGGAATAAACTGGTATAGCCTAGTCTATACATTACAGGATACCTAGAAAGAAAGCCAAAATAAATAAAATGCTACAGAGAACCCTACTGTACCTCAAATGACGCTACGTATACGTCAACGCGATCAGGAGTTACTACCGTAAATGTTGCGATTTTTTCAGGAGGAATCAAATACCTTACTCGTATAGTGGATATATTTGTTAGGTTACGCATGCCTAATGCGATTCAATAGAAATTGGAATTTTGTTAAATAATTTGTTTGTAAAATGATAATTTGTAAAACCAATATTTGTCTAGTAATTTGTTTGTAAAATTTAAGTTTGTTAAAGCAGATATTTTTCAAATGTGTAGTTTTACAAACGTTTGTAAGGGTTTGTTTTTAAAAAGATAATTTGTAATATGAGGTTGTATCATACAATATAAGTATAAGGAAAAATCTATCCCTAATACGAGTATCACCGATAACTTAAACAATTACAGATACACTGCGGATTATGGCTCCTACAGTCAGGTAGTTGACCCTATTTTCCACTATTGTTGGGATTTTCACCGCAGTCTTCCATTAGGTTGCTCAACGTTACAAGGCTCACCCATAGAGTAACACGGACTCCTGAAGTTCTTGTTGCTCGAAGGGCTCACGACGGAAAGGTGAGACCTAACTTGTCTATCTGTCTTCTCAATAAACTCAAAAACTACTGAACTGATTTTCAAGGGGTTTTTACCAATGGTGGGGGTGAGTTATCAGAAAGGTTTTGGTGTACAACTTACGTTGGCAAAGCCACGGGCAAAGCTAAAAAATTATTAAAATTCAATTTCTCCAATTTAATATCGATATCATAGTAACAATTACAAGATATTTTTTCAAATTGTATCGTCAGTGAACAGGCTTCAAGAGGGCGTCCTTTTTTTTTTTAATTTTATTGCCAGAAGTTTGTCTTTCAGTTGTCCTAGTTTGCTCTTCTTTGTTTTCTTATAATTTTGCATCATATCGTTCATTTGCTCTTTATTCAGTTTCTTAAGCTGTGTTTTGGATTGTGTCAGTTGTGTCAAAGATAATTTACCTTTCCTGTAATCATCAATCATCTGACTAAAAACTTTTCCCTTAGATTTAGTTATTGAAAACCTTCGTTTTAAATCGTCTTTATCCAAGTTTTTTAACTGGTCAATATCTGCTACACTTTTCTTACGTACTTTTTTATACTGTTTTATTATATTGTCTAATTTATTTTTATCTAGCTCCTCTCCTGGAGATTTTGTTGTCTTTTTCGCTACTAAATGTCCTTGTTTATATTCTTTAACTAACTCGCTCAACAGTATAGCTTTTGATTCGTTCACTGTATATTTTTTATTAAGTTCAGATGCACTCAAACCTTCAATCAGATGTAAATCTTTGAGTGAAGGAGTTTTTGGAGGAGTTTCTTTTTTTTTCTTACAACACCTTTTACAACATTTCCAAGTACAATGAACAGTTGCCTTTAAGCATCGTAAACATACCTTACACATACACTTACGAAGTTTTCTTTTCAATGCTTTTAGTCCAAAATTATAGCAGCAAGAAGTATTCTCCTGTTCTTTGCCAAAGCAATTCCCTGAATCAAGATACATGAATCATTTAAATTTAAAATACATAGGTAGGGAGCTCTAAATTTTATATCAGATCGCTCAAGAAATGTTCCAAAAATTTATTTCTTATACAGGGTTATTTTGAAACCACTGGCCAAATTTTCGCAGCCGATTTGGTTGATGAAATTGAGCAGGTTTCCAAAAAATCTATGTTAGAAAATGAAAATTTTTTTTTGCTTCCCATACAAATTGGTCGATCAGCTGATGGGACTTAGTATGGAAAGTTGAAATTTTATGTTATCATTTTACTATAAATTTCTTTCGGACGTAGTTGTAGTCCAAGTACTGAGTATATTTTAAAAATTTGGCCAATAGTTTCAAAATAACCCTGTATATTAATGAATAATCCGTCAACTGCTTTATTACCCGCGGGACCAGTTGACTGTTCAACATATAGAAGTAACACTATTATACGTAATTGAAGTAACACTTTACGGGACCGTAAACGAGACACAAAATAAAAAGAGTGATTGTTGTAAATGCTATAGCAGTTTAGGTACTGTCCTGCAGACTATTTTAACCGATAACCCCGATTTTCTTAATTTTAGTGATGTTCTTAAATATATTCTAAATCTATACTAAGATATACCTAATATATACCTAATCTGACAAAATGAATTAATAAAATTACAGAAAATAAAATGCAAACGACCTAAGATTAACATAACATGGTTGAGCCAAAGTTAATCGTAGGTCGTCGGAGAGCGCCAAAACATTTGACTCACCCATTTTTGTTATTGTTGACCATTGTTAACAATAAAAGAATGCCAGGGATGGCTGAAGGTAAAGAACAGGCGAAAATGCTACATTATCATGTTAGACTTTTATAAATTTGATATCATTGCAAGACTAATTTCTGATGAAAACTAATAAGGTAAAGGAAATGTATAGGTACAAGTTGCAAAATTATTAGGTACAATCTGGTACAATGCTGTATGAAATATTTATTACTGCCATCAGTACAAAATACAATGATGAAAGAAGAATATCTTAGTATATATGTTACCGGCCAAACCCGATGTCAGGATAAACTAGTTTGGCCCAGGCTAAACTAGTTGTTGATGTTCGACCAACGGGGGTTCTTATTTCTTCCAGTGGACTGTATATTTGCTGGTTTTTGAAGACAAAACACTGGAGGGATTCACTTTTATTTCACTATAGCTTGCTCTGGATTGCTGCTGCCTACACACTGACTAAATGCAGCAACGACCCATTATTTTTAAGTACAAAGGCCGGGCGCAGTGCGCGCACCGGTGCGTGAAGGTCCCGACCAATCACAACGCTCCGGCAGGCCGCGTCTACCTGCGTGGGGCGAGCCCGGCGGGGGTTCGCCCGCTGATTGGCCATAATGTAGGCGTTGTAATTGGTCGGTCCTTTTACAAAAATGTTGGTTGCGGCGCGGTGTTCGATAACCGCGTGGTATTTTATTTTGGCGCGCGGCCTGTCGCCAACACTAGTTCTTCCTATACACGAAAGGATAAACTGGTATAGCCTAGGCCAAACCAGTTTATCCTAAGCCCGATAGGATAAACCAGTTTAGGCTAGGCTAAACTAGTTGACCCCCCCGAACAGGTTCCAATCTTGTAGCGATGGGGGGCTCAGTACCAGCGGGAAGCGGGACCGCTGGGAAGCTAATAGGAACTCATGGCCCGGGAGTGACGACCCCGGGCCGGGAGGAGGCCGCTGTCAGTGGCCTGGCTGTGAGAGTAGGGGGCACACACTCCCGACCCTCTCGCTGGAGAGGTGCTTCGGGAGCGAGCCGTGCTGGGGCCGCCGTGGTAGCGGCCGCCGCGCCAGGGCTGTGGAGCGAGAGTAGCACACGGTCCTGGCATATAGGCGGTAGGGGTTGACTCCGTGTGGTTTTAGTGGGTTCAAGTCCCACATCCCCGTCCGGCTTCCCGTGGCTGGATGGACGAGACGAAGGTCTTTCCACACGTTAAAAAAAAAGGATGTTTTTTATTAAATTCTCTATAATATTGCCATTGGATGTATGTTGATAGGACTTATAGTTTACAAAATATGCCCATGTTACTAGGACGATTTATTTAAAAATTCGGATTGTTTTCTGTTATTGCATGGTCATGGTAGAATTTCTTATTTAATATCATGGATAGCTTTCGACTTCTGATATACATTGTAGTGATCCCAGACTTCGTGTCAACATATGTTACCATCATCAACAAAGTACCTCTTCCAATTGGGGCGAGGGGGCACCCCGCGCTCTACAAGCGAAGAACTCCTGTCTATTCTGTTGAAATATTATATCGTGTCTGGTATCGTTTTCGTATCTCTGTATGTATAATTGCTAATAAAGATAATCTTTTACCGTTTTCATAAAAAATGAGATAAACGGCGATTTGGGACGTAGGGGGGGAAAGGGGGGAAATATTCATTTCTCGAAGTGTTTCTATATCAATATTAAAATAGATATATGAAAGCTACATTCATGCCAAGTTTCTTGCTTTCTTCCGGATGGGACCATAAAATCGATTTTTGTTAGGACAAGGAGCCGTACTAGTAGGGTTCTCTGTAATTGGAAAAATGATTATTTTTCCAATTACAGAGCAGTTTATTTATTTTGGCTTTCTTTCTAGGTATCCTATATTGTATAGACTATGCCATACCAGTTTATCGTGGCATGTGCGTGCGGATCACAGACATATAATAATAGTAAGCAGACTGAACATGTCATTTGAAATTGCATGGCAAAAACACACACTAAGATTATTATTCACACAACGACAGAATACAGGGTCGGATCTAAGATAATTAATTATATTCGGTACAGTGTAGCAAAACCAAAAATTTTGAGACGCTGAATCTTAAGCTGTGCGCGGTATGCGGACGGATCTGCATCAGCTTTTTACGATGGGAAATTCTATCCCTTTTGGGAAAAATACTAGTCATTAAATCAATAAAATTTATTTTAAATTATTAAAAATCACGTGCAATGAAACATTGCAATGATGTTAATGGTTGCTGGCGTCCATTCACTGTCCTGGTACTCGTAGTACGTAAGAGAAATACTCCCCATAACAGTTCTCTTTCTTGAGGTATTATTTTCTGGCATATTTTCCTTGTCCTGAAATAAAATTCACTGTCAGTATTTTTATAAAATGTGTATTTTAATCTTCAAAAAAGAATTCCTGAGATTTTTATAGAATAGGTACTAAATTCGTATATTTGCCTTGATTCGGCCCAGCCATAGTAAACAAAACTGGATCTGTCAAATGATCTATGCTATTTACGAAATTATTAAATTACTTGTAGTATTTCTTATGAAATGGTTATAATTAATACACTACTTTATAAAATAAATAATGATATTGCTGATAAATAGCATTCAAAAATCTAATAATGGTTATTGTTTAAAAAATAACACGAAATTGTATATTATCATTGGGCACGTCAAAAACATGTATTGCTTACCGAAGGAACGATATTCCACGAATATTTTTTTATGAAACACTTCCACATATTGTACACGTTGCATTTTATCATTTCTATTGAGTTTAAAAGCACAAAACAATAAAAAATAATTTTAAATATTTATGACAACTGTGACAACACAACAAATATGACAGTTAAGGATCATTTCGCATGAAAAATCCGGCTTGGATGATAAATCTTTCAGTGTAGTGGTTCGTGTTGCAATACATTGCAAAGCTAAGGAAGGAAAGGGACAGAGTTATGTGACAGTCCTTTTCATGAACAGGATGCAAATATTGTCAAATATCATCAGTGTGTGTGTGAAATTTGTGTTCCTTCTGCTTATATTAAAAAAAAAATTTACTTCTGTGGTGCGGATTTATATCTGGATCAACTAGTTTAGCCTAGCCTAAACTGGTTTATCCTATCGGGCTTAGGACAAACTGGTTTGGCCTAGGCTATACCAGTTTATCCTATCGTGTATAGTAAGAACTAGTTTAGCCTAGGCCAAACTACTTAGTCCTGAAATCGAGTTTGGCCGGTAACATATACAATACAAGTGAGTGACAAGACACAAATGTCATTTTAACATAACTCTTTTTCCGAAATAACATGGAAGTAGTAAGTACTTCGTTGTACAAAGTACTTATTACTTCCATGCAAAATAAATATTCCTTCAGACAGAGAGAAAAAAATCAATACGTGTACCTTCAGAACCACAGAAGTAAAAATTTTTTTTAAATATAAGTATTATTATATGTCTGTGTTCAGAACTATATTTGCCAGACCAACGCGTTCGCTGGCGGCGACGAAACTTCAAAAAACTTGTCAGTTGTATGAGAGCGTTTTGCTAATGCTGTGTCTCACTCAAACTAAGCGAGATTTGTATAGTTGCATTCTTGTCAGCTACTGTTTCGCTCGTAGCGGCGAAATGGCTGTTACACCGACGCTGGCGACTCGCAAATGTCAAATTTCGCTTCGCAACGCGTCATGCCCATGGAAGTAATAAGTACCTTTGTACAAAGTACTTACTACTTCCATGGTCATGCCATATAAAAACCTGCAGTGTACTAACGTTCCGCAGGCGATTCGCTTTCGCCGGCGAACGCGTCGGTGGACTAACACGGTAAGGGGGTACAAAAAAATAAGTTGAGATGATTTTATTTTTCAGAAACCAGAAATCGTTTTACGATCTGCGAGCAACACGGACTTCCGCGCCGATCCGTTACTCTATAACGACGACCTATGATTTGGTCTTGGTCACAGAAATATTTTTAATAGGAGAGTGTCACAGACTTGTGGAGAGTTTCGCGGTCACCACTACATAAATATATATATTTAAATGTTATATATATATATATATTTTTTTATATATGACGGAAATTTTTCAGCACACTGAGGGATTTTCCGAGACCCAAATTAAAAAAAAATATCTCCAGATGACTTCATAGATGGCGCTTAAGTAAAAGGCGAGAGAAAAAGTTCCATACAAAAAGCAATAATTGTGCACGGGTGTGCATTTTTTTTTAAATAAAACATAATAAAAAAAAACATCTAAAAAGTATCAATATTGTAATTTATGCAACTGTCAAACTGTTAGGTGATTTTTTTCTGCCTCAAGTTGACAAGAAAAGCGCACCTTATAGGTTCAGCCATTAATTTCGACTCGGCTTTCATAAAACGCTATCTGTTGAGACTTTTTTACACTGACTTTTTTCTTAATTTAGCTGTCAGAAAATCGCTCCTTGCTCGTAAAGTGGGTCTTATTATATTACATCGAATTTAGGCCCCATTTGGTAATGAAAATTATAACTTACTTTTCTGTCATACAAAAGATATGCAATACAAAAGATAGAAAACTAATGCGTGTTATTAAGTCCACAAAGCATTTTTAATTTAGCCGCATAATACATATAAGATCAAATAGGGAAAACAACAGTTTTTAAATAAGCAAAGATAATGATTTATTCAAATAATAATGATTTATTTATTTTTAGATAATTATTTTAATACAGCCAAGCACTGGCTGTTTGGCGATAAAACCATTCGCAGCGCCCCCCGCTCGCTCCCAGCGCGCGGCGCGCGAATAAAACACAACTCAATATTTATTAGGTTGTATTTGTTAGGTACATTTTCCGATTTTCGCCGTGTAAGGTGTAAGCATATTTAATATTTATTAAAATGTCGATTAGTATGAAAGGATATGTAAATTTAACTCCACCTGAAATCATTAACGAGGCGCGTAATGCAATGCAAGTAATAATTTATTGCCTCCAAAATCAAACATAAGTATTTGGCGGCATTCGAATGTTTTATAAAGACAGTGGAGGAATGACAAAACGGCGCTATCAGTTTGATAGATGTTAGGACCACATGATTTTTTTACTCGCAAGTGTCATTACGCACACTCGGCTTTATTAGCGCCAATATCGCCTCTTGCGCGTAATGACCAACTTTGCACACTTGTTTCATAATGAACTATTTTCTACCACAGACATATAATAATAATAAGACTTATATTTTAAAAAAAAATTATTTCTGTGTTTTCTACTATTATCTAAGTCTGTGGATATTTGTAATTTTCACGAGATATGGTTTTTTATTAAACGGAACTTCAAAGAAATGTCACGAAATATTCTGTCAGTTTCTAGTGAATAATTTTTATATTTTTCTCTGTGACCAAAGCTTGGAAAAGTGCACATTTCCACTTTGATTAAAAATTTAAAATAACCGAATAATTTCCAACCTCTTCTGTAATGTAATAATTTCGCTATAGTTAGGAGACCAGCTATAAAGGAATTGATATGATTCCGTGGGCTTTCGAGGACTATGAAGAGTGAGATTTGTTATACATCCTAAATATTAGCGCAGTAAATAGACGAGAATCAAATTACAAACGGTCCAGTAATTGTGAATTTTTTGAAATGTTGTGTAGGATTATTGTGAGTATTCAAAATAAAAAGGGCACAATTGCCAAGTTTCCGCGTCCGTGGTAATCTTAAAAAAACTAAAAAAAAAAAAAATTTTTTCAGATTTAGGCTCATATTTTCGTTTAGATGCGTTTTTGCTAGGAAAGTGTTCTACAAAATCTTGTAGATAATTAGATTTCCTTTTATTTACATTTTACATTTTGTATCTAGGACTGATAGTTACCGAGATGTGTGCTCATAAAAAAAATTAAAAAAATCTTCTTTTTCGGAAATTTGTCAAACTTTTCACTTCAGAACGCTGTAATCTAGTTATGGCATATTTTAGGAGAATAAGTATTGGAATAAAATTTGTAGGGAATTTAATTACCTACAAAACGCATTTGCATTTTTCTTAACCAACCCTGCAGAATGGGGAGTAAAACTCAATATTAAAACTACGGAATATTGCTTTTTTGTTATAATATTTTATTTTCTGCTAACTGCGCCTCGGGTCTTCGCTCCCGTGGGAATTTCAGGATATAAAGTAACCTATGTACTATTTCTGGTATTTTTCTACTAGTATACCAAATCCGTCCATAGTTCATTGAATAAAGACCAAAATAGAGCTAAGGGTAGGGTTTACTTACAAATGGTTCAATAGTTCTGAATTTTTGATATGTTATTTAGGATGGTTAGTAAGTGTTTAAAATGCAAGAGGCACAATTTCTCCCCCCTTCCACGCCCGCCATATGTTGGAAAAACCAAAAAAAATTGCCACTTTATTCAGATTTGCGCTCTCACCTTCGTTTAGATGCATTTTAGCTACATTAGAGTTCTACACAACGTTGTAAAAATAAATTTCCTATAATGTACAATTTATATTTTGTTTCTAGGACTAATAGTTATGGAGATGTGCACTTTAAAAAAATCGCATTTTTTAATCGCATTTGGAAATTTGTCAAACTTTTTACTTCAGAGCGCTGTAATTTATTTATGGCCTACTCTAGGAAAATATATATTGGAATAAAATTTGAAGGAAATTTAATTGCCTACAAAACACATACTTTTTTTTTAACCAACCCTACTTAGTAGGGAGTAAAAGTAAAAGTTAAAATATTACGTTTTTGCTATCATATTTTATTGTCTACTAGCTGCAGCCGGGGGCTTTACTCCCATAGGAATATTGGGATAAAAAGTACCTTATGTGCTAGCCCTGATATTTTTCTACTAGCATACCAAATTTTATCGAAATCCGTCCAGTAGATTTTTTAGATTGAGCAAGAAATATCACATCCAAACTTTTTCATTTTAAAATCGTGTTTCTTTCCTAATCTTTATTGCTGATGAAGCAAATATTATCTAATATCTGTACTTGATAATGTCCACAGACACTTTTACAGTGTCCCAATCAGGTACCGGTTACTCACCTGCAATGAATCACACTATAAATGGGAAAGTTTGGATGTGATATTTGTTGCTTAATCACACAAAATCTACTAGACGGATTTCGATTAAATTTGGTATACTAGTAGAAAAATATCAGGACTAGCACATAAGGTACTTTATATCCCGAAATTTCCATGGGACTGAGATTCAGTTAGTAAAAAGTAAAATATTATAGCAAAAAACAATTTCCGTTGTTTTATCATTTAGTTTTACTCTCCACCTTGCAGGGTTGGTTAAGAAATATGCAATTGCGTTTTGCAGGTAATTAAATTCCCTACGATTTTTGTTCTGCTACTTTTTCTCCTAGAATGGGTCATGACTGGATTACATCGTTTTAAATTAAAAAAGATTGACGAATGTTTGAAAAATGAGATTTTTTTAAGGCAAAGGATTTTTTTTTCTCGGAAACTGTCAGTCCTAGAAACAAAATATAAAATGTAAATAACGGCAAATTTAATTTTCTACAACATTGTATAGAACACTTTTCTAGCGAAAATACACTTAAAAGAAAATATAAGCGAAAAACCGAACAAAGTGGTGATTTTTTTTTTATTTTTCCAATTTGGCGGCGAGTGCAAAAGCTAGTCAATTGTGCCATATTTATTTTAAATACTTACAACCATCCTAAACAATAATATAAAAAAAATTGAGTTACTGGACCGCACGTAATTAACCCCTAGGGAAGGTTCGCTCTATTTACTGCGCTATATTATTAATGCGAAAATTTGGATGTTTGTGAGGATGTTTGAAGCGGTGGTGGCCGGTGGTTGTATACCAATCTGACTCATGTACCTATGTTAGTTTTCATCAACCACCACTTGCTTCCTGTGAAGGAAAACATCTTGAGGAAACCTGCACTCTGGTTGATGATTATCACCTAGTGTGTGAAATTGAGAAGGCAATGGTAAACCACTCCATTAAAAATTGCCAAGATAGTCGTTGTGTGTGATTCATTCCATATAATGACCGCGACCCTTAGTCATGAGGAATACGATTAAAGAGATAGAAAGGATGTGTGTTACTCAATCACGCAAAATCTACTAAACAGATTTCGATGAAATTTGGTACACGGGCGAAAAACACCAGGAATAGCAAAAAAAAACTTTTTATTCCGAAATTCTCATGGGAGCGAAGCCCCGTGGCGCAGCTAGTAAATAAATAAATATTAATATATGTAAATATGTTTTATAGGATTGTCATAACATTGATCTATCTTGATCTTTGTGGAGTCTTTGGGAAAGGCCTAAGTTCAGCAGATGACTTCTTGTAGCTGAGAATGTTGATTGATAGTCGGTATACCTAATGTTTAGGCACATTCACATTCTGCGTAGGTAAGTACTGAGCAACTAATACGTGTTCTGTATAATCGTTTGTTTAGTTTATACCTACTAATGAAATCTTATTTAATGTTGGCATGCTGTAATTTTTCTCAGAAAAAAGAAAGCAAGATACTTGCTGTTATAAGTATGGGCCTGGAGCATGGATAAGAAAACTTTGTAATTGTATATGCAGGAGAATAAAGAGAAGAATAAAAAGACAAGTATTCGGCACATCCGACCTACGAATTATACCCAATATGAAGAAGTCAAAAAATTCAAAGAAAAATGATGATCATAATAAAAAATCTCGCTCTTCTTTACGTAACAATGCGATTCTTGATAAATTATCTTTGGAAACTACTTCACTTAAAGATTTAGAGATCTTTGGTCATACTGTTTCCGAACTTAAAACAGATAATTTAGTTCATAAATTCAGGAAAAGGTTAATGTCAACTTCATCATCATCAAAATTTTCGAAATACATAAGGACTAGATAAATAAAAATTAGATATAATAATAAATCTATATGTAAAAATGTTAAATAAAAGTGTAAGTTTAGTTCCTTAAGAAAACCTTAATAACATGGATAAAGATAAGTTGAAAAGAAACTTTTCACTATCTGGATCTGACGAAATTTAATAAAATAGGTAATTAATTATTACAGGTCAGAAAAATCTCTGGATAATATTTATGGAAAGAAAAGTGTAGTTTCTATGGAGAACTTTAAAAACTTGGATAAAGATGAATTGAAAGGAAAATTTGGGCTATCGGGTTCTAAGGAAAAAGTATTTAATAAAATGATTGATGATTACAGGAAAGGAAACATATCTCTGACTAAATTAACACAATCCAAATCGGAACCAAAGAAAATAAATAGACAACGTTTGGATGAAATGCTCAAAGTTTATGAAGAGACAAAAGTGCAGAAGAAAAGTGTAGTCACTATAGACAAATTTAAAAACATGGATAAAGATGAGTTGAAAAGAAAATTTGGACTACGGGGATCTGAAGAAAAAGTATTTAATAAAATGATTGATGACTACAGGAAAGGAAACATATCTCTGAGTAAATTAACACAATCCAAATCGGAACCAAAGAAAATAAACAAACAACGTTTGGATGAAATGCTCAAAGTTTATGGAGAAACAAAAGTGCAGAAAAAAAGTGTAGTTACTTTAAACAACTTTAAAAATATGAATAAAGATGAGTTGAAAAAAATTTTCGCTATCAGGATTTGAGGAAAAAGTTTTTGACACAATGATTGATGATTACAGAAAAGGAAAAAATATCTCTGACTAAATTAACTCAATCCAAAACGGATCCAAAGAAAATAAACAAACATCGTTTGAATGAAATGCTCAAAAATTATGAAGTGACAAAAAAAAGGAACAATTTCTTTTCAAGATTAGATGTTATCAAACATCATTATAGGGACTGAAGTATTAATGTAACTATTAACCTTGAAACAAAGATATTCCAAAATTTTAAACAAAGCCGTTTATTAGCATTTAATATCTAAAAACATCGAATGATCCGATTTCATTCAAATCAAATCAAAAACACTTTATTGAAACTTGGCCTTCACAGGCAGTTTTTACGACTAAAACTAATTACAGAATTGTATTGTATAAGTATATGTATAGTCATATATTTTCAATAGTCTTCTAATATTTTGTAAAAGGTTCTTACGGAAAGAAAAATTCAGAACCCCTCCGGTTGCGAGGTTCGATCGCGCTGTTCGATTGATCGAACCAGCTTGATCAATCTTGATTCTTGATTCTTGTTTTTTTTTTATTATTATCCTATACTGTCCCACTGCTGGATAAACGCCTCCCCTCTGGTTCGCCATTCCTGTCTATTCAGTGCATTAGCCCTCCGCCTCCCTTTTCCAGGAAGGTGGAGTTGCTCGCGTCCGTAGGTCTAACCCTCGATACCCTACAAGTGCCTTCCTGGTAGTGCCAAACGAGTAACAACGTCGAACATCAGGCGGCGGCAAATAACATGACCATTGTCCGGCAGTGGGACAGAGTCAGGAAACCCTGGTTCGATCAAGCCTGACAGAGTCCACCACAAGCCTGAAGCAATAACTTCAAAGAGTGGACCCAACAACCCGCATTGGACCAACGTGGTGGGCGTTGGTGGTCTACACCCCCCCTCGATGGTGGATTCTTGTTAGTTCTTTCAATTTCTGGTAATCTAACCACGTGAAAATTGAATTCCTTATAGTTCGATTAATCGGACAGCGAGTATTTACAGTATTTGTTCTGAATTTTTCTTTACAGAATCTCAACATTTGTCGGGAAAGCTAGTAATATTTTAAAAACAAAGTCCCCCACAGAGTCTGTCTATATTACAGACATTTGATTATATTTTCAGATTTTTAAGAAACTCACAAACAATTCACATAGTGTTTCCAACAGTTCTCAGTCAATTCACTAATACAATATAGCGTATATGTAAAATCTATAGGAATTGTTGTCTTAAAGAAACGTGGGGTTCGTTCATATTTATAATACAGGATAAAGGGCGTGAAAATAAAACACACTAACTTGGGCCCGAGACTTTGTCCCTATGGGACTTTCGGGAAATCCTCTTTTAGTGCTCTCCTACACTACCTAAAGAACCTACATGCCAGATTTCAGCCTTCTACGCCCAGTAGTTATGGCTGTGAGTTGTTTGTCAGCCATTTGATAACGGAAGAATTTTCTATCTACATATATAAATCATTATTATTCATCAATATATAGTATTGATAAATGATGAATGAATTAATAAAGTTCTGAGTTTTCTTGAATTTCCAAATTTTTTTTTATATACTGACCGTACTTACTTCTCAGAAATTAAAATTGTTCTTTTAAATGAACTATAGCTCATATATATGCTATCAATAAACAATGTTAATGTTCTCATGGGTAAGTTTGATATACAAAGCCCGAATTTCTTACAAAGATTAATTTTTACTTAGTTTTCCAGCACACATAATTAAAAGTTATAAATTTTATTTACAGCCACGATATTTAATCATATCAAAATTAATTATATTATGTGAATCGGCTCCTAAACTTGGTCACCCTCTTTTCGACCCGCTCATGTTAGAATCTAAACAGTCTCATATTAAGTTATTTTTACGTAATAACAATGACAATAACCAGACCGCTGAGAACGTCAAGAATAAAAAACCATGCCATGGATATGATTTCGATGAAAATGATTGTAGAACAGTAAATAATAGAGTAATATGTGGATATAATAAAAATACTGGTAAAGTTAAAAACAAAGAATCCTTCGAAGATATGGGCGATGGTTGTCGTATACGTGGTGACAGAATCGAGTGTGGGTATGTAACTGGCCCATTTCTTAATCCAAGACGACCACCTGCAAATTACCAAAAATCTAAAGAAAATGAAGATCAAAAATCAGCACGAGAAAATAATCATCCCAAAGCAGCACGAAAACGTTATTATCATCAAGCCAGGAAACAAAATTATTACAACAAAGCAACACACCGTTATCATCCTAAAGCAACTAGAGAAAATATCCGTCATAAGACAGTTCGAGAAATATATCATCACATTGCAGCGCGAGAAAATGATCATCTCAAAGAATCACAAGAAAGTGATCAAGGCATTGAATTAATGTTATTTCCAATGATAACCTCGTTATTGAAAACAAGAGATGAAACTGAAATAACATCGACTGAAAGGCATACAACTAAAACGCTCAGATCTAGTGACAGGCATAAAACAAATACGGAAATAAACCAAACGCCTCTAATAACAAAAACATCTACTTTAGAACTAAAACCAACTAATTCGGCTTCAGATACAAATACATCAGAAACTGTAAAAAACAAGTGCTGTTAATGTATCTGTGCTGATTACAAAATTATCTGCAAATGCATTTCCAACAGATGCATCTTTATTTACCACAGGCATTGTACCAACGAATATATCTGTGACTTCAAAACTTGAGATGAGCGCATCCACAATTAATTCAAATACCACAAATCAAGAGGGCTTTAGTACACAAGTTACTACAAATTCAACAAGAGAACAAAAGTTTAAAACGACAACGATTCTTCCAGTGACCCAATGTGTTGAAGTTGATGATCGAGTAGTTTGTTATTTTACTTTGCCATTAAAAAGAAAATTGTGAATACTCGAAATAGCGATTTTTGAAGGCAGTTTTTATTGCTCGCAAGTTGTACAGATATTGAAGTCTCAATTGTGCCCGGCCTCAGCGGTATCTAGCTTGAAAGCGCATCATTTTCGACATCTAATAACAATATAGTTATAATACCCGACTGACCTTCGTACTGAACCCAAAGCTATCTAGTATTATGTACGAGTGTAATTATTTTTTTAATAAAAATATAATTCCTTATGACATCATCAGCATTTTATTGTAAATGTAGTAAATAAAATGTATGCCTCATGTTGTTTCTGCTAAATGTCCAAGATTTAATGGTTTTTATGGTCAAATGACGTAAGCATTGATGGATGTATAATTTATTTTTGATCTTTATAAAGGATGTATCGGCATTATTAATATCTCTACCACTAAATTGCCATTTCAAGTTATATTCTATCCGTGCACCAAATTCCATCGAAGTAGGTACTAGGATTCTCGTAAAAATATAGAACAAATGCCAGTTACTTATAAAAAATATATGTGGAGGTTTTAACAAGATCAATGCAAGATCAATGAATTTAAGATCAATGAAACTCAGTGTGTGTGTAGTGTAGACTTATATATTTGACTAAAATATACCTACATATGCGAACAAACAAGCTGTATATTCCTACTCACAGGCAATTACATAACTTTTTAAATTTAATATGTATTATCATGACCAAAGCTTGAAAAGGATGTGCTTTGTATTTTTTTGGTGCTTATAAGCCTCATACGCGCGACCTTCTACCCGCTACCGTACATCTATCTTATATTAACATATTCAGTATTTATATCTTTTGTGGCTATTGTGGACTATATCTTATCCAACAATAAGAGATCACATGCTGAACACTATTGAGATTGCTGAAAATATAGTTAAAGTTACGAAATATATACTTTTTGTTTCCACATACTTAAAAACATTTGACCGTAAACAATAATCTTAATTTGTAAAATACTGCACGACCTCGGCAAACAAGTTTTATCAAATAGCAGTCAAAATTCTTTAGTATCTGTTGAGATGTTCAGTGCATAACAGTGATCACTAAATTATTTATCAGAAATTTTATTGCTTTTCTAAAATGAATAATGGTGAAAGTCAAATTGAGTTATCAAGCAAAGAAAGTAATACACAAGTGCATAATAATGAAGCTACTGAAGAATCGCTTACATTTCGTGAAAAGATAAACAAACTTCGTAAATTCATCACAGTGGAACCATTTTTGGCTATTTATTTTATAAGCAACTCATTGGCTTATGTCGCTACGCAAAAATTTATAACAGAAAGAGAGTGCACAATAGACTTGAACTTTCCAGGTGATATTTGTTATAAAATTGTAGAAGGAATTGATGATAATTCTACATTTACGAAAAAAGATGACGTTTCCTCAGCTATTGGCGATTTGTATACATGGAAGCAACCGTTGGAAAAATTTTTACCTGCCATATTTGTTCTGAACATTGGGGCCTGGAGTGATAGAACTGGAAATAGAAAAGCAATTATTATAGTCCCAATTATTGGGCAAGTTCTATCAAATGCGTCATATTTAGCCGGAATTTTTCTCTCTAATATGCCGATTTGGATTGTTTCATTAACTGATTCCATTGTTTTGACACTTACTGGAGGATTTACAGTCCTGCTCTCAGGTGTCTACAGTTATGTAGCTGACGCTACTGAACCAGAATTGCGTACTGTTAAAATGGGTGCAATCGGAGTTATATCATCTGTGAGTTCAATAATAGGGCAGCTAATAGCTGGCCAACTGACACAATCAACTGGATATACAGTGCCCATTATTATATCACTAGTGTGTAGTATACTTGGTGTTCTGTATACGTATTTCAAAATACACGACGTGAATTTGAAAAAAGAAGAAGGCACAGTTTGCGATAAGATTATAAATTTTCTAAATCCGAAAAACTTTTGGGAATCTTTTTCGTTATTAGTATTTTCAAGAGGACAGAAACTTGCACAAATTGTTATGGTTTTAATTGGATATATAGTCATTTTGGGACCTCTTTACGGTAAGTTACATTAAGAATTTTGTATTCTTTTTAATATTATCTTTGGTCTACTTCTTTTGCTTCTTCGTATGCTCTTGACAGAGCAGTCATGGTCAGGCATGCTGCTTGGAGACGCGCAGCACTGTGGCTCCCCATTTCTCCCAAACTGATGCCTGGCGGGCGTTTTCATTTAGAGATGCGTTGGTGAGGGCTTTTATTTGATCTACTTACACCTATGATATTTCATTGTTATATATAACTATATAAGTTTTGTTTTCTTTATGATGACGAACTAATACCAATTGGGGCATTAGTCTTCGTTCCAACTTTTTCTCACTTTTTATTTGGACTCAGCAAAAAAAGTTAGTTTTCTACATGTCGTCATTTCCTTTGCTAGGGAATTCACTCGACCTCTTCCTAAGTATGCATATGTTCTTTGAGTCAATTTCCTCTATTCTCAAAATATGTCCACTATTAGGCCTTCATTAATCTCTATACATATAATAAAACAGTAAAAATATTTTGTCTGTACATTTAGTATTTTTGACTGAAATGGATAGAGGGACACCTAAAAAGAATAATAGAAAGCAAAAATATTTTTTTGGAATTTCTTGTCTGTCTGTCTGTCTGTCTGTATGTATGTACGCGTTTCACGCAAAAACTACTGGACGGATTTGAACGAAACTTTTTTTGTTGTATAGCTATTAAACCTGGGCAACATATAGGCTATAATTGATTTTGAAAACTGGAACACCTGATGAAGAACCATAACAGAACAGCCAAACTATAAGAAATATAGAAATGGTACCTTAGCAAAAGTTAATCAATCTGACGAGCATTTTCTGTTGACGTATTAAAATCGAAGATCAGAATCATCTGATGAAGAACTCCAAGAGACCAGCTACACTATTACATACTTACATGGAAATGGCGCCTTAGCAAAAGTTGTTCAACCTGATGAGCATTTTCTACTGACGTATAAATATTGAAGATCTGGAACATCTGTTCCCGTTCATCAACATATATTCCCGCGGGTCACGGGATAACGGCTGAAATTTTGAGTACTGGAGTTTAGGTTACTAAGAAGCAAAACTCACGCGGGTGAAGCCGCGGGCGACAGCTAGTTATAAATATGGTATAACAATTGATAATAAATACTTTATCCATATCTTTGATTTTGATTGTCCCACAGACAGGCAAAAACCTAGCACTCTATTATGACATCTGAGCTGTCGAATTCTAGCAAAGACTGGAAGAGATCTTAGACAGGAATTAATGGCGAACTAGTCTTCATCTTTTTTCTAATCTTTATTGGATATTGGCAGATGAGAAACTATGTATTTTTGTTTAAGGTTTGACTTCAACGGTCTATAACTACCTCCTAGACCGTTATTCCATGAATGAAGTAGAATACACTCAGTTTGACTCTACTGTGCAAATAATGAACACTATAGGTAAGACTTTATTCGAAGTATATTGTGTTAAAAATATGTAAATAAACTTGAATTTAATTAAAACTTAACAGAGGCAAGACGAATGGCTAAAAGGTCATGTCTGTGATTTTAGCATTGTATCTACGATTAGGTACGATTTAGAATTATGTATATTCATCGTAATCCGTCTAGTATTTTTTACGTGAATGAGTAATAAACATCTATCCTTCCAATCATCTATCCATTCTTACAAACTTTATTATATAAACGTTCATAATATAAATGTATAATTAATAGAATATTAGCAAGTATATGTATCCCTATTTCCCTTGATAACTTAAGAACGACTAGCAATTTCAGTCTTCGTATATTTTAGTTTTCTAAGACTTATTAGAAGTTTCTTATGAAAAAAATAAAATAAAAATTATACAAAATTTCAGAATAGATCAAATTAATATCATAACTAATAAGACAACATGATATAACAGAAAACAGTAAGGTAACGTAACGTTCATATACTTAAGCCTAGCAGCATTATTGTGTTGTATGGCAATGATGAGTCTCTGAGCTTAAAAAGTCTGGTGTCTATTTACTTCATATTATTTCTTTTACAGGTACAGCTATAGGAGTCAAACTTTTCACAGATACACTTAAAATTCATGATTGTCTGTTAGGCGTCATATCAACAATGTGCAGGACTGCAAGCAATTTTATATACGCCTTTGCTCCAAATCAAACATGGTTGTACATAGGGGCAGTCTCTGATTTATTTGGGAACATCGGTGTGATCGTTATTCGGTCATTGAGTACCAAAATTGTTGATTCAGGAGATATTGGTAAGATATTAGAATTTTCGTTGTCATTTAATGTCTACCGTATCGCGCCAGTTTTATCTTCCTATTACCATCCCGTCAACCAAACAACAACATCTGACCATTGGCTGGTGGTGAGAAAAGAATTAGTTGTTCACTTTTTACAAGTCCCACAGAATCCTTATATATTTAGATAAATTATTGGTTAGTTAAATAGCTGTTATAGTCGGTTTTCGTAATATTTTTGCTCACCTTTAGATTATTGGGAAAAAGTGAAACATACACTTTTTCCCAGAAAACTGCGCTTCATTGTTTTTTTTTTCTCAAAGACCAAAAATTCACAACAAATTTGCTGTGATTTTTTGGTCTTGGAAAAAAAAAATTCCAAAAATATATATATATTGGTGCTTTTTAAATCTATGGTTTTGCGTTTCCAGGTAAGCTGTGTTCAATAATAGCCTTCGTAGACTCATTGATTGGCATCACAGCCATCCCCCTGTACACCCAGGTGTGGGTCATTTACAAAGATCAGTTTGCGGGTGCAGCCTACCTTTTGGGGTCTATATTGACTACACCGAACTTCATCATAATGCTGTAAGTATCTGCTACTTAATTATGCTGTCCTTTTTGGTATAGAGTCTATACGCTAGTCCACGACTCCGCATTTTCTGGGTTTAATTCTGGCAATGATCATTTTAGTGTTACGCACTTTATAATATAAAAACGGAAACCTAGGGTTTTTACGTTTTATCACTTGGATCGCTTTGTTGTATATCCGTTCGTCCGTCTATCTGTCTGTCAAGGCCTTATTCTCAGTCAGCAATGCAGAGGTATCATGTTGAAAATTTATGTCAGATACTTTAGGTCTCTATCTGCTATGCATGGAATTAATAAAATCATAGACTACTATGAAACAAATGAAACTTATACGTTAACACAATCAAAAGATATGACCGTAAATGTACTGAACCTTTGGTGTGCGAGTGCAACTCGTAATCCGCGACTTTTTAAGATTCGCCTGAAAATATTTTTTTCTTGTTGCTTAAGTATGAATAAGGGGTAGGGTGTAGGGACACCATGGTTTTTATATAGCCGATTAGAATTGGAATGGCATTGCGACTCTTTTGGAATTAAGCGATTGTAACCCAATCATGAATGGTGTGAATTAGCTTATTGGAACCACCAGAATCGGGCGTGATTCCAATCGCCAATACAAAAAGAGCCCCAATGCCATTCACAAACATGGTGCCAAACATGTGCCAAATCGTCTTAAAGTCGCCCCAATACCCTGAATAACTAGCTCTGGAGAATTATCTCAACAAAAAGGTATCATATACAACGAAATACTCATGTTACATAAAACTTTTATTTATTTTCGTTTCAGCTTGCTATTGTTCATTGACAAGAAACAAAGGAGGGATGTCGTCACAGATCCTGATTCTAAGGACAAACACGTGTATGATAATGAAATTACTTCGCTGTAATCCATAGACATAGAAGAAATATAATATTATAGTATGGATATTTCTTGTGGAGTGCCGTTATGCATTGCGAAATAATTATGCTGTTGTCAATTACATTGTTGTTATAGGCAATTAGAATTTTCACAGAATGTATCAATCCTTACGACGAAGAGGTCGCAAGAGGCATGGCGTCCATTATTGTCGTAAAACGCCGTGCTAGAAGGATAATGTAGAGCAGCTTTCACGACATATAATAAAAAAGTTAAATGGATTGAGCCATAGGTACGATAAACCTCAACAAATGCTTTTTCTCTTCATATATTTTTATTCCTGAAATCCTACTTACTTTAAATTTTCACAAAGTACGCGTGATGATCTCAAATCACAGCTTCAAATCAAGAAATAAATAACTTAGTACCAAGGAAGTCTTGTCCTGTTAGGATTCTGATTTTATTTAGTCTATTCTTCTTGTCGAGTCGTAATGGCTATTCAAATCAATTTGGACCAGTACTTGGCCACGCTGATGGCCCTGTCGTTGGCCTCGTTCAAGTCCTCCATTGTGCAGGAAGTCGGGCATTTGGGACATGACAACAGGTGGGCCATAGTTTGAACATCGCCTATAAAACATTTAGTCTATAAAAGTTTAGATTACATCCGGTCCGAAAGCGGCATTCCATTATTTTATTGTCGCATCTGTAGCTATTAGAATAAAGGCTTTATCTTGGCTATATCCTAATAAATAGCTACAGCCTAAAGAATGCGGATATGTATGTACCTACAGAACAGCGCCCCACTGTGCGTGCAGCTATAGTCATATAAGAATACGGACCATCCGTGTTTGACGGAACTTTATTTCTTAACTACAAGACTAAAGTTTATTATCTTTGTATCAGAAAACATCCTATTCTTATTCAAGTAACTTCCGGGTTTTTAAAACACTAGTCAAAATTACATGATAATTACATGTTATTAAAATACTCGTTTTTTTATCAAATTGTTTATTCGTGTACAAAAACTAACCAAGTAGGTATTCAATTGATAAAAAAAGGAAAAAGATTTTGCGGCTAGCTAAACCTGTGTGATCTCTCGCACTCAGTAGGATCTGGTTATGGAAATTAATTTTAAATCCTGTTTTGATAAATATCATGGATGACGCCAGAACGATTAGACCAATAATTCCGTTTTTATTTATTTAATATAAAACGATATATTTAGCAGCATTACACAAAATCAAAGATTTTGTGAACGCTTGCATAATTTTTTTATCTAAATTAAATTAAGTAAATATATAAAAGTAAAAAATAATAATCTTAGAATCTGTAAGTGCTGTGAGTATCTTACAAATAAAGAAATAAATAATGCTTGCTGATATTTTGTCTAAGATATTGTCTAAACACAATTCACTAAAATATAAAATGGTCATCATAATTAAATAAATCTTTATCGAAATAAATTACTCATAGGTACGTGAGTTTTTTTCAATTTTCAATTTTTGAAATAAAAATGTACTTTGTTATCAATTTATAATTAATTATTTACAAGTTTTGTTGCCTCTCACTAAAAGAATATCAATCCATAAATGGTATTTTTTTATATTTTTTTTAATTGTTCTGATTTTTTGAAATAAATCTTTGTAGACTTGTGTAATAAATAAGTTTTAAAATAAAGCCACAGAAATAGGTTAATCTGTATTTTTATTTCGTAAATAATATCAAACATTTACAAATTCATATTTTTCATGAAAAATACAGAGATCTTTGCGTATTTTTTATAGCGCAGTAAATAGAGCGAACCTTCCCTAGGGGTTAATTACGTGCGGTCCAGTAACTCATTTTTTTTTATATTATTGTTTAGGATGGTTGTAAGTAGTTAAAATAAATATGGCACAATTGAATAGCTTTTGCACTCGCCGCCAAATTGGAAAAATAAAAAAAATATCACCACTTTGTTCGGTTTTTTGCTTATATTTTCTTTTAAGTGCATTTTCGCTAGAAAAGTGTTTTACACAATGTTGAAGAAAATTAAATTTGCCGTTATTTACATTTTACATTTTGTTTCTAGGACTGACAGTTTCCGAGAAAAAAAAAACCTTTGCCTTAAAAAAATCGCATTTTTCAAACATTCGTCAATCTTTTTTAATTTAGAACGATATAATCCAGTAATGACCTATTCTAGGATAAAAAGTAGCAGAACAAACATCGTAGGGAATTTAATTACCTGCAAAACGCAATTGCATATTTCTTAACCAACCCTGCAAGGTGGAGTGTAAAACTAAATGATAAAACAACGGAAATTGTTTTTTGCTATAATATTTTACTTTTTACTAACTGAACCTCGCTCCCATGGAAATTTCGGGATATAAAGTACCTTATGTGCTAGTCCTGATATTTTTCTACTAGTATACCAAATTTAATCGAAATCCGTCTAGTAGATTTTGTGTGATTAAGCAACAAATATCACATCCAAACTTTCCCATTTATAGTGTGATTCATTGCAGGTGAGTAATCGGTACTTGATCGGGACACTGTAAAAGTGTCTGTGGACATTATCAAGTACAGATATTAGATAATATTTGCTTCATCAGCAATAAAGATTGGGAAAGAAACCCGATTTTAAAATGAAAAAGTTTGGATGTGATATTTCTTGCTCAATCATAAAAAATCTACTGGACGGATTTCAATAAAATTTGGTATGCTAGTAGAAAAATATCAGGGCTAGCACATAAGGTACTTTTTATCCCAATATTCCTATGGGAGTAAAGCCCCCGGGTGCAGCTAGTAGACAATAAAATATGATAGCAATAACGTAATATTTTAACTTTTACTTTTACTCCCTACTCCGTAGGGTTGGTTAAAAAAATTACATGTGTTTTGTAGGTAATTAAATTTCCTTCAAATTTTATTCCAATATATATTTTCCTAGAGTAGGCCATAAATGAATTACAGCGCTCTGAAGTAAAAAGTTTGACAAATTTCCAAATGCGATCAAAAATGCGATTTTTTTTAAAGTACACATCTCCATAACTATTAGTCCTAGAAACAAAATATAAAATGTACATTATAGGAAATTTATTTTTACAACATTGTGTAGAACTCTAATGTAGCTGAAATGCATCTAAACGAAGGTGAGAGCGCAAATCTGAAAAAAGTGGCAATTTTTTTTGTTTTTCCAACATATGGCGGGCGTGGAAGGGGGGAGAAATTGTGCCTCTTGCATTTTAAACACTTACTAACCATCCTAAATAACATATCAAAAATTCAGAACTATTGAACCATTTGTAAGTAAACCCTACCCGTAGCTCTATTTTGGTCTTTATTCAATGAACTATGGACAGATTTGTATTAAATTTGGTATACTAGTAGAAAAATACCAGAAATAGTACATAGGTTACTTTATATCCTAAAATTCCCACGGGAGCGAAGACCCGAGGCGCAGTTAGCAGAAAATAAAATATTATAACAAAAAAAGCAATATTCCGTAGTTTTAATATTGAGTTTTACTCCCCATTCTGCAGGGTTGGTTAAGAAAAATGCAAATGCGTTTTGTAGGTAATTAAATTCCCTACAAATTTTGTTCCAATACTTATTCTCCTAAAATATGCCATAACTAGATTACAGCGTTCTGAAGTGAAAAGTTTGTCAAATTTCAGTAAAAGATTTTTCAATTTTTTTTAAGAGCACACATCTTGGTAACTATCAGTCCTAGATACAAAATGTAAAATGTAAATAATAGGAAATTTAATTATCTACAAGATTTTGTAGAACACTTTCCTAGCAAAAATGCATCTAAACGAAAATATGAGCCTAAATCTAAAGAAAGTTTTTTTTTTTTTTTGTTTTTTTAAGATTACTACGGACGCGGAAACTTGGCAATTGTGCCCTTTTTATTTTGAATACTCACAATAATCCTACACAACATTTTGAAAAAATCACAATTACTCGACCGTTTGTAATTTGATTCTCGTCTATTTACTGCGCTATTATACCTCAGGTAGTTTTGCATTTGCCGAAAATTTTCTGGTAGTTTTGAAAATATGCAATTTTATAAGTTACTCAAAGTACTTATTTTCAGAATTTAGCCACCATGTAACATTGCCGATGGCATCACTATCCGGTGCCTGTACATTCAGCTGACAGTGTCCTTTAAGAAACCTAATGACTATTTCCTGCATGGAAGTAATAAGTACTTTTGTACAAAGTACTTATTACTTCCATGATTTCCTGTTCCTGTTCATAGCTATTTTAATCTTGATTTTTTATAGTCTGTTGCTTTAAAAAAAAATTCCCAAAAAAATTAACCGACTTCCATTGTAAAACTTAAAATCATGAAATAACTTAATAGGCAGAACAATCAAAAAGAAAAATGTATTGGCATGCTACCTACTGAATGAGGTGAAGTCGGTGCCAAATTAAAAATTAAATCATCTAAATTAACATTAGAATCATGTATACTTAATTAAAATGCTCTATTGAATTATATTTTCAACTTTCGTATACCATGTGCGTGAAATGAGAAGTCTGGGTTCTGCTAGTTTTTTTTTTTTTTTTATAACATAAGGCGGCAAACGAGCAAGCGGGTCACCGTAAGTAAGTAATCACCGCACCGCTGCAAAACTGAGTTTGTTTGATGGTTATTTATTTGTTAGGTACCTCTTCACGCTTTATCTACTGTACCAATCAACCTGAAATTTCGCATACACATATTTGAAAGTACTGAGAAGGACATGGGTACGTAGTACTAATATTAATTCTGTGACATGGGGTACCTTTGATCCCGGGAAAAGCACTGTTCACGCGGGAAATTTAAGCTGGCGAAGCCGCGGGTAAAAGCTAGTAGGTATTCTATAATTTTCTTTATATAATTTTTGATACTCATGCCAAGGTCTATGGTTATTTCAGGACAAATGATAAATTATGATGTGCGTGGATGATCATAGTAGTTCTAGGCGACATCTTTAGACGTAGTGTACAATTAAGTCATAGTAGGTACTAAAAGCAAAAGAAAAATCCCTATAAGAAGCAATATTACAAAAAATGTTATAGACAGTACATATTTTGATAGTTCGCTCAAGAATATCTAGATGGCACTAGTAGTCCAAAAAATACGAAACATTCAATGGTACAGCAGAAATTATTGTAAATAATAAAAATCTTACACGTACAGACAGACAATATGGTAGGTACGGATTACTACCGCGTATAAAGATAAAAATGTTTAACTATTACGTACCTAATTAACTTGCTAGAAACTTTGATAAACAATCACTTCACAGAATAAGCTTTGTGCACCAAACAATACTATAAATTTACGAAACTGCAAGCAACATCAAACCATAATAATAAAACTCTTCAAGTTGTTAAAGGTTCTTTTATTTATCAACTTTTATATTACTAATTTTTTAATCGTTTCAATCAGAATAGGTAACAAAATTTAAATAAAAACTTGTAATTTCCAGCACAAACACTAATAAAAACGTGTTTCTTATTCAATGATACCGAAACGGCTGCACTAATTTCGATGACAAGTGGTATACAAAGAAAGCTAAAACACTTAGTACATGTATTTTAGGATCAAATTTCATTTTATTTATATCTTTGTTTTTAATTTTAATAATAATACCGCAGGATCCTTATTAAATACCGCTCTTTAGTCAATTCGTGATCAATTGACTAAGAGAATTAATAGTAATAATTAATATTTTTAATCGATTTCCGTACAACTTCATTAGCAATATGGGAACGAAGGACTCCTGGTATCGTAAAATGACCAGCACATACTTCTATCATAATGTACTAAACTAACACATTCTTCCGACAATATTACAAAAGCAAACATATATTTAGGATTCTAGGTTAATTAAATTGTTAAACCATTATAATTATTTAAAATAGTTTTATGTATAATAAACTATTATAATGAATCCTTATTAAATTTAATGTACCGAATAAAAACATTTTAATCAAGGTTTTTGCCGTTCAATTCCTTTATTATGTATTCTTCAGTTTCTTAAATTCCTAAATATTTAATACATCCAGCATCGGTCAGTAATAGTATTTTATTCAAGGCATACTTATTACTATTTATAACTTTATGTGCCTCGCGGCTTTGTTTTCGTGCGAATTTCATGATGGATATACTTTTTAACCTTCGTCTTTCATGAATTTGTTAGTAAGAAAACAATTTATTTATTTTAATGAATTATTTTTTATTATAATTTGTAGATTTATGTGTCTCTAGATTTTACTGAAACAGTTTGACTCTTTTTAGCAACTTTTGTTTCTCTTTTTTGGAATATAAGTATGAAAAACTTCACTGGCATAGAGTATGCATGCATCTCTCTGTAGAGGCGATTTCCCCAAAATTATTATTCCCTATTAATTTAATTATCATCATCTATATTCAATATAAGCATATAAAATGCTTCTGTTATTGACTGAGAAACTAACAGACAATGCACAGCCAAAACTACTGGGCGTAGGAAACTGGAATTTTGCATGTAGATTCTTTAGGGAGTGTAGGAAAGCACCAAGAGAGGATTTCCCGTAATTCCCACGGAAACAAAGTCCTGGGGGTCTAAAACGGTCACTTTGATGAATCGGAATATGATCCACTTTTCATTACCTAAATATTTAAAAATGAAGCTTATGATGCCACTTACAAGGTTCATTTTTAAATATTTAGGAAATGCGAAATGAATCATATTCTGATTCGTCAAAGTGGCCGTTTTAGACCCCCTGGACCCTTGTTAGTTTGGCATATTTTTTTTTTACAGTCTTTTACATAAACACAAACATAAAACCTCGCAGAGTTTATCCGGAATGCGGCGAGTCGCTATAATTATTCTTAGGTAGATTAAATGCTTTTAATCTTAATTTTTGAAGAACATAAAAAAAAAAATTGTAGATCACTGCCAAGGAAATCCAAAGGTCGCTTGTACCTGTCTTAATGGTTGTAATATTAACGAATCATTTTGACCCAGTGATATAAAAAACATTGTTAGATATTCACAAAGTGGAATTGTATATTAGTCTGAAATCCGTTTACATTAATATGCTCCGATTTTCATATGTGCGTGTGAGAGTGATGCACCTTTGATGCATTTCGACAATAATAATATCGACAATTTTAATAATTCGTATAATGTATTTTGTCCATCAATTTCTTATTTTTTTCATGATTTTATTACAGAGACATATACAGTACAGTACATGCAGGTATCATTCCATTTTAGGTACCTAAGTACCTATCCAACGTTAAAATTAAAAATAACAATAGGTATGTACTGTTTCTCAAAATCTTTTGTTGTATTTTTTTTCTTTATATACATAGAGATTTCTTTACTTTCATCATTTCGTCATTCCATACCCCTGTCTGTAGCGATGTGCCGCCGAGAATTTCTCGGTTTCCGAAAATTTCTTTCATGGAAAATTTCCGAAACTTTCCAGAAATTTTCAGGAACGTTTTCTCCCAATTTTTTTCGAAAGTCTGTCTGTCACTATTTCACGGTGTTTTAATGTTAGAGTGTCACTATTTCACGGTGTTTTAAGACTTTTTGCCGCGAATGGAACCGCGGGCAACAGCCTTCACTAAAATATTTTTCTCTGAAAAATTCTCAGGAATGAAATTCTCACGAAATTTCTCTGAAATTTCTTGGAAAATTTCCTGGAAATGAAATTCTCAAGAATTTCTTGGAAAATTCTCCGAAATTTCTTGGAAAATTTCCTGGGAATGAGATTCTCAAGAAATTTTTTGGGAATTTCTCGGAAATTTCTTGGGAAAATTTCCCCGGAATATGGAAAATATGCATTTCCCTTCATCCGATTTTCTTGAAAATTGTAGTGATTGTGTATCTTCTTATTTTAAAGACTACTGCAAAAAGAAAATTCCTCTTTTTTTAATATTTCAGGTACTTTTCCAACAATTTCCGTTTTAGGGAATATTTCCGACCGTTTCCAAAAATTCTCGAAAATTTCGGAAAGGGCACATCACGTCTGTAAAGTGACAGTCATATCAAGGTGGAGAAAATAATTCTTCTTTCTTTAGTCGTATATTCCTCATGACTGAGGGTCGTGGTCATTCATTATATGGATTGAAACACACACAACGACTATCTTGTCAATTTTAATTAGAAACTTTCAATTTAATTTCGGCTACCTCTGAAAAGTCGTGTTAATTTGACAGACAAAAAGCATATTTACCAAATTATGTAAATCGGTGAAATTAATAAACAAGGTATATTCTTTGAAAAAGAATACAATTTGAAATAAAAGTTAACATGTAAAATTTATTGTGAATGACTTTGTTTAAACCTACCTTAAAACAAGGTTATGTGTTGAACCAAACGATATAAAATTCATTTGTCTTTCGATAAATAAAAAAGTAACATCAACAAGAATTCAATTCATTTACACTAATTTGCATCTATAAATCAAAGTAAGTTCATTATGATGATAACACTAATTGTCTACCAGTGTAGTGAGCCTTCCCTAGTATGAAATACATGGCTAAATGTCACAGCCAATCAATTATTCATTTGAAATGTTTGCCATTGCCTTTTCCATTTCACACTCTAGCTGATAATCATCAACCGGAATGCAGGTTTCCTTACGATGTTTTCCTTCACCGGAAGCAAGTGGTGGTCGATGAAAACTAACATAGGCAATGAGTCAGATAGGTATACAAACTCATGTAGGGCAGAATTCGAACCTGGGACCTTTGCGGCCACACAGGCGGGCGCCATACCACTCGGCCACCACCGCTTCAAGGTGGAGAAAAGAATAAGGCTAAGTTATAAAATGATGATCAATATCGATAAAATGTTATTTAGTTGTAAAATAGTACATTGTGATATAAGTGAGGTAAGTTGAAAATTACAGCCGAGGCGATATTGCTAGCCCGAGCCGTAGGCGAGGGCTACAAGAAAGGCAGAGGCTGTAATTTTCAAAGCGCACGTATGTCATACGACGTTTTATAACATATTTGCGAGGAAATATTTAAATAAAACTCGGAAAACGACAATACCAAAGAAAAAGCGCGCGGTATAATTTTACTTCTTCACAAATTAGCGATGCGCGCGCATCAGCGCTTTTTTTTAAGGCAAATGCACAAAAAACAGCCAGTATTACTAATAAAGTAAGTAAATTAATATTTTTGTGTTTTGTTACAGATAAATGGTTGTAATTTATTGTCAAAATTAATTTAAAGAATTAAATTTTTATTTATTTTATCTCCTAAAGTTAATTTTATTCATAAAATGTTGACCACTTTTCTGACATAAAAACTCTATGCTAAGATTTAAAAAAGTATCGTTCGTTTTTAGACGGAGCGTTCGTTTTACTTTACAATAACGCACAAGTGCGTAATGAGATACAATACAATATTGAAATTGGTGAAATAAATGACACTTTACGAGCAAATCCATACTAATATTATAAATGCGAAAGTTTGGATGTGAGTTTGTGAGTTTGTGAGTTTGTGAATTTGTGAGTTTGTGAGTTTGTGAGGATGTTTGTTACTCAATCACGCAAAATCTACTGGACGGATTTCGATGAAATTTGGTACAGAGGTAGATAATGACCTGGAATAGCACATAGGCTACTTTTTATCCCGGGAAAAAGCACTGTTCCCGTGGGAAATTCACGCGGGCGAAGCCACGGGCAAAAGCTAGTATGTTATAAACATAATAAATTCATAAGCAATGTTATCCCAAAATTCCCATGGTGGATAGCAATGTCTCGCAGGCATGCGTACAAAGTCCGCGCATAAAAAACTGTCATAACATAATCTATAAACCAAATTTTATATTATGATATCACAAAAAAAACCAGCTCTGAGACTCAGCGGTTATTTACCTTTACGGCTATGGTTTGCAAAAAAATGTATAATCACGTATAAATAGTTGGCGAAGATGGGCCAAATCACACACTAGTGCTCAGGAATCACCACAATGAACACCGTGAGTATATCAACTTATTGATTATGCTTTTATTCGAAAAAAAAACTCGGAAACAAGTTTTTTGTTACTATTTTTTAGTTCTTTAAATAATTTGACTCATGAATATTTGTGACGTTACATTATTTAGCGACACCTAGCTATTTATTCTAATTTGAATTTCTTGTAAGGTATTGAAGACTTTGACGTCCTTAATTAAATAAGTAAAACGCTTCGGAAAGGAGGATGGTTCTATACGAATACAAAAGTATTAGTAATGCTATTTAGATCCCGCGAATTAGGAAAAGTCTTTGCTCTTTCAATTTTTTTTTTCATTTTCCCGTTGTCCGCTTATATAGGTAATTGGGGATTTGGGAGTACCTACATATCTATGTTGTTCGCACTCTAATTTGAAGAACCAAAATAAATATTTAAACCCCTATTCAATCAAATAAAACTCTATATATTAAAAAAAACCGTAACCTGTATTATTTAGTATAATTATATTTCAATTTATATTTTCCAGATCACAAGCCTATGCCTAATATGCGCCTGCTTGGCGTCCACTACAGCATTGCCGGTCGAGCAGCCGGTGTCTGGGCCCGTGGTCGTTGCTGAAGAGACCTTGGAGCCCCAGGAGTCTGCCTGGGGAGGCTATGGAGGATATGGCGGGTACGGAGGCGGATTTGGCGGATACCGAAGATTTGGAGGTTTCGGGGGCGGTGGCGCCATCGGTTTCGTGAAATTCGGTGGATTCGGTGGAGGAATCGCACGAGGCTTCGGAGGAGGATACGGAGGTTATGGCGGTTACGGGGGCGGATTTGGCGGCTACGGTGGCGGATTTGGCGGCTACGGGGGAGGGTATGGTGGACATTTCTATGGTTGATCGAGGAAACACCGAACATCATGTTCCTCTTGTGATGTGAGCCGTAAAATCTGTGATCAGTGCCTATTTGATAGATATGATAATTTGAATAAAGCCTTAGAGTAAGTAGTTCGTGTTTCTTTTATCTATTAGGAATTTATACCTACCTACTACATATAAAACTGAAACTGGTCTACATCCTTCTGGTCTACATCCTTGTTTTCTGTATAGGAAATAAATTATGAGGGGTCTTTATAGTGCCAAAAGGAACCAAAACTATTTTTTTTTTGTTATTATTTGTCTATCTTTCTGTCTGTGTTTGTACGCGCATCACTCAAATACTACTGCACGAAATTTGATGCGGTTTTCACATTTGTATTTTTAAAATCTGGCATAGGTTTATCTTGATTCGCCGCTTATAACCTGATATATTAACCATAGTAAATTATGCACAAACGAAGTCGGGGGCAAACGTTTAACAAAATATCAATATAATATCAAGTTACTAGATGCCAATCAATTTTAGGATTCTAAAGTCGACAAGGAAACCTAAAAATAGATTCGTCATGCATATAATACTGATAATGCTAATTTTTTTCGAGTCAAGTGATAGAAGGGAGTGGCCTTCATGATCTAAATGATGGCTCTGACAATAGAAAATTATCAAATTTAGGTAGGTACCTTACAGGTCTACTGTATGTACACGTAAGAACTACTTAATAGTCAACTTACTTTTTTGTTGGATCGAAGTTTACTTAGATATAGTCGTCACTAACGACTCTGTAAAACTGGAAATAATCGTGGTCCTATCGATTTGTCCTACTGGTGGTGGGACCACGAGATACCACCATGTGTATGTGGTCATTGTTAAGGTCATTAGTTATGGACGTGTCTCCGGAACTCTACTATGCGCAAAGCCCGACCACGTGGTTAAATAAGTAATAAATAATAATACTATTTTTTTTTTATTTCACAACCAAAAATCAAAGTATATTTATAGGTTTACGTCAAACAAATTTGCGGCATATTGCTCCATTTACTAGCCGGAAATAGTCCACCTCCGAACTAGACGTTAGTTACGAAGTAACTATTTATTAATCTGTGACGTTAGTCTGTATCTCAGAGGCGGCTTGCTTTCGGGATGGTACGTGTTTTCTTTCATTTAACATCAAACCAATCTCTTGTAAACTGTAGGTACATCTGTGAGATAGAGACACACACACCAGCTATAAGACAAAAGTTAGCACTGACGTCGTAGTTTCATTACATGCGGTAATGAAAAATAAACAAATATGACCAAATAGAGAACGCAAATATTATGGAAAATTTGAAACCGCAAACATTGTCCACTCCTGTCACGGTCATCAAGGGCAAACGTTTTCACGTCGCACAAAGAATGACTGCAGATGCATACTGAGTAGCAAGATGCAGTCTCCATTGCACTCTCCACATCCTGGTTCAATTCCCGTGGCGATGACCACTTCTTTGTTTAGTGCAAAGCAGGAAAAACTGATCAAATATGGCAGGTCAGTTAAGTCCAAGTCAAGCATGTCAAGTTACTCTAAATGGAGCTCTCTGCTGCCGTGCTAGAATCGAATCTGCAATGAATTTGGACAGGTTGGTGTCCTGTCGACATTGCGGTTGGTTTTCAACAATTTACACTTATCTGAGTCATCTATTGGAAACTAAATTGATCACTAAAATATTTTTGTGTTACTTTACTCATGTAGTAATATTTTGTAAGAAAGCTGTGTTTCTTACCAATTCATTAATTTTAAAAACTTTAGTTAGGTACCTAAGTACCCTAGTAGGTACGCTCTTAAGTTCCCTAGTTTTTTTTTTTAGTACGAGTAGTAGTACGTTCATTTATGTATTTACTTTTTGTTACAACTTTGTATGTTCTTTTATATAAATGGTGCAATAAAATGTTAAATCTATCTCTTAAAGTGCGGTCTGGCGAATACGTCGACTGTAGTTAGAGTTAACAGCACACCGATTATCACGAGACCGCCTTTAAGCCGCAAGAGTCTGCAGCACGCGAGTACACTGAGTTGTAGTAATAATGTGTGTGATATATCTGTCTCTTTTTAGCACAGCATTTAGTGCATATGAAGAAAGAGTACATCCAATATGTCAACAGTTCAACTTATAGCGGCGTTAATCAAAGTGCTGCAGGGTGCTGTCGAGTGTAGCTGGTCGCTGCGACCGGCGGCACCTTGCAGCACCTTGATAGACGCCGGCTTAGAGATGTATGCACACGAAAACAAAACATCGATATTTCGATATTTTGTCTTTCTTGGCAGGTACTTACAAACTTGGGACAACCCGTCTGTCTGCTCGCGATAAACTTAAAAACTACTGAACAGATGTTTATGCGGTTTATAATAAAGGAAAGCTATGATGTACAATTTTCTCGGGCAAAGCCGTGGGTATAAGCTAGTCGATATATCCATACTAATATTATAAATGCGAAAGTTTGGATGTGAGTTTGTGAGGATGTTCTTTACTCAATCACGCAAAATCTACTGGACGGATTTCGATGAAATTTGGTACAGAGGTAGATAATGACCTGGAATAGCACATAGGCTACTTTTTATCCCGGGAAAAAGCACTGTTCCCGTGGGAAATTCACGCGGGCGAAGCCGCGGGCAAAAGCTAGTAAATATATAATTCTATTGCGTTGCATTAATATGATTTTCTAAAAACCGCATCAAAATCGGTACAGCCAAACGCCAGATAATCGCGGACAAACATACATACAAATATCCAGGTCAAACTGAGAACCTCCTTTTTTTGAAGTCGGTTAAAAGTAGCATTTTTAATAAAGTTTTTGGTTTTTTATAAGAGGTTGTGTATACGTTTATTTTTGTATAGTAAAGTATTTAAAGTATATTTTATAGATTTTCTAAGGTTTCTAGATTGATGGAAATACACTCCTTGAAACTACCACAAAAACAAATTTTACCTACCAAACAAGCCAATTATTAAAAATAAAAAACACGACTGACGAGTTTTTGCTCAATAAGTACATACAAACATATAAGTTATATACATTTTTAAAATCGCCTTTTAAAGCCCTTCAATTTGATACCCCACTCGATAAGATTGATCAAATTTTATTTTTTTGGTCTGCTATTTATCGCATATATAACCCGCCATTTTGTTTTTATGTTGACGTCATATAGCCTATGTCACTCGGAAGAATGCAAGGAATCTAAAAATACATCTCACATCAAAATCTGTTAAGCCGTTCAGGACTTATGGTGGAATAAAGAAACTTACATACATACATACTTACATACATACATACATGAACCCTGAAAACATAACACTCCTTTTTTGGTCGTCGTGTAAAAATAAAATATAAGCTTCGATATAACTAATAATAAACATCGATGTTTTACTACACCCCTAAGTCTCGGTATAGTTAACCGAGGCCGCAGGTCGCAGCGGCTAACGCCGTCTGCTGCTAGCTTAAGGGGATGTAATCCATGGTTGGTTACCTAATATTTTATTTCATCGTATTGTTTGGTTTATTATTTTATTTAGGTGAGGTTTTGAACACAATTTCACACAATTTAACACCGTTTGAAACTTTATATTCTAAATAGTTTTTTTTTATTAAAATAAAAGGAGTCAAAAATTTTAAAATTTATTAAAAGTATCATAAGTATAACACATGTCATATGCGGCGTCTAGCTGTCTGTCTGTCTAATAATACTGAACGGATTTTCATGTGGTTTTCACTAATGGAAAGAGCAATTCATGTAGAAGGTTTAGCCTTTTAAACGAATTAAGTATATAATGTTGTTTAGGTTTTATACATATCAGTTGAAATATAACGATCATTGTTGAGTAAGTCGAAAAAAATTTAGCCGCCTGGCAGATTTTATCGAAATCGCTGTGTAACCTTTGAGATTGAGACCCTTTGAGATATAACAAAATAATGTATGGGGGTTTGTGTATCTTTAATAGGTCGACAAAAAAGTCTGCCAGAGTGATTTAAAAAAAAGGCTTCAAAATAAATCAGAAAAATTCCAAAACGCGCTCCCTTAAGTCTGCGACAGTCTGCGTTCCTTTGTAGAAAGCCGATGTTTTTACTATTAGGGATGTAAGCAAACACGAAAACAAAACATCGATATATTGATATTTTGTCTTTTTTGGTAGGTACTTACAAAATAGTGATTTGTCTGCTCACGATAAACTCAAAAACTACAGAACAGATGTTTATGCGGTTTATACTAACTAATGGACTGGGTGGGTCATGTCATAATAAAGGAAAGCTTTAGTGCACAATTTTCTTGGGCAAAGCCGCGGGTAAATGTTAGTCGACATATAAATACATCATTCTATTGCATTGAATAAAAATGCATTTCTAAAAACCGTATCAAAATCGGTATAGCCAAACGCCAGATATCGAGGACAAACATACATACGTTATTCAGGTCAAACTGAGAATCTCCTTTTATTTAAGTCGGTCAAAAGTAGAATTTTTGAATAATGTTTTGGTCTGTTCCTATAAGATGTTGTGTATGTATAACTATGCATAGAAAAGTATTTTAGACTACATTTTAGAGGTGTTATATTAGGGTCTGATATCAGTATTCATGTTATGGTTATCCTAACTAATATTATAAATGTGAAAGCGAGCTTGTTTGTTTATTTGTTTGTTACCTCTTCACGCTTTATCTACTGTACCAATCTTAATGAAATTTCGCATACACATAGTTAGAAGTACGGAGGAGGATATGAGGTACCTTTCATCTCGGAAAAAAGCACTGTTCCCGTGGAAAATTCACGCGGGCGAAGCCGCGGGCAAAAGCTAGTTGAATATAACGTATACTTAGTCAGTGTCACGTTCCATTAACGGTTACCCAGGAACCGTCAAGAACCGTCAGGGCTCACAGGCTATATGTACCGGCGCCCTACCACTCAGCCAACTGAATGGACTGGACCGAATGAACTGATTGGGCTGGACTGAATGGGCCGAATGGACTGGACTGAATTATGAGCCACAAAAAGATGATTACGTAGGTAGGTAGGTACCTACCTACCTAGGTATATAGATCGCAACCACATGGACTGATTGGGCTGGACTGAATGGGCCGAATGGACTGGACTGAATCGTGAGTTACAAAAGACGATAAGATCGCAATTCACAAAAGTAGTATATTTCAATTCCAAAAAAGAGTACCAGATCACAATCCACAAAAATAGACAGACATATATATCACACTTCTTATTTCGGAGACGCCGCAAAATGCGTTCCAAATATATAATACTAGTTTTCGCCCGCAGCTTCGCCCGCGTGAATTTCCTACGTCCTTCTCCGTACTTCCAGCTATGTGTATGCAAAATTTGAGGAAGATTGGTTCAGTAGATGAAGCGTGAAGAGGTAACAAACAAACAAATAAACAAACAAACTCACTTTCGCATTTATAATATTAGTTAGGATTAGGATGCAATAATATTGGTATCGGTCTGTATCATAGTAACTCTTATATCTAGGAACAGCTGGCGCGAGGCAGGTAACCGCTTGAGGTGCCTGATATTAAACTGTTACCGGGTAACCGATTACACCGATACCAAAGATTATGATATTATCTCTAATATCATGTTCTCGTTTACTGTTACGATATATTCGTAACACCTCTACTACATTTTATAAAAGTCAAAAGGTTTCTAGATAGATGGAAATACACCCCTTGAAAATACTACAAAAAAAAAAAAAAAACATCGATATAACTTATAATATTATACATCGGTTCTTGCATACAATCCCTAAGCCGGCGGCATTTATCAAAGTGCTGCAGGGTGCTGCAAGGTGTACCTTGCAGCACCTTGCAGCACCTTGATAGACGCCAGCTTAGGGATGTATGCAAACACAAAAACAAAACATCGATATATCCATATTTTGTCTTTCTTGGTAGGTACTTACAAAATAGGGACAACCCGTCTATCTGCTCGCGATAAAATTAAAAAAACTACTGAACAGATTTTATGCGGTTTATACTAAAGGTGGATCATTCATGTCAAGGAAAGTTTTGGTGTACAAATTTTGCGGGCAAAGCCGCGGGTAAAACCTAGTCGACATATAAATAAATCATTCTATTGCATTGAATTAAAATGCTTTTCTAAAAACCGCATCAATTTTGGTACAGCCAAACGTCAGATAATGGCGGATAAACATACATACAAACTTTCAGGTAATACTGAGAGCCTCCTTTTTTGAAGTGGGTTATAAGTAGAATTTTTTAAATAATGTTTTTGGTTTTTTTATAAGTAAGTATATCTATAGATGGTAAAGTATTTAGACTACATTTCATGAAAGTCCTAAGGTTTCTAGATTTATGGAAATACACTCTTTGGAAATACCACAAAAACAAATTAAAACAAAAAAAAAACAAATCATCGATATCACTAATAAATATACATCGATGTTTGCATACATCCCTAAGCCGGCGCTATAAAAAGGCTGGTGAGTGCCGCCGCCGGTCGCAGCGGCTTGCGTCTGCCGCCAGCTTAAGGCGAATGATCCATCTCCCCTAGCATGACCACGCGTCGTAGATATACGATAAAATATATCTGTGCAGAGCAACTACGCTCTGCTGCTAGAAAATGTGCGCAGAGCGAATCCGGACAAACGAAGCGGCGGGAAGAATTCTGTACCGGAACTTCACCGGGAAAAAACCACCGGTAAAAATAAGTACCGGGAAAAAATCTCCACGCGGCACCACGTTTGCCCGACTAAAACCTAATTAAGCTATACGCAGTCTGCTACCACCGTAGCTTATGAAGGGAGCTACAGGGCCCTATATGATAACCTAACCTATAAATTAAATACAATTGAACACTTACCAAATTAAATCTTCTTTCTCTTCGGATCCAAACTTGAGTGTCTTCGGGAAGGGAGAATTCCTAATCACCCTACCTAACCCTTGAGATCTCAATTCCCCATAACAACTAAATAGATTTCTTCCCGTAGTTTCCCTCGGGAACAGCCAGATGTGAACAGCCAGCCACGTTTCACCTCTCACAAGAAAAAGTCACAATAACAGAGTTTTTCACAAACACAAATTCAATAGTTATTTGACAAACAGGAAATTCACAATTATCACTCAAACTAAACAACAAGCAAAAGACGCGAGACCGCTCCGCGTATTAAAATCAAACCGATATCGCCCTGGACAATGCAATGGCGACCGTCCGCGAGCCATCCACGCTAGCAGTGTGAAAACCCCGAACGCCCTCTGGCGGCAGCAATGCGAAACGCCTGCGTTTAGTTTTACCCAATATATTACAAACATCCCCCCGTCCCGGTCTGAGAAGCAGACCGCTAGCTTACTCTACGGGAAGGCGGGCGAGAGAGGTCACACCTCTCCTTAAAATCGAACCGTCGACCAACACCTCAGCCACACGCGGAGTGCCATCTCCGCCAAGAATCAAACGTAATATGCGAGCTCGTCGCCAAAGCAATGAGGGCAAATTTGCCTCTTTTAACAATACTAAATCACCCTCCCTGGGAGGCTCAGTCCTGTCTGTCCACTTCACTCTTTGCTGCAGCAAATGCAAATATTCAAGCGACCAGCGACGCCAAAAGTCCTGGCTCATTTGCTGCAACATTTGAAAACGCGACAACCGATATACGCGTTCATCCTTCCACGGGTATTCGGGCAGGGCATTCAACGGCCCTCCCACCAAAAAATGACCAGGGGTGAGAGCTTCCAAGTCATTTGGATCTGGAGATAGCGGACAGAGAGGACGAGAGTTGAGGACCGCCTCAACTTTACAAAACACTGTGGCCAGCTCTTCAAAAAGTTAGAGCCGTTTCTCCGATAATGCGGCGGAGGTGGGTCTTTGCGGATTTCACAGCCGCTTCAAAAATCCCTCCCCAATGGGGGCAACTTGGGGGACTAAACTTCCAGGTTATTCCCCTTTGAGCAGCAATTTGACTTAAACTAGTACAATTTTTGTCAATAAACACAGAAACATCCTTAAGATAATTTACAGTTCCTTTATAGTTTGTGCCATTGTCAGACCTAATAAGGGAAGGTAGACCTCGACGCGAAACAAAGCGATCCAACGCGGCGACGAAGGCCTCCGTAGTCAGAGCCGATACCACCTCCAAATGGACAGCCTTGGTGGCCAAACAAACAAATACACACAAATAGCCCTTCACAATACGGGCATTACGAAAGGGAGAAGCCTTGATCGAAAAGGGACCGGCAAAATCGGTTCCAACGCCGTCAAACGGTCTCGAAGGTCGGATTCGATCAGCGGGCAAATCACCCATCTGTGGTTGCATCGTGGATGCCTTCAACCTATAACATGCAATACATCGAAACAGGACACTACGGATTGCTCTTCGGGCAGACAAAATCCAAAACTCGCGTTGCAAAATAGCCAACAAAGCATTGCACCCAGCATGGGCGTTACGAATGTGTCGATCAGACACCAAAAGCTGCACCAAGGGTCCGCCCTTGGGCAACAACAGAGGATGGCGAGTCTCATATGGAAGATCCGCCTTCCGGAGCCTGCCTCCAACCCGAAGAAGCCCATCCGAGTCGATGTACGGGTTCAAACGAGCGACCGCGCCCTTCAACTTAGCGCGTCCGTCGCGCAAGATACGAAGCTCTGACTCAAACCGTCCGGTCTGCACGACACGGACCCAATGCAACAATGCGCTCCGGCGCTCTTCTGCACCTGCAATCGGCTCCAACCGCTTTGCCTGTGGGTTTCTACAATTATGTATGAAACGCTTAATCCAACTGGTAACACCCAGAAGCTTATCCAAACTGCTATACCGAGCAAGTAGCCAATCCGGCTCCGACGTCGTCTCAGCGACTACAGCATGTACACGGAGCCCAGTCAAACTCAAAGAAGTAACATCTGTCTGACAGACAGGCCAAGAAGTTTCTGATCCCATCAGCCACTCTGGACCCCACCAGAGCGGGTGTGACACCAATTCTGGTGCCGTACAACCTCGGGAAGCACAGTCCGCTGGGTTAAGCTCTCCCGGCACATGTCTCCATGTTATATCAATTCCGATATTCTGGATTTGGGAAACCCGATTTCCCACAAAAACCTCCAAGGTATGTGGGGCCGCGCGCAACCATGCAAGCGCGACCTGGCTATCCGACCAGGCGAAGATGTCTCGTATCTCGACCGTGGCCGCCAGCTCACTGGCAACGTGATGCAACAATTTAGAGAGAAGGTGAGCTCCACTCAACTCAAGCTTGGGGATAGTCAGCCTAGTCCTGATGGGGGCGACCTTGCTCTTCCCTAACAAAAGCGAGACATTGACCCGGCCATCGGCGTCAACTGTCCGCATATAGACTGACGCGGCATAGCCTCGCTCCGACGCGTCACAAAAGCCATGCAGGCTGGCTCGATATTTCCCGGGTGGCAATATTCGACGAGGCAAGGCAATCCGATTGACTTCCTTAATCGATGAAAACAACTCGAGCCAATCATCCAATGGAGAGCCAAACAGCGGCTCGTCCCACGAGACGCCCAAAGTCCAAAGTCTCTGAAGAAGACACTTTGCAGAGAATATCACTGGACTGATCCAACCGCTTGGATCAAACATACGGGCTATTACGGACAACACCGTTCTCTTAGTCCAGACCTTTGGTATTTCCAAGTCCACTTGGAATGTAAAAATATCGGTTAGCGGCTGGTACTGCATGCCCAGCACCGCTATCCTGTTGGGATCATCCACATCCTCAAACAGGTGAGGGTTCTGTTGGTGATCCTCCGGGATCCCTTCTAGAACTTTAGGCTCATTAGACAACCACTTACGTAGCTCGTAGCCACCTGTCTTCAATATTTCAATCAATTCATCCCGCAGTAGGAGGGCCTCCTCAATACTTTGGGCTCCGGTGCACACGTCATCAACATACAAGTCACGTGACAGCACGGAAGCCCCACGGGGAAAGCGGATCCGTTCCCGCTCTGCCAATTCAAGCAATGATCTGATGGCGATATAGGGACTAGATTTCAAACCATACGTGTTTGTGTTGAGTTCATACACCGTCACAGGATCCTCAGGGCGCTCACGCCAGAGTATCAACTGGAATCGCCTGTCCTCAGGATGTATGACTGTCTGGCGGAACATCATCCGGATGTCCGCGCCAAAAACCACTTGATGTCTTCTAAAGTTCAAGATGATGTCAATTATATCCCTATGCAATTTGGGACCTGAATGCAAACATAGATTCAACGAAACCCCGTTCGAAGTGGGTGCGGACCCATCAAAGACAGTCCGCAACTTGCCCGTTGAGGCCTTCACCACCGCGTGGTGGGGCAAAAATAATGCTCAGTTGAGCTCCAATCAACTCGAGCCGGAGACATGTGACCCAAATCCTCGTACTCGCGCATAAATTCAATATATTTATCGCGAAGTACGTGGTCACGCTGCATGCGTCGCTCCATGGACAGCAGTCGTTTCTCCGCAAGCGCCCTACTGTGCCCTAGGCTAGGACGAGAGGCAACAAAAGGTAACCTAGTTACAAACCGACCGGAGGGCAACCTCTCCGTGGTTGATCGAAAAAGGGCTTCGCACTCAGCGTGTTCCGGATCCATCCTGGAACTCATAGGTGGCTCCTCCACCTCCCAAAACCTTTGCATGGTCTTGGCCAAGGACGCAGATGCGACAACCGGTGGCTCCTCCGCGGTGCCATTATCAAACACAGGGCCCATCAGGGCGAAACCAAAAATCGTAGACACTGCCATCAGTGAAGACGAACCCAGAGCCTTCTGTGTACCCAACAAAATCCAACCCAATACGTCCGAGCCCAGGAGCAAGTCCACTGGGCCGGGATGAAAGACAAAGGGGTCGGCCAAATCCAGACCCGAAACCAAAGACAACACACCCGGCGGTATGTCTGTCGAGGGGTGCCAACCCGCAATGGTATCCATTACCATAGCCGAAGTCGTGATCCTCATTGTGGAGGACTTCAGCGAAGAAAAGGTGACAAGTGTCTGGCCCGTCAGACACTTCACTTGTATGCCACCAACTCCAAGAAGTGGCACAGGCGAGTCTTCCACGACTAAACCTAACTGGCGTGCCACTCGAGTGGTAACCAAACTGCTTTGAGCCCTGAGTCCAACAGAGCTCTCAAATTAATGGCTTCCCCCTACGACCCCATACGCGGACCACCGCGGTAGGGAGCAGAACCGTCCGCGGCTCTGTCCCAGCAAGGGAGCAAGCTAGTTACGGGCTCCCCACTCTCTCCAAACCAGGGGCGCGCCACTGACCCGGATAATATGGCGGGCGAGTGCACATCCCCATCTGAGGGGGGCATAACCCGCGGCCCGGCCATACATATGGTACGGCGGGTGGTACTCCAGCCGTGGGGTACTCGTGCAGCGGCGGAGAAACCGCTGCGGCTGCATGTGGTGGGTAGTGGTAACCCGCGTGGAGGGGGTGTCCCCACTCTCACGTCCGATCTAGGGCCCCCGCCCATGGGGGCCCTATCCGGGGCCTGGCCAGCTACATACTGGCCATGACCTTGGGGCGCGTGGTCCCGGTCCGCCAAGACCCGCGCAGGTACGCGACCCCCTCCCGAGGGGGGTGCGACGAGCGAAGCCGCGTCCTCCGTCCGGTGGTGGAGGGCTTCGCGCAGGAGCGCCCCCGCCCATAGGGGACCCCTGCCTCAACATCCGGGTGCCATCCCCGTTGCGGTTCATGCAAAGCATCGCGTGGTGCCGCCCACGGCATGCACTGCATGGTATGGCACTGGGACAGTCACGTGCATAGTGACCGCCCAAACAATAAAAGCAAAGTTCATGCCGCTTTGCCATGCGGCGCCTATCTTGTACTGGCAGTCTCTGCCAGTCCCTGCATTGCAGCAGGCTGTGGCCCATCCGGCCACATTGCAGGCAGTCCGCGTCCCCCGCGACTGCTGCCGTGTGTGCAACCCGCACACCAGCTCCACGCGGTGGCGGTTGCCGTCCCTGTGGGGGCTTCCCTCGCCATGAGGGTTCCAAGGGCCTACGTTCAGGCGCTCTGGATGGCGCTGAGTCCGTCATGGTATTCTCAGCAGCCCGTGCCTCAAACTCCAAAAACTTCACCAAGTCAGTGAATGTTGGTAGGGTGGTGCTATCCCGCTCCGCATTTTCGCGCTCAAACCGCGAGCGGATGTCATTGGGCAATTTGCCCAATACAATGTGCACCAACAAAAAAGACCATTGGTCCACCGGCAGCCCCAGTGTGCGGAGCGCGTTACAGGCCACTGTAACGGGCGTGAGCAACTGCAGGCGCAACTGTGCCCTGTTGGCCACCTTGGGCAGGGCCATCAACTGTGCGGCGTGCGCATCCGCTAACAAACGTAAGTTTTGGTAGCGGGAGTTCAATAACTCCCAAGCCGTATCGTACTGGTCGTCCTCCACCCGGAGGTGCTGGATGAGCGACCGCGCTTCATCCTCAAGAGTGGAGAGGAGGTAGGCCATCTTCTGGGCCTTCGACAAATCCTGTCGTGCTACGACCAGGGACTCAAACATATTTTTATATGCTACCCACTCCTCCATCCTACCCCCAAAGTGGGACAGCTGAAGGGTGGGGAGCCGACCAGTAACCGCTGGTCCTTCCTGTCTAACAGGTGTGCGAGGGGCTGGTCCGCCAGCCTGTCTCGCCCTTATTGCGGTCACCGCCTCCGCGATATCATCGTGCAGACTCAGGATCTGGTCCATGTCCGCCATGTGACCTGCGTAGACCTCCGGGGTAAGATCGGCTTCGGTAAGCGCCGCCATGGCCGCTTCCGCGCTAATCAATCGTGAGTGGAGGTGATCCGCTCTTAGCAGTATGGCGCCCTCCCTGTCCTTCCGGGACAGGAGTCCTCCGGCCGTCACAAACCATCTCAATTCGTTGGCGAGTGTCGCCCTAGCATTGGAGGCCTTCGCCATCGCGTCAAGTCACAAACAAAAAATAACAAAAGGTAAATAAAAAACAACAAAATCAAGCAACTACACGAAGAACCGCGGTAGGTATGAGAATGGCACAAACCCGGAACGCACGGTACAAACCGCAAACAAATACAAAAAAGGTTACAAATATTCTTATACAAACAAACTAAGAAAAATCTAATAATTTTTACAAACAATTAATTATTTTTTACAAACGAACAAATAGAGGGTAGATAAACTACGCTCTGCTACCAGAAAATGTGCAGAGCAACTACGCTCTGCTGCTAGAAAATGTGCGCAGAGCGAATCCGGACAAACGAAGCGGCGGGAAGAATTCTGTACCGGAACTTCACCGGGAAAAAACCACCGGTAAAAATAAGTACCGGGAAAAAATCTCCACGCGGCACCACGTTTGCCCGACTAAAACCTAATTAACTTAACGCAGTCTGCTACCACCGTAGCTTATGAAGGGAGCTACAGGGCCCTATATGATAACCTAACCTATAAATTAAATACAATTGAACACTTACCAAATTAAATCTTCTTTCTCTTCGGATCCAAACTTGAGTGTCTTCGGGAAGGGGGAATTCCTAATCACCCTACCTAACCCTTGAGATCTCAATTCCCCATAACAACTAAATAGATTTCTTCCCGTAGTTTCCCTCGGGAACAGCCAGATGTGAACAGCCAGCCACGTTTCACCTCTCACAAGAAAAAGTCACAATAACAGAGTTTTTCACAAACACAAATTCAATAGTTATTTGACAAACAGGAAATTCACAATTATCACTCAAACTAAACAACAAGCAAAAGACGCGAGACCGCTCCGCGTATTAAAATCAAACCGATATCGCCCTGGACAATGCAATGGCGACCGTCCGCGAGCCATCCACGCTAGCAGTGTGAAAACCCCGAACGCCCTCTGGCGGCAGCAATGCGAAACGCCTGCGTTTAGTTTTACCCAATATATTACAAACAATATCGTATCATATATCACCAACATATTTATCGATTTCGCTAGCATGACCAAAGTAGCAACATGATATGATACAATTTACCACATGATACCAAATTATTAGCTTCGCGATATGGAATAACAATGCTGCCAATGTAATAATAAAATTTTTCAATCATCATTCATTTTCACTCGTTCTTTTTTTTTTAATTTTTTCACCTTTTTGACTTCGGTAGGTGACTTTGACATTTAATTAATTATCGTTTTCTTTCATTCATAAAATGTTAAAAAATTAATTCATATATTTGTTCTTTGATATGACCTAGCCATATTCTTGTGTAGTTATAACTGAAAAAAGAAAATATCAAGGATTATTTTCTGCATTTATTTCAAAAACATTTACACAACAATCATAAAAATAAATCTTACCTTTTAATCGGAGAATGAATAAATGCTAATAAACTTGTAATTTTTTATTATATCGAGCGTATCACGCACTCTAAACGTCGTCGATAAAATAACACGACTAATATCGATTTTTGACGAAATGTCAAAAATCGATATTTTTATCGCTTATATTATATTATGCTCGAATTTTCGATAACTAGCCAACTGTCGTGCTCGCTCTTCTATTTATCATATCGTATCATAACACGGTGACGTCACTGGCACGGTGATGCTCGCTGTTTAGATAAAAATTCAACATGGCGGCGGTATTTATCATATTTTGACAGTTGGCGTGGATAAACCGCTATATCATATCGTGTTTTGGTGGTCATGTTGACAATTTACTAATTATGGTGATGACTGAAAATCAGTGTTTGCTCCTGTAGGGGCAATTCAACCACTGAGTTATTACCAATTTGTATCACTGCGGCACATAGTAACGTAAAATTGTTTTTCTTACTATATTTAGGAATTTTTGCATGTAATTCATGTTATGTTTGTTGTGTTATGTATCTCAGCTGATACAAATAAATGTATTATCTATCTATCTATCTAATTTATAGAGAGAAAACATAGTAGTATTATGGAAACGATTATTTATAATAGGCAAAATTACTGTTCATTTCCAAAGATGATTTTCAAAGATAAGATTAATTAGAATTAGGAAAAAATATAAGATCGAGATTTTATTTGTTACTTAGATTTTTACTGCGACTTGTTGAGTTATATTGATAATAACCAAAGTTTATATCACTGATTACAAAATAAAACATTAATTTGTTTTTAAAACTGGTATTGCCTTTTGCAACACACTAATCGTCATTACTATGGATTCTAAGCCATTACCATATTCAAAAAATAATACCATTAGCCTGATGCCATTACCATCAGTAGATATTTTTTAGATAATATATCATCTAATTTCCTCAATAAATATGGGTGCATTTGCTAAGAAGGTCTTATTTATTAATACTTTTTCAATATTTTTAACTTTGCACGCATTCCAGATGATTTAAAAAAAAGCTTCAAAATAAATCAGAAATAATCCAAAACGCGGCCCCTTAAGTATGCGACAGTCGGCGACAGTCTGCGTTCCTTTGTAGAAAGCCGCTTCTCGTAATAACTTTTTTGCGTTTTTGTGGAGTTGTTGTGACAATATGTCTATCTCTTTTTACACGACTGACCAAAAAAGGAGTGTTATGTTTTCAGGGTTCATGTATGTATGTATGTATGTAAGTTTCTTTATTCCACCATAAGTCCTGAACGGCTTAACAGATTTTGATGTGAGAGGTATTTTTAGATTCCTTGCATTCCTCCGAGTGACATAGGCTATATGACGTCATCATAAAAACAAAATGGCGGATTATGTATGTGATAAATAGCAGACCAAAAAAATAAAATTTGATCAATCTTATCGAGTGGGGTATCAAATTGAAGGGCTTTAAAAGGCGATTTCAAAAATGTATATAACTTATATGTTTGTATGTACTTTTTTAGTAAAAACTTGTCAGTCGTGTTTTTTATTTTTAATAATTAGCTTGTTAGCTCTTTTAAGACGAAAGAGTGCAACCAATTTGTTAACAGTTTGACTTAAAATCTGTCGAGAATCCGAGACGCCGCAAAGCCACTCCGCACTCGCCGCTCTTTCCCCTCAACGTTACGCTGATATCGACGTTACAAGAGACCATTCTCAACGGTTTTCATATAATTTTGTGTCCTACGTGACGTGTAGCTCGTCGCTGCATAAACGCGAGAACGCGGCCTGAGTAGTTAGAGCGCTTTTCTAAAGTTTTGAATCAGTGGTGCTGGCCTATTTAGGAGACCTATAATTTTGTGTTTCTGTGCTTGCGTGGGCTCTAGTCTAGCACGTGCTAGTGCCCATTTTAAAATTGATTTGGTAATTAACACGCTATTAGGAATTAACCATTAATGTTTTCCTCGTATTTCCATTATCTTTTAATATTTTCTAGCGAAGCTCACGATGCAGTCGCAATAGAAACTCGAATACTTACAAGATTTTAAACGGCTCTACCATTTGTCATTGACATTTATTATGTAGGATAACAGTAGGTATTGATTATGTAAATGAACGCATATAGACAAAAACCGGCAGTTTTTGGTAACTTATTTTATGGTCTTGGGTCACTCGTCGAGCACACGTGGGTGCGTAATTTGGCGTGAATGACTGCGTAATTCTCATATATATTAATTTAGTTCAAACAATATAAAACTTCTAGTATGCTCACATTAGTAACATTTTGACCAAATATACCCTCATAGTACAACAGGAAAAATAATAATCTTTCTAGTCCCTTTTTTAGGGTTCCGTACAAAAATGAAAAAACGGAACCCTTATAGAATCACTTCATAATTCATAATTCATTTATTTTGTCAACATGAGTTACATATAGGTCTTAAAATAAATTTTAGTTCTACATGTTGCGCCATTAGGCATACAAAATCAAAGTCAAAAAAGAAAATTAAATCAAATCACTTGTGCGTCTGTCTGTATCTGTCCGTCCATCTGTCGCAGCCAATTTTCTCCGAATCGTCTGGACCAAATCAGATGAAATTTCGTAGGATGGCGCAATCCTGTGACCTGAAATAAAAGGGTTCGTTGTGAGGATCTTAAATATACTTTTGTAAAATAATTTGTTTTAATTTTATTCATGAAAGAAGACGCAAATAGACCCCCCTGATCTCCGAAACTACTGAGCCTAATATTTAAAAAAAATACAAAATATAGTTCATTGCCTGTAGTTACAGGAAAACCTATAACAATTGGAATTGTAAGGAACCCTCTCCACGCGAGTGTAACTCGCACTTTGCCGGTTTTTTTAGCTATGTCTGCGACTTCATGAATCCTCATAAGATCAGGCCTGGTCCGGAGTCCTGAGTTCCTCTTGCCTTCAACGCGGTGGAGGTAAACCGCGACTACTGCGCTAGACAAAACTATAAGATACTTTTTCCCAACTCGATATGTAGCTCACGTGAAACTCGTACATTTGTAGGAGTTTCCTTGATCACTAAGAAATTATTAGGCACCTATCTAATATGTGACTGAGGCAGGTATTTTCCAAAAAATACGTTTTCTCATTTGTATACGTATACAACTTGAGTAAATTAAATACTTATATCTTAAAGTGCCCGCACATCCAAGTAGTCTGTTTATGAGCTGTGTTTCTTGACTTAAGTTTCAAGATAAAGCCAATGCTGCATATTTTTAGAAAAATTTTACAGAATTAAACATTTTGTTTTTGATAAATTATTTACAAGGATTGTAATATTTACAGATGCATTTTGACCTTTTTCGATATTATTTGGGTTTGAATTTTAATTTTACCGAAGAGGTTTCTCATACTTTCATCACTCAGCCTTTCTTATGATATACCTTATTTAATTACATAGAAAACATTACATAGAATCACGTCGTTATCCCTTACGGGGTAGACAGAGCCAAAAGTCGTGAGACTCGAAGGCCACGCTTAGCTGAATAGTAGGCTCTCTGATGGAATGGAGATTCAGATAAAGTGACAGGTTGCTAGCCCATCGCCTAATTAATAGTTTAGTTATTAATATTACAAATAGATTTTCTTTAATAAATGAAATGTCTTTATTATTTTTTTGTTTCTCTTCTTGACAAACGAGTATACATCTGTAGATTCAGTTATAACTAGAAATGGACTTTAAAGATATCGTAGAGGAATTATCGATATACAATCATAGAAAAAAAATGTAGGTAGGTATATAAGTCTGTATTCTATGAAGATTTTTATTTAATTTTTAAAAACCATTGTAGATGTGGCTGTTCATCAACACAGTGATACTAATGGGCTGAAAATTAAATACTTATTGAAATATGCGGTAATTCAAAATTTTAAACTAATCAAACAAGAAAACACATTATAATCTATACATATAATAAAACAGTAAAAATATTTTGTCTGTACATTTAATATTTTTGACTGAAATGGATAGAGGGAGACCTAAAAAGAACAATAGAAAGCAAAAAATTTTTTTTGGAATTTCTTGTCTGTCTGTCTGTCTGTATGTATGTACGCGTTTCACGCAAAAACTACTGGACGGATTTGAATGAAACTTTTTTTGTTGTATAGCTATTAAGCCTGGGCAACATATAGGCTATAATTGATTTTGAAAACTGGAACACCTGATGAAGAACCATAGCAGAACAGCTAAACTATAAGTAATTTGGAAATGGTACCTTAACAAAAGTCGTTCAACCTGATGAGCATTTTCTGCTGACGTATAAAAATTGAAGATCTGGAACATCTGATGAAAAGCTCCAAGAGACCAGCTACACTATAACATATATGGAAATGGCGCCTTAGCAAAAATCGTTTAACCTGATGAGCATTTTCTGCTGACGTATAAAAATTGAAGATCTGGAACATCTGATGAAAAGCTCCAAGAGACCAGCTACACTATAACATATACGGAAATGGCGCCTTAGCAAAAATCGTTCAACCTGATGAGCATTTTCTGCTGACGTATAAAAATTGAAGATCTGGAACATCTGATGAAAAGCTCCAAGAGACCAGCTACACTATAACATATATGGAAATGGCGCCTTAGCAAAAATCGTTCAACCTGATGAGCATTTTCTGCTGACGTATAAAAATTGAAGATCTGGAACATCTGATGAAAAGCTCCTAGAGACCAGCTACACTATAACATATATGGAAATGGCGCCTTAGCAAAAATCGTTCAACCTGATGAGCATTTTCTGCTGACGTATAAAAATTGAAGATCTGGAACATCTGATGAAAAGCTCCAAGAGACCAGCTACACTATAACATATATGGAAATGGCGCCTTAGCAAAAATCGTTCAACCTGATGAGCATTTTCTGCTGACGTATAAAAATTGAAGATCTGGAACATCTGATGAAAAGCTCCAAGAGACCAGCTACACTATAACATACAGGGTGTAAGAACATGTCCGACATAGCCGAAACCCACGTAATCTCCCCATTAATATGAACATTTTTCCCTAAGAAACCAAGCCTGGGAAATCAGTAGTTTCCGAGATAATGAGGTTCAAAGTTGAATTGAAAATTTTCATTTTTTTGCAGATTTGTAAAATTTATCATTTAACTGTCATTTCATCCAAAGGAACCTCATTAGAATTTTAAAGAATTCCCCATCAAAACGAACGCTAAACTTTAAAACAAGTAATGAATAGCGCCCATCGCCAGCATACGCGCACACTCACAGCTGATTATTCGTGCGGGCGGGCCGCCTGCCGCCCCCCGCGCTCACCGCCCCCCCGGTCAATGACACGTGAATCAAAATCTGTAGTTACAGTTCAGTAGTAATATTTTTTTTATTTAAAATTAAAGATATTAACCTACGAACTCCTGGCCTCTACTTTTTTAATCACTTATTTTTGTATTAAATTATTTATTTTATTTATTAGGAAGACCAACAGACATTTATACAATAATAGGTTCATAGGTAACTTTAACTAGATAATGTTTGTAGCAAAATGAAAGAAATAAAACCTTGCATCCAATAAATTGACAGGAGAATTGTAAATTGCTTCTTGGGAAAAATAAACTTTACCTTAGCGTTTAACAGCATGTAAGTACACTTTCATAACATTTTACGAATCAAGAAACCAAATAATTGTACAGATCTACTGAGTGAGTCATCTTTTAAATGATAATGATACTTTATTTTTTCATGCAAATTGACACGGCCTAACGCCTAGTAAAAATGGTTTAGCAATTTGCATTTTTACGTATCTCTATCACAAGGCAATCGTTCAGATACAGGGAAGTTCTTATTTTTTTCATGGAGACAGGTAACATTTCTAGACCTAGACCCTTCATGAAGACCCAACACGTAAAATGAACAGGGAGCTATGCTGTTAGGGTTTGTTCCTTCTAACACAGAGGAATAATACTACTTCTACAAGGGGCAGATTAGGTAAATGCTTCTGCGATGCGATCTGATCAGACATTCCTTTATTTCATTTCTACCTGTAGTTAGGTAGGTAAATAACTCTTCTTAGATCTCACAATACCTGACACTGAAGTAGTTAAAAAATGTAAGTTAAGCGAGAAAAGTTGTACTGCAAATCGGGCTAGATGGCGCACACTTTAAAGCCGCCCGCCGGCGCCGCCGCCGAAAGAAAATGCGGTACCTACTCTAGTTAGTTTAGTAGCGTTGCGCGCGTCCTTGAAGTTTAGAGAAACTTTCTGGATATTTTAACGTGATCTTATTAGTAATTCCTGGATTGATCAGGTTTTTGTGACTTGTGTTTTGTCGTGCTGCTGTGCTTTTGTATTTTATCGTATTGTTTTGTGTTTGTTGGGTTATTGACAAAATGCTATTCCAGTATTCTGCGGAGGAATACCTCAACATGATTTTTGTTACGACATAGCCGAAGGCAACACGTGTAGGCGAGTATCTACCTCGCTTCTCTTTATCCGGCGCATGTAAGTACGTAGGTACCTTCGATTTAAAAAATGGAATTATGAGCCACCGTACCTAACGTTAGCTCCAACATAAGGGACGGGCTACTGACCAGCATTGATACCAAATGATATCCGCATTAACATACGAAAATTTAGTAGCCTAGGCTAGGTTTCCCAGCAAGTCTGCCGGGTATGATTCGAGTGCCTAGTACCTAGTTGTACAGTGAGTCAAAGTTCACCGTATTTAGATCATTTTGGACATGAGTTCGTGTGCAAAATTAGCAAAACCTTACACCTCGCCTTACAATGTTAGTTAGATTTGGTTTGCGGATTACTGTACATGAAATCTTTGCTGTACATGCGTACACATTACGTTGTACATACATAGTAGGTACATACGTTTGTCCTTACACGCGTAGCGAAGCGATAGCGCGTCGTCGTGTTTAGCCGCCACGGGTACGGGGGGGAACGCGAAGCCGACGCGATCTTTAGTTAAAGTTCGCTATACACTGATTGTGATTATTTATATTTTTTTTTGATATCTAATTTATTGATTATTTTTCCCAGTCAAATTTTTACTCTGAAGTGACTTTAATTAGGGTACCCTATGCATACGTAACGGCTATGTCGGACATGATTATACACCCTGTATATGGAAATGGCGCCTTAGCAAAAATCGTTCAACCTGATGAGCATTTTCTGCTGACGTATATAAATTGAAGATCTGGAACATCTGATAAATAACTTCAAGAGACCAGCGACACTATAACATATACGGAAATGGCGCCTTAGCAAAACTTGGTTAATCTAATGAGCATTTTCTGTAGACGTATAAAAATCGAAGATTGGAACACAGGAAACAGTTTGGAACACAAAAAGACTTTTCATCTAAGCCAAAGTCACGCGGGCGAAGCCGCAGGCAACAGCTAGTAATAATTAAAAATTTGTAATTAGATTCAGTTTTCACGCATTCGATTTTTTATACATTTATTATGCGTTCACTTGGAGGTTGTTCTAGCATTGTGTTGGTATAAATAGTTGTTACTTGCGATCCTTAAATCATAAGTATTCCAGTACCTACTAATAACACAATGAAGACTGTAAGTAGATCATATTAAATATTATTGCGATTCAAACTCGTTAGAATTCTGCGCAACTTACACTAGCCTAACTTAGCACAATAAATGTTCTAAATGTTTATTTGTTTTTATACTCATTGTGTGAAGTGCTAGCTACTTTGATGTGTCATAACAAAACACACGGGCTTGGGAAAGCCCCTACGCCTAATAGTTTTTTAATTAGGATCGGTCCGGCGTACAATGACTCTAGAACTTAGAAGAATTTCCTTACCATACAGCAATACGGACCCGTTCCGCGCATAAGTTCTTGTTTCTCTAAGTTCCATACACCTCCTTCTCTTTTCTACCCAAGTTGCTGTGCCCGACAGGGTCCATAAATGTACTTTTATTTATATGTCACCATGTCAACTTTATGGATGCAATAAAATATTGAGTATTGAGTACATAATATCCAGCAAGATTATACATATAGTAACAATAGATCACCATGGTTCCAAGTTTGGAAATTCCGTCTTCGTCCAAATCACCATCTACTTTCAAAGCCATGGCCAGGCCACCTACAGCCATTTCTTATTTTTAAATCTATTTCGTTATTTTACAGATTGTGAGCCTGCTCGTTTGCGCCCTGGCCTTTGCCGCAGCCGTCCCTGGTGGATGGGGGTTGGGGGGATATGGTAGACCCGCCTACGGACTCGGCTACGGCGGGTACGGCTGGGGCGGACTCGGCCGCGGCTGGGGAGGCTGGGGCGGATACAACGGTGGCTACGGAAAAGGTTGGGGCGGTTACGGAAGAGGGTGGGGTGGATACGCCTGGTAACTCACCGTGAGCAGTACTTATTGAGACCAAATAATGACCTGTGATTAAAATATATCGTAATAAATGATCAAAATACTAAGTTTTATATTATTTGCATTTAGAGGCATATTTTCAACAGTATATAATCACTACGTTTTAGTGGACGCAAATATGCTGAGAAGAAGAAGTGGCTTAGTAGGATCCTAAAAGCCATTGTATTCTTTGAACCTGTTTTACATGGCAGACTGTAGTAGAAATTATAGTAGGAGGATGGTAATAAACTTCTTTCTAAAAATAATGCACCCTCTTAGATACAGCAGAAATGGTTAAAAATTGACTAAAAATATTTTTCCAGTAATTATAAACTTCTTAACTTTAAACTGGGGATTCCTGCAATAATAGGCGATGGGCTAGCAACCTGTCACTATACCTGAATCTCCAATCCATCAGAGAACCCACTATTCAGCTAAGCGTGGCCTTCGAGTCTCACTCACGACTCTTGGCTCTGTCTGCCCCGTAAGGGACAAAGACGTAATTCTATGTATGTATGTATAAACTTCTTCCTAATAAAACTTTTTTTCAAAAAAAAATGAACCGACTTCCATCATAAAACTTAAAATCATGAAATAACAATAAAGAAAAATGTATTGGCATGCTACCTACTGAATGAGGTGAAGTCGGTGCCAAGTGCAGGATTAAGGGTGTTATGTAATTGTTTAGCTAGGCATTTTATATATATATATATATGTATACACGATTCTAATGTAAATTTAGATTATTGAATTTTTTCGGCACCGACTTCACCTCATTCAGTAGGTAGCATGCCAATACATTTTTCTTTATTGTTATTTCATGATTTTAAGTTTTATGATGGAAGTCGGTTCATTTTTTTTGAAAAAAAGTTTTATTTTATCATTTTTAGTGCTTCTACAGTTATTTTCTTTAATAAAAACTTAAACTTTTCTTCTGGCCGAAAATAAAGAATTAAGAATTCGAAACTTTTTATGTCAGTTTGATTTGAAATGTCAGAACATGTCAAATTGTCTATTATTTTTGGCACATAAATAGACCGAGAGCCCTCGACGACCAAACCCTCCTTATTTTAAAAATGCTGAATGCTTCTCTGCGTGGTATATACCGGTAAAAAATATTAGCGACTAGGTATGAAGTTTGGATCTTAGTTGCTTATGCAGGTAATATGGCTAGCAAGGATGATTTTTATAGGTATAAAAAGCACCCTTGGGGCCTCCCAAAGTAACATAAAATTCAGATTTTGAGTAATAAAACAAATATAACTATTATTTAGTAAAGTTACAATGGCTGGCAGGGGTTTATATCTGCACCAATTGCCTGGTAATGGATGGTGTGATTTCTAATATTATTCGGAATAAAATCTTTAAAAAACTTTACTTTGAGGAAATTGAGCTACCACTCTATATGCTATTGCTACAAATTATCTGCCTAAGTAATCATGATCCAACTTTTGTAGTCGCTAATCGCTATTTCTATGTTGGGGATATACACAGAAAATCTTGAGTTTTAATAAAATACGGAAGGGCATGCAGTCGCGGGCTTTTGCTCTATAATGCAATGTTTGAATTTGTAAATTTTGTTAGGTATCTTTAAAATTACCGAACAGATTCTGTTGTGGTTAAAATGGGACCAACTTGGGAATAAACTCTTTCGAATAAAACAATAATTTCGGAAATCAGTCCACTATAGGCGGAGAAATCGGCGAACATACATAAAAAAAAAACATACATACATCGAAACATATAACCTCCTCCTTTTTTGGGAAGTCGGTTGAAAATAAGCACTAACCTATCACTAACCCAAATACAGACCGATGATGTTGAATTTAATTAGATGTTGCAGTTAATAGCATACAACATGGTGAAAAGATAACCAGTATAGATATTTTTCCATTATAAATTCGTGACGAAATCAACCCTCTATTTGGATAATAGCTAACGCCTAAAATGGGAATCATACAATGCGAGAAAAACTGTTTATTTATTTACTAGCTGTTGCCCGCGGCTTCGCCCGCGTGAGTTTCGCTTAGATGAAAAATCTTTTTGTGTTCCAAAGTGTAGTAATCTAAACTCCAGTACTCAAAATTTCAGCCATTTGGTTATCCCGTGTCCTGCGGGAATATATTAGGTACTCGTATCGTAGTACAGTCGCGGTGTTAAAATGAATTAAAAGTGATAATTCATTCAATAAATGATCTTCGTCTGCTCGTTATCTACAATTTCTCGTGTACCATCACTCCCACCCCGAGTCCCTTTTTGTCCTATCCCGTGTCCTGTCTATTTATACGTCAGTAGAAAATGCTCATCAGGTTGAACGACTTTTGCTAAGGCCCCATTTCCATTAATTTTATAAGTAGCTGGTCTCTTGGAGTTCTTCATTAGATGTTCCATAATCTTCAATTTTTATACGTCAGCCGAAAATGATCATCAGGTTGAACGACTTTTGCTAAGGCGCCATTTCCATATATGTAATTTAGTAGCTGGTCTCTTGGAATTCTTCATCAGATGATCCTAATCTTCAATTTTATACGTCAACAGAAAATGCACGTCAGATTGAACAACTTTTGTTAAAAGGCACCATGTCCATATTTCTTACAGTTTAACTGTTCTCTTTTGGTTCTTCATCAGGTGTTCCAGTTTTCAAAATCAATTTTAGCCTGAATGTTACCCAGGTTTCATAGCTATACAACAAAAAAAAGTTTCATTCAAATCGGTTCAGTACTTTCGGAGATTAGTGTGATCATACATATAGACAGACAAGAAATTCGAAAAAATATTTTTTTGTCCCTCTATCCATTTCAGTCAAAAATACTAAATGTACAGTCAAGATATTTTTACTCTCTTATTGTATGTATAGATTTTAGAATATTATTGACTAAGTATAGCCAAAATCACGACAAGGAAAATGAAATATACTTAGCATGATTTTAGACTTAGGTACTAACTC